>OY284476.1:7779124-8379124 GCA_958336345.1 Dorcus parallelipipedus
AGTTTGCCAGAACAGAAACTATGCTGCAAAAGAATATTAACATCTGGAATGATGAACTGAAGAGAGCAGATATGATGATAAATGTAGAAAAGATCAAGGCGATGGTAATCTCAAGGAAACCAAAGAAAACAAACCTACAGATAAATGCAAAGAAAATAGAACAGGTAGAGTCGTTTAAGTATTTAGGAGCAGTCATCGAAACCAAGAAGAGATTACCGGCTAGAATTCAATCAATAGCAAAACTATAAACTATACTACTCGTATATTAAACGTAAAACCACTGAAAACAAACAAACTACAATGGCTTGGACATCTTTTAAGAACGTCAATAGAAAGACCAGCAAGAGCAATATGGGAAACTAAAACTGAAGGCCCAGACGAAGATCACAAAAAATCTGAGAAAACACAGTGGAAGACATCATAGCTGCAAAGAAGCTGACAATGAACAAAGACAAGATTATGGGACTGAAAGATATCGCTAAAAATAACAAAACAACATGTACGAAGAATGAAGAAGGAAAAATTAAACACCTCGATACCCAATGGGTACAAGAGGATTTGACTATATATACATAAACTACAACAGTAAATAATACAAAATGACAAATGGGAAAATACACACAATGTAATCAAAGAGAGAAGCACGGATTTCTGTGCTTTTTGTTAATTACTGACAATGAGTTGGAAACAAACAAGTTATTTTTAGGCTTACCAACGTTGAGTCTAATTAATCTTCCCGTAATCCAAAATTTAAGGGACACTTAAATACGTTAATGGCTTCGCTTGCGATTTACTACAAATTTATTAAAACAATTGAAAACACTTCACTTAATTGATTGTTTCACGAAAACCGGACCTTGGAGAAGATCCGCGACGAGAACAAACACGCAGTCATCAAGTTGAAAAAAAAAAACTTTTTACTGGACTGGAAGTGGCCTTTTTTCTCCCAGCGGCAATATTTAAAACATTTCTTATCAAGTCTTGTAAGCTGAACTAGCCTCCATTTGCTGAGTATGCTGAAAATTTGTTAAATTGTCGAATTAAGCGGTTTCATAGCGGCGCCTGTCGCGATAAAAGCGGAAATTTTCCGCGAAATTCTTTGGTTCGAACAGGGTTTTGTTTCCGTTTCGTTTTAAATGTAAAAACTTTACTAATATACAGTGTTCCTTGTTTAGACTGTGTTTCAATTCGTCGCATTGGAACTTTAATTCATTTTCTAATTTAAAAAAATGAATTTTTCTTATACAGGTTCTGGGGGGAAAATGAAAATTTCGGTCACAGATGGTTAAAAATTCCGATTTTTCTAAAGAGAAGTACAATCCTTGATGTTTTAGAAGTACAACACAAATAAAACTACACCTAATTTTATGATAGATTTTTTTTTAAAGATGATGTTGAAATTATTCAATTCAGGCATTCCCTATCATCCAGTACAACATTTTTTTGTGCTAGTGCCTGTGCATTCATTCTTATAATATAATAATAATAATAATGAAGCAGCAGCAGCCCTGAGGAAGTTCTTCAGCAATGGAGAACGAAACGTCGGCAGTAGAAAAAGTCAACGTAACGCGGTTCCAACCGGAAGCCAATTCAAACACGGACGACGGCCGCGGCAGCCTTCAAGTTAAATTAATATAATAATAGTTGGCATTGTATAGTATACAGCGTGATTCATAATAGGTGTCCGACCCGTTAGGAGTGTATTTACTACGGCTACGCAAGTACGAAATTACAAGAAATAAATTTATCAGAAGCATTTCAAAAATTTTGCGCTTTTGAATCCCAAATTGAAACCGTTAGAGTATCACTGACAACTATTTTTAGAATGACAACAAATTTCATTCTCTTTGTCTGCATTCCCAAACACGTGTCTGCAATAATTGAATTGCCCGTCATAAATTTCTCGGAAAAGTTGTAAACACAGGCGTTTTAGAATTTTATTCAAGGGTAAATGATTTTGTGAGTTAGGTCAGTTATTCCAGTGCCAACGATCCTATTTACATGTGCATCTTCAATTAATTTTAATCTTAAAAACTATGCACCTAAGACCCCCTATTCACACAAAACTTTTTGCTTTGTTTGTTCATGTACTACGTGCGGTTCATCTATATATTCATCTACTTAGACTTTTGTAACATATTTACAAGACATACTTGCTTAGTAGTATTTTACAAATTGAGATTTTACTTCAGTCAGGCTCCGATACGCTTTTCTAAATCCACATCACTTAATTGTTAATGGGTCGGACACTTCTTATGAATCATGCTGTATGTAGAAAAACAAAATATATTATTATTCATTCAATAGGGCCTTAATCGTTTTGAAAGTGGTATACATTATCAATTGAATTTTAACTTCTATTTACAGATTCAACACAACTGACAATGAAATTGTTCCCAAACACAAAAAGGACAAATTGAGAGCGAGAAGGTCACTTTTTGATGTCGGATTTCGCAGCAATTTAAATAAAAATTGTGTTCTCATAATATCCCATTTCCATTTAAATTCCCGATTCGACTTCAAAGCGGCGACGCACAAAAAAAATCTTGATACAAGGCAGCATTTCTACAAAGGTGGTGCGGATGCAAAATGTGTTCTGCGCCAATGAATATGTATGGATCGTAAATCTCGCACAGCCATCGTATAAGCCGAAGAAAACATATTTTGTTGGGTATGAATTTAATGTTATATAAAACTGCAAGAAGATCGTATATACGATTAGTAAAATCGTTAGTGTTACTTCCGGATTCTGAAGAAACTATCTCACGTGAACATAAACCTGAAGGATGAACGATAATTTGGAACTGTTTATGGGATATACAATTTTTTATCATCGCTTAATTTGACTCCAAATGTCTCATTGATTCTACAGATTAGTATTACGCATAACACTAGCGACGTTTAAAACAACAGATTGTATCCTAAAAGTTTTATTGTCTCCGTGCGAACATTTTAGTGGTCTGTCGGGTCTTGCATTTGACATCGATTCTCTTATGCGTTTCGTTTTGTCGGTACAATTGTCATTCACCCTGCATACAAGTATCTTACGATCGCTAGCCATATAATTAGTTTATCCCATAACTGAAAATTACATGTCTACGTCTAACTTCATGTATCGAGTTATTCGCCGAGACCATCAAAGAGCTATAATTAATGCAACAAAAACAATAGAATATAATCAGGACGTAATCCTTGCTAGGAACTTCACGATGACAAATTGCTGTTGTCGTAGGATTAGCAAATTTGCGCCGGAGTTGAGCACATGTTTTATGGCCCTGTAAATACATCATCATGTGTACGTTATTTGGGATATCTGTATATTTCGTGAACAATATTCGAGCTCAGATGTGACTTTCAATTTTCAGGACTATCACAACATCGCCAAATTAGAAATGCATTTATCTAACGAATTTTGCACTTAACCTTTGAAAATTTATGTAAAAAGTTTGTAATTTACTTCTCCTTTTAAATCACTCGTTGCAAGTTTTCTAATAAGAAAAAACTGATAAACTTAGCAAGTGTTTGAAGAATTATAATACAAATTGTAGTTGTAAGGTTTGTTAAAATTGACGCCGAATTTTATTGATCGCTCTTTTGTATTCCACCTGCATGGTTCCTAGCTTTAGGTTTCATTTTCAAATGTAAAGCGATGCTTTAAATGACTATTTCTTCTAAAGTTATTGAACCTGAAAAGTTTTACTGAAACAGCCTTCTCTTTTATGAAATGAAATAGGAGATGGAATTCTTGAAGGTTTTGCATCTTTGGTGGAGAAAGAAAATGCGTTGGGTTTCTATTCGAAATACTGAGAATTTAAGGACCCTCAAAACACGATAATCGAATTTTTAAACTAGTCGAGAGACTGAACTGTTAACTATACTATATTGTTTATCTTGCGTTGCCGCTCTGGGATTGTTTTAAAATACTGTTGTGACAGTTGTTATTGTGTTATTCTTTAATTTCATCTTCAGTTCGCCAAGTTGTAACACAATTAAGAACTAGAACAAAATTGAGATGAACAACAAGGATAAGTAAATCTTAGCTTTCCAAATAAAGTGTTCTCGTTTCATTCTGTGTACATTGTTATTAACACAAAAGCGTAATTTATGTTAATAATAAATATTAATGTTTTTGAATAGAATATAAATATTGTAAGGTTAATCGTATTTCTAATTTTGGAAAAAAAATTGCGAACAACTGCGTGACTAACGTTAAACAACATTTCCGGCGTGTTATTTGTGTTACAATTGATTGACATTTAGTATTATAATGACGTTATCTAAGACATGCATTTAAATTCCGACGCCTACTTTAATTCATTTTTATATTGATCACTGGTTCTGACATCAGAAGTCTTTTCCAGGTTTAATTTTGAAAAAAAAAAAAAAATAAGAGAATAACTAAATTGGTTTGACACATTGCTAGGGCTGGAAGTGACAAATTGGTTAAGAAAGAGATGGAAGTGGGAAGAGAAGAAAAGAAAGACAAAGGAAAGATAAAATAAATGAGAAGGGACAAAAACAATTGAAGGAGTGGTTTGAAATAGAAAAGAATAGAAGGCTGCAGAAAAGAACACGTCAAATATTATCTGAAGCCGGAAGGGCATAAGGGAATTGTGAATTTTAAAAAATCAATCGTTTTCAAATCAACTATCTCCTTAATTTTGGAAGAAAATCTGAATATTATGAAATATACAGGGTGTTCTATTAAAAAATTAATGCTACTTATATCATCTGCAGGATTTTTTTGTTGTTCTTTTGAAATAAGTTGCAACCAACAATTTTGCATGTTTGTGATTACAAGCTTTGTCCGCACTGACCGCCATCTCGTGCGTGATAGCTCATGGGGCAGCAGTATTAGTTGCTATTTGCTTTTCACGGCACAATTTACAGGTCAGAAAAGAGTCGCGCCGCGGCGCACTTATTTGACTTAAATAAATGGACTTGCACGATTTTATTTATTTATCATTAGAAGATTGCTGATAATTTGAAATAATTCAAAGTTAACTTGGATATTATTTTTTTTTTTTATAATTATATCAAGTTTTTAGAACAGTTCTGGATTACTCGAACAATAAAGACGATGCTTTACAGAACACGCATTGTCAATCAGAACGAGAAATCTTCATTATAAATTGACAGGGTGTCCCAGCCTTCGGAGGCAGTGCGAAAATGTCGTTTTATGTACACTTTACCAAATAACTTCATCAACGAAAGTTGTGCAGGTTCGCGTTCTGCATCAATTGAAATCAATTTTCTACACAGAGTGTTTCTCTATTAAGTTACACATCAAACTAACGTTTTTTTAACTGAAATATTGCACATTTGGATAGTACTCGAAAAGCTGATGAAAATCATCTCTGCTTTTCAAACATTCACGAATTTTCAACATGTTGCATATCATTGCAAGCGTGAACAGCTCTTTTTAACGATACCATTCTAATGGCCGTATTCACCATTCCTCAGTTACATGTTTAAAGGTCAGTTAAGCTGCTAACAGACTGTTAAATGTAGAAGCTGTATTCAGCAACCACTGTTAAGAGCTAATGGTTTGTTAAACTCACTCTTTTAAGTTAATTATGCATTATTTGGCAGTTAACAGAATTTAACGTCTTGTTATAATAATTACATTTGTATAGCACAACAAATATAGTTAAATTTACTTTAGACTTAAATTTAAATTTTAACGGTAGCTTAGTAAATTGACTGTTAATTTGTGAATGGTGATTACGACCGTTTTAATGCGTTCAACAACATCTAAGTTTGTTAATTTATTAGTCAACTGTACATAAAGTGCCATTTTCACACTTCCTCAAAAGGCTTGGGACGTCCTGTATACAACGATTATTTTCAAAATTTGAAATGTATTGATTACAGTTATTTATTTAAAAAGAAATGACAGTGACCCGTATTTTCATCCTGTGGTTTGAGTTGTGTTCAACTAAAGTCGTCATTAAAATAAACAAGAAACAATATAGCTTTATGTCAATTTAATGTGTAAGAGAGTGACGGACGAACGTTGCCAAGGGGATTACGTATGATTCCTTCGTGTGCCGTGTGCAAATCTAAATGTTAAGGTATATGACTCATCTGCGTGCATAGATCTGAAGACAAAAGTCGTGCCGTGTGCAAATTCAAAGATAAATGTCAAGGCAACAATTGACGTAATACCCCGGGAACCCCTATAAATACGCGTCACGCCGAACGTTAAAGGCATTAGTCAGAGTGTCATGTAGTCTGAATTGTCTGTAAGTGCCCAAAATAAGATGTAAGCATTTGTAGTTGTAATTAATTGTTAATAAATGTTTTGTTACACTGAGATACGACCCTTATTTCATGTTACCCTAACAATATGTTAATTAAATATCTGCAAATAGAAGTTTGTATTTTATGTGAGCTTTCATACTACGATATTTCAGCGGGCCCAATATTCAGAAGAAAGAACAACATATTGTATTCGTATCAGTCAAAATTTTCTTGTGCAGTTTCCCTCCACAGACACAAAAAAGTGTTTTTGTGTATCGAATAATATTCCTACGGGGCGCCGACAAAAGTCGAAGGCTTTTGTCCGTCTGAGTGGCGGAAAGTTTCCGGGAATTGCGGCGAATTTCATAAAATATGAACATGAAACTTAACGAAAAGTTTCGGCACGTATGGCGCAGCTTCGGTACGCGGGATGAATAATTTGTACGAGACGTATGAACCTTCGGCGACGTGCGTTATTCAATCGTTTATGTCACTTTATCTGGCAAACGTGCCTCTTCCGCTGCAGATGTTCCACGTTCGGAGCTTCCGCACGAACAGAGTGCAGCTTTAGACAGTAAGTAGTCTGACGCATAAATACACGAAATTGTATCGCTCGTGTCGACGCTCAAGGCGTTCGTTCGTGCACAACTGCAATGCAGTAATCGCTTCTTGTTCCAGCATAGACACATTGGATTTGCCAAAAAGAATTTTTGTAAACTATATGACATAAAAAGGAGGAAGGAGTTAACTTATAAAGCTAAAAACATTCAATATATTAATGAAAAAAAAAAGGGGTGATCTACATCCTCTTGGGGTATGTTATCTCAGGCTTCTTGTAAATGACGATGCAACTGCTCTAAGTTACTTGCTGGTCAAACAAAACATCTTAAGCTGCGACCCATCATATTCCATACATACTCTACGGAATTTAAGTTGGGAGAAAGTCTAAGCCAAGGCAAGGGCTCTACAAGTTCCAGCAAGTGCTGACAACCTCGATGAAAAATGGCACCAGCGTGTTTGTTGAGCGAAGGTAGCTTCCACGAGATGGCAGAGAGGTGTGGTTTTATTAATTTTTTTCCGTGCAATGCAAGCAAGCTACTCTCTTCTCCATTTGATGATTCTGCAAGTTAAATACTGAATGGTTGATTCAACTGTTTCTGCCGGCGTCAGTGGAGATAAGAGCGAAGTTTTTTCCCGCGTAACTCTATATTCGACACATCTAAATCACGTCGGAATTTTTATCTCTACAATCTGAGATTTTCGTTTCGTTTTGAATTTAACATTTTCTAAGGTGCAGACTCCTTTGTTCCAACTCTTTTCGTGGGAACTTAATTTTTATGACTTTCATTTAAAAACGAAACGCAGCATTTCTGGGTCCTTACAGTCGGTATCAATGGCGCTTTCGTTAATATTCTGTTCGCATAGATACCCTGCGTCTAAGATCTTGCACCCATCCACCATCCAGAACGTCATCTCTGGTAAATAGAGGAGATGACGTTCTTCATACTCCTTTGTGTTTTGCGGTCGTCCACTGCCCAAACGGAAATGTTAGAGACCTTTCTCAGACTACGATCTCCACACCCGAAGCATCGAAGAATGACTTCGGTCCAAAAGGCGTGCAATTTCCCGAAAGACGATACCAGTTTCCTGCATGCCGATAATTCGTCCTCTTTCAAAATCTGGGAATTGTTTAAAACGCTGTGTTCTAGGCACCTTTAAGCCCTAACAGTGATTACTGTGCACATGTGTTTTAAAATTGGCGATATTTCATGCATAAAATCTTTGGAAAAATGAACATCTTTTATCTAAATTTTTTATCGTTCACTTCTTATAAGGGGGTAGTTATTTTGTGTAAATAACGAAAAGTGCTTCGTTAAGCCAGAGTTCGCAGTTCCTAGAAAAAAATTAATTGTGCTTATAACAAAAGAACGCTCGAATGGATTTGGTATGAGATCTCACAGGAAGAAAATTACGTTTTCGGATGGTTTTGCTAATTAGTAGTGAAAAACGTTACCACAGTACAGATCTTGCAATAATACTGCCATGAACGCGGTTCCGGTGTCACCTGTTGGTGGCGAGTGGAAGTTAGGCGGGAGGGGTACCGAGTCGCCCAAGGAGTGTTAAGGCGGGAAGTTGTGAGTGGACTGGGCGACGTGGGCGAGTTTGGGTGAATAAAGGGCTTTAAGTGAACGTGCCATCTTCATTACTACTCCTCGACAACCCCCAAAGCGAAACCAAGGAGAAGGTAAGCCTAGCCCTTTCGTAACTCCAATAAGGTACCTCGAGTGGGCGAGTACTCTTCAGGGAGGGATGCGACCCCCATTTACGAATCCTTCCAAGGGTACGTAACAATGTTGGAGGCGCCGAGCACACCGATCGTGTCTCTCTCCACGTCACCCTGGGGGCCTCGCGGTCCTTCTTCCAGTGTTGGCCTGGAGGCCTAACTCCAATAAGGTACCTCGAGCGGGCGAGTACTCTTCCAGGAGGGATGCGACCCCCATTTACGAATCCTTCCAAGGATACGTAACAATGGTGGAGGCGCCGGGCACACCGATCGTGTCTCTCCCCACGTCACCCTGGGGGCCTCGCGGTCCTTCTTCCAGGGTTGGCCTGGAGGCCTAACTCCAATAAGGTACCTCGAGCGGGCGAGTACTCTTCCGAGAGGGATGCGACCCCCATTTACGAATCCTTCCAAGGGTACGTACGTAACAATACATACTGTCATGTCATTTTGGTTGCTCGTTTTGTATTGTTTACAATTTTCAAAATTGTTTGTCTTTAGACATTTATTTTTTATAAAATAAACATCAAAGTGCTTGGACGACAAAAATTTTTGAATTCCTGACTATCAAAATTGAATGTAAGTAATTTGGAAATTCTGGTTTTACAATTTTTAAGCTTCCGTCTAGAGTTGATAAATGAATTAATTTGTTTCATAAAATCAAATCTTCCTTCGTCTAACCTAACTTCGTATCCTCGAAGTTAACTTAGATTCTCCTGATTTTCAAAGAAATTAGCAAAATTTAATAAAATCTCGCCCTAACTAAAAAAATCTTCTGTGTTTTTGTTAACTGTTAATGCTATTTCATTAGCTAACTTCCTAAAATAATTTTGGTTAACTAAAGTAATTTTTTAACTGAAAATCTATTATAAACTAACTTAATCGATAGCTTTAACTCTTTTCTAATCATTTTAGATCGTTTATGTCCTTTTTAACACCGCACCGTACACTTCACCGAGCACTTATTTCACTTCCTGCGGATCCTGCAAAACTATGCATCGTCGAATGCACCCAAATCTTACTACTTAATAATAATAATATAGGTCGTTTATTTAGCAAGTTGCTATTAGTTACAAATAATAATTACAATAATTATTGTTAAACAAAAATTAAATATACATAATGATCCGCAAAATTAATTAGATACATACATATAATTGTTAATTTCTTACATTAAAACTAAATCATAATTTTATCTTAAATCTAGTATTCAATGAATTCAATTTAAATTTAATCAAAATTTTCTAAAAACTAAGGTATTCACAAAACAACTATAGGCTAATTTTTTAAACGATTTAACGTTTAATGGCAAATCGTTGTAAATTTTGAAGTCTTTAGAGGAAATACTTCTTTGTGTTCAAGTTTTATTGTATAAAAGTTTTCTTTACTTCTACACTGAGAAAAATAAACTGTTCAGTCAACCAAAAACAATATTTTCGTTTACCTATTAGCAATCACGCGTGGTCATTGAACCAACAGTAAAAAAATGTTAAATATTTTAGATTAAATCAACTCAATATTTTGTTTGAGGCAAGCATACAATGAAGTTATATTTTTTATATAAAAGTAATTTTTCAGTACGGTTAATAAAAGCGTAAAGTCAATTCAATCTAGACTATCGTTTCGGGAAACATCAATTAAATGTTCACCTCTTTGCAACACTGCCAAAGTAAGGTAACCCTTCAACCTTTTGGTGAAGATGGCAAGAGGAGCTGAACAAACCTCTCAACGAATTTTATAATGTCGGACACATTCGAAATATGAATAACTTATGTACCCATAAGAAACGATGTGAAACAACAAAGTTACTTATGCTGGGACAGGCAGTAAATATACGTGAAGTTTTAAGAGGCGCCATCTGGAGTTCGATAGCAAGAATTTCAATAACTGTTTACTGTTTATCTCTGCAAACATAACACGTAAATTCGTATATCGTTCTAATGCTACATGACTAAATATATGACTTCTTATTAATATGGGAATTAACCCTCGGTTTTACTTGACTTAACATTTATTCCGTGAAATAAAAAATCAAACGTGACATATAAAAGCAACAGCACTTTACGATCATCTTGAAATTTCAACTTTTTGATTTAACATATTAAACATTTTCATTTTAAGCAAAACATTTACATCGTTCAGTCAAATGTAATAGTATAACATTTTCTTAGTGTTACTTCAACAATTTCCAAGATGTTCATTTAAGAATATTACTGTTCAAACAAATACATTTTATTTAAGTCAACGCACAAAAAGTTGACGTTCAAAAAGTTGTTGACTTAACTATTTCATTTTTCTTAGTGTAGTTGTTTCGTTATGTATATCATTAATAAACATTATTCCGCTACATAAATAATCTGGCCCTTGCCTAAATTTAATTTTAAAAACCATCATTAATGTTATAAAGATTATTCTCTGATATACGGTCATAAAATTTAGTACTTGAAGTATCAAATTAACAGGAGTGTACCTACTGCATTTTGACTCAATCCGCATGGTTCGATTTTGAGTTTTAGTTGCCGAAGCTGATTCTTTGACAGATTAAAAAATATAGTAGCGCAAAATTCAATACTTTACCTTTTTGGATAACTTATTTCTAATATAATTAGTACCTATGTATTTTGAAATTTAGATTTTCATCAAACATGACACCTAAGTATTTATTTCAGTAACTCTGGTTAAAGTTATATTATTGATTTTAATAATTAAAGTATTAACGTCTAACTGCTTTACTTTGCATATTACAGAATTTACATCTGTTCCTGCTATGAAGATCATTGGCAAACATATTTAATTTATAGTTTTTTATATATCATTTACGTAGAAATTAAATAATAATGTCCCTAACACTGTTCCTTGTGGTACGCCGTAGGTTGTTGTTGTTATCCATTTATTTTGTGGTCTATTGATTATTTTCTGTTTTATGTTCTGTTTTATCATATCCGAAATTTTTCCAATTAGTGTATTTGACATTACATTGATAATATGTATATTACTGTTCCAATTAGATGATGCTTGTAAATAATCTTGAAATTTTTCTTTTGTATATCGTTCAAAAGATCTGTATTCTATCGTTTCCTTCTTGAGTTTGTTGTCATTTTAATTTTAGCTGACAAAATACAGTGATCACTAATTTTAAGCGCATAATGTACACTAGGTTTCAAATATTTATCATTTGTTATTATGTAATCAATCAATGTTTAAGAATTTTGCGTTATTCTTGTTGGTTTATTTATAATTTGATACAAACCAAACTGAGATAAAATATTCAAAATATTCAAAATATTCAAATTTACTTCCGTAATTAACGTAAATTAACGTAAATTAACTCCTTTAATTGATATATTTTGTATTTCGTTTTGTCTCTTTCCACTCTCAATAATTTTTTGCAAGAAAGGACAATTTGTGTACTATGGTTGTAGTCGATTTTTAATTTACTTACTGCAGTTAACACATTTTAATATATCTGTGTCAAACCTTTTAATTTTATGATTTCCAGCACATCTAATGCAAGTCTCTTCCTCTTGTACATTCCTTGGTAAAATAATTAAATTTTGCACATTTGAAACAACGCACTTATTACGACGTTGTCACGATGTCATTATCTGGGAAAATAAGTAAATTTAAATTCGTTTCGTAATTATTGCAATTATGTGCATTTCAAAATTATGCAGGATCAGCACCCATTGACAATCAATAGGACAGCTGCGTTACACATGCTCGCATTTCATTTACGTAGAAATGCAAGCTCTGCGTAATGTAAGCGTGTTGTTTACATGTGTCAATTAAGATTGAGGCAATTAGAACGTTTTAAGAAAACAAATTTGGCAAGGGTTAATTTATGCTGACACCTTGAGAACTTTGTACTTTGGACCGAACCCCCAGCCACCAGAACGAAAGAACCAATTGTGATGTAGATTTAAAAAATGTATAAAAGATAAGAGACCAACCCGCAGGAATTAGTGAGTCACTCGCTTGGCTTTGTTTTTTTTTCGCGCACTTAATTTCACACACTTTCACTGCTACCTATTTGACTATCTACTATCACCTGTCAACTATCTATCTTACTACCTACATGACTGCTCTTAATCACTTGACTATCACTAGTAATTAGTTCATTAAACAATTCACTTATACCTTAACTAATAACTTGACTAATACCTGCGGGGTGGTCACTTATCTTTTATACATTTTTTAAATCTACGTCACAATTGGTTCTTTCGTTCTGGTGGCTGGAGTTTCGGTCCAAAGTACAAAGTTTTAAAGGTGTCAGCATCAATTAACCCTTGCCAAATTTGTTTTCTTAAAACGTTCTAATTGCCTCAATCTTAATTGGCACATGTAAACAACACGCTTACATTCTGCAGAGTTTGCATTTCTACGTAAGTGGAATGCGAGCATGTGTAACGCGGCTGTCCTACTAACCGTCAATGGGTGCTGATCCTGCATAATTTTGAAATGAACATAATTGCAATAATTACGAAACGAATTGAAATTTACTTATTTTCCCAGATAATGACATCGTGACAATATTCAATTATGTTACATTTTCTGCATTCAATGAATAACATTTTTTTTCAACAATTTACTTCTAAAATTATATTTCCGCAGTTTTTTAAAAAATTTTCTTTACATATTTACGAAAAACTTTCAATTTTCCATGCGTGTCGTCGAGTCACGTCATTTTGCTGAATAGTACTTGATATAATAATAATAATAATAATTGACTTTATTAAAACCCATTAATAATGTAAAGAATTTAATAATAATAAAAGATACTAAACTAAGGATTTTGAGGCGAAGTTCAATGATTTCATCGAAAACATTGCTCTTCCACTTAACCTCTAAAACATATTGAAACTTAAAGTTAATATTATATCTGAATCTTCTTTTTCTACTATACTTTTTTCTGCATATAATCAACACTTTTGGCTTTCTCTTTTTAGGTTCTTCTATTTTATATTTATTTCCAAATTCTTCTTCAACTTTAGTCATAATTTTTGTTTTAGATATTTCGTCATTACAACTAATCAATGTCCCACCATTTTTAATATTTTTTACTTTATCTACACCAGGA
Organism: Dorcus parallelipipedus; assembly: GCA_958336345.1. Classification (NCBI taxonomy): domain Eukaryota; kingdom Metazoa; phylum Arthropoda; class Insecta; order Coleoptera; family Lucanidae; genus Dorcus; species Dorcus parallelipipedus. Next base: position 7,792,726 of record OY284476.1, read on the forward strand.
TCGATTTTTTGTTTAATTTCTTTTTGTATTTCTTTACTATTTTGTTATTAAAGTTGATTTTTCATCGTTTGCTTTTCTGTGAAGAGCCTACTGGGCTACACAGTTTCTAATGACATAAATGTCTTCTGACACGGAATCGTAAATCTAACTTTCGACGGTACCTCATTTCGTGCTTCATAGTAAGGCACTAATTGCATACATCTACGTATACAACAGGAGGCGAGAAATACATGCCTGTTTAATTATGCCTCGAAGCATTTACACAAGAGTTCGTTCCATTCCGTGTTGTGGAACTTTTTGGAAATGTACTATGTACGTGTTGCGTTTATTACAATGGCGAAGTGCGACAAAAGGAAATGGTCCCGAGAATTTTTGAAAAGAAAACATAATAATTCCTTTTTGGAAAAATTTCAAAATTTTGCCAAAATGTATACAACAGAATTTTAAACTTATTGCAAATATGTATGTTCCTTGTACAGGTAAGATCGTAATTGTTTGATTTTGTTTAATACCGTTTTTGAAGTTAGGCTGCATCGCCTTTTAATACTGTTTTTATTTATCGCAAATGATTCAATGAATTACTTTCCATTCACGATGTTCTGCGTCGTTTGAGTTCGACGAATGTAAAGATACATTTTCTATTCGAGACGCACGACTAATGCAAAGGGATTCCCATCAGAATCGGGTCTTACTTGCACCACTTTGCATCTGGGGAAAAAGCGTGCTCCCTTAGTAAACCTTTGGAGGGTGGTCCTTAATATAGAAAATGTAAAAATTGCTAGAAGAAGTCGTTTTGCAATTGAAATATACCGAATACTCAAAGTGAAAAATTAACTTCGGGAAATATAAAAAGAACACCTTCTATCTTAAATAAAATTGGTACGTTAATAAACGCATGTATGTAGATATGTAGCAAGGCTTAGGATCCAATTAACCTAAATCGACTGCAGCCCTACATAGAGTCTTCTATTTTTAGCCTCAATTTAGCAGGGCGAAATTACATTCTTCCGTTTATTACTCCACATTTTTATTAATTCTCGACATACTTCGGCGAATTTATTCTTTTCATACTGGCCGCAATTACGTCGAACGGCGCGGCAAAGTTTCCTCATCTTTTACGTGCAAAATCACCTGTACATTTCGATCAGTCGAAATTAATTCCGACGCCTTCAAAATGATCGAAATTACAGTTCCAGTTTTATTATTTGTGTTCATCGAAAATTCCCAAGGCACAAGATTCTCCAAGACTATACTTTTCAAAAATTTAATTTGTAATCTTTGACAAATCGATCGAAAGGAATTAGGATCGGCATCACCTTTTGTGTTGTTGTTGTTCTGACGTCATTATAATTTCGATCAAAAACTATCAAAGTGAATTAGAATTGGTACCCAGGATGTTGGGAAAACGATGGTGAAATTGTGTCGCTCGCGGTAACGAGTTTATGTCCCGAATATGTATTCTGCATCGCACTTTCATTACATATTCATCGGGCGGTTATTAAAACGTGAAAATGTAAATGTTGGTGAAACAGAACGCTCTATAATAATATAAAAGCAACTATAATGTCGAAATATATGTAATTCTAGTGATGGTTCATTTAAGAAAGTTGAAATGCGAGAATGTGCGAATCCTGTTACTGAATTTCGCTCCAAATGACAGGCACTACGAATAGTTAGTGTTGAATTTCTGAGAGATACACAAGTGGAACCCAGGATATGTGGCCTGGTATTCCCCATAATTGTCCGTACTGGTTACCAGGATAAATATTTTGTTCATACGTTGCCAATACATAATCACCTATTTGGTAAGTCGATGAGGTGTTTTCTTTATCATTATCATTAACAATCGGATTTTGGATCTTTCATTTTGTAAACTCTCCTTTTTCTTGTCTTGAAGTAGTCTTATTCTCTCTCTCTTTCTTTTTTTCTTGTATTTGTCGTGCCTTTTCGTCCTTTAGTTTATCTTTTTGTGCATAATATTCTCGCCATTTCTCGGAAGAAATATGGCATATGATACTTTCTCTTTCTTTCTAATTTGTTTTTTTGTTAGACTAGTTTGCTTTGGCCATTCCAATATTTATCCCAAATTGTGTCTGGTTTTTTTTTTAGACGATTGACGAAATTATATTAATCTTTTGAACATTTTCACCTCCGTCCTCTTTGTTTTTTTCCTCGCTCTCGTAAGAAGTTGTTGGTGCATCTCGATCTTTAAATGTATTGAGTTCTGTTGATAGTACTTCGCCTAGTTTTGCTTGAAAGGAAGCAAGATTTTCTTTCGTAAAGTCAGTCTTGGTGTCCATGTGTTCTTTAGACAAAGAGTTTACTTCATCAATAACATCGGGGTTTTCTAGTCTAGAGTCTTCCTCATTTTTCTCTGTTATTTCAGGCAAAGTATTCGTCTCTTGAGAGATATCGAGGTATTGTTTAAAGCGATCAGTGCTATTCTCTTCTCGTCCTTCCTTGTCACCAAATTTATACTTTAATTTGACTTGCCTCTCACGGCACTTACCATTGATAACAGATGACAAGCTTCTGCCGACTAAACGTATCAGCTGTACCCCGGACTAGCAACAGTGGAGAATGGGGTGGGTTAATTAAGATGGTAAAAATTATTAAAAGGGCGTCAGGAGACTACTTTACAGTCAGACGCAAGATTTTCTTTCGTAAAGTCAGTCTTGGTGTCTATCGGTTCTTTAGACAAAGACTTTACTTCATCAATAACAGCGGGGTTTTCTAGTCTAGAGTCTTCCTCATTTTTCTCTGTTATTTCAGGCAAAGTATTCGTCTCTTGAGAGGTATCGAGGTATTGTTTAAAGCGATCAGTGCTATTCTCTTCTCGTCCTTCCTTGTCACCAAACTTATACTTTAATTTGACTTGCCTCTCACGGCACTTACCATTGACAGATGACAAGCTTCTGCCGACTAAACGTATCAGCTGTACCCCAGACTAGCAACAGTGAAGAATGGGGTGGGTTAATTAAGATGGTAAAAATTATTAAAAAGGCGCCAGGAGACTACTTTACAGCCAGACGTAATCGGTCAGTCGACGTCCCCAATCGACCAAACCGGGCAGAAAAATCAAAAGCAAAGGAAAGAGGCGAGACGTTACTCACTGGTGCGTTAAAGTATAAACATAAACACACAATAAAAGTTATTAATGTATAATTTACGAACAAATATTACATTAATTAAAGGGTTAATACCCTACATTACAGAATTGGCATAACAAAGAGTAACCTAGCTTGGTATACAAGTACGATTAAAGTACACGACAAACAGCAGTTGCGATTTACATTAACGCACTACGTTTAAATGTCTCAGCAGCGCATGAACAGCCGAGATTCGCTCTCTTTTTTATGCAAACACTAATTTACGAATTTCCAAAAGGAAAACCTCTTTCGTTAAAATCAAAACATGACATGAAGTGTCACCGCAGATTATGACGCCACCTGATGGTCACGTTCGTTGTCGGTAAAACACCGTCCAAAGTGGTCTCACAGGGAGTCGGTAAAATACCGTCCAAAATGGATACTCGGGAAACGCCAGGATGGTTTGATCAAAGGCTGTTTCCAACAGGCACGGCAACGCTCCAATAAAATTCCATTAAGACTTCGGCTAAATCACCGACTAAAAGTCCCGCTGAAAGACTCGACTAAAACTTCAACTCAAAAGCCTACATAGAAGAAACGATTTTTGTTAGCGGCCATGTTAGTCGGCGTACGTCGTCATATTTTACCTGAGAAAACTGGGGTCCCAGGCTTGGTGTGGGGGTTAAAAACTATCCCCAAGGGCGTTCGATGGTGTCACTAAATCTTCCGGCAAGGCCGCTGATGAATTACTTCTCCCAAAGAGCAAGAATTCCGATAACTTATAATGCACGTAAAACACGTCTAGCTTGCACCACGCTCCGAACAAGAAAGGTCGCGACGAAATTGAAGATGAAGGAGATCGGTAAGACGCGCGAAAATTACCGACGATAACCAATGATGAGCTATCAAGTAGTCACATGGTGCCTTCATAGCCTATGGATGTTGAGCGTTCGCATCACGCACGTTTCCCCTCTAGCGATGTAAATGAGGGGGAACAGTGTAGCCAACTGTGCTAAAATAGGACAAACACGTCGACTTACCAATCACCCTTTATAGTCTTGTAAAAGTAGGGTCGTAATATGAATAGTTTCATTCCGAATGTGTACTTCGTTTTTTGTGTCACATCTTACACTGCTGCGCGCTGTTTATTGGCTATTCGTACAGGTCCCTCCTTCAACTAAATATTTCGCACATGTCCTTGATTCCACTTCATGTCTTTTTTTAAGTTTCGTTTATTTATTATTTATCCTGAAAGGCTGTCAAACGCATGGCGAAACATCGACATTTAAAAGCCTTGTTAAAAGACATAAATTCGAAGTACTATACAGCGTGATTCATAATAGGTGTCCGACCCGTTAGGAGTGTATTCAAGTACGAAATTATAAGAAATAAATTTATCAGAAGAATTTCAAAAACTTAACGCTTTTGAATCCCAAATTGGAACCGTTAGAGTATCACTGACAACTATTTTTAGAATGTGATAGGTACGATGTTTATAAATACCAATATGAATAGCTCGTTGCCGCCGCCACACATTTTTATAACGACAGTCTTTGTCTGCATTCCCAAACACGTGTCTGCAATAATTGAACAGCCCGTCATAAATCTGTCGGAAAAGTTGTAAACACGGGCGTTTAAGAATTTTATTCCAGGGTGTTCGGATTTAATCAAAGTATTTACTTTTTTACGTTTTTATTCTGTGCTCTCTTTTGACAGATGTCTTATTATTATTTTTTCTATGCCTACTGTCTTTTAAAGTTAAAGTTAATAACATGATAATAATCTTAACATTTCTTCGCCCTAGTGAAGGCTCTTCACTTTTTTTCTTGTAATTTTTCTTTTCACGTTATTTTTTAACTTCATATTAGTTATAAATCGAAGAATCCAAGCAGTTGTACGAATTAATCTCAAATATTTTGAAAATCTATTTACATGAGGTAAAAATTCATTCGTTCTTTTAATTAGAAAGGTATTAAGATTTTTCTTCTTTTCTAGTTGTTCTTCATTCATTTCATAAATTGGTTCATTTTTAGTAAAATAACAGAGATCGGCATGCTTCAAGAAAGGCGGACCGCTTAACCATCGTTCTGTTGAAATTTGTCCGCGCTTTAAAACTCTGGTAGCTTCATCAGCCACGTTTTCTTTTGTCGTAATCCAGTACCAGTTCTCCTTTTTTGAAAGTTCCAAAATTTCTCCAACTCTATGAGTCAGAAATTTTTTAAATAAGGACGTATCCGATTTTATCCAGCACAAAACTGTTTTTGAGTCTGTCCAGTAGAAATATTTCTGGATTTCTATTTCTAATTCCGATTTTACTTTGTCCATCAGCCTACTCAGCATCACGGCGGCTTGCAGTTCCATTCTTGGAATAGAAATTGGTTTTAATGGTGCAACTCGAGTTGTTGCTAACACGAATGATGTGTAAAAATTATTTTTATACTCATATCGCAAATACACTACTGCTGCAAATGCTTTTTCACTTGCGTCACAGAAGCCATGTAATTCGATATTTTCCGAATCTGCCATTTTTTCTCCGTAACATCGAGGTATTGTAATAGATGGTATCAGATTTCTGAAAATTTGAATCCAATTATTCCAGTAGTCAGCCAATTGATTTGTAATTTCATCGTCCCAGCCAATTTTTAATCTCCAAATTTCTTGTAAAATTATTTTCAGAGTTATAAGGACATTACATAGAAATCCGAAGGGATCAAACACAGACATTGCCATCTTCAAGATTTCTCTTTTTGTGGGAATTTTACTACCATCTAGAATTTTTGGATTAACTTTTCTAAAATTCAGTAGAAAAATGAAGTCATCATTTTTGGAATCCCACTGAAGGCCAAGAACCTTTTCGACGAAATTTTCTTTATATTCTTCTAAGCTCTTCATTCTCCGCATTCTCAAATTCTCAGGAATACTTTTTAAAACTTTTTCAGAGTTTGAAATGAAATTGCGTAATTCAAACCCACCTTTCTGATGCATTTTAATAACCAGTCCAATGCAGTTAATGGCTTCTTCTTCAGTCTTCTTGCTATCTAAATAATCATCCACATATTATTCTGAAGAATTAAACATTTTAAATAATTCTGGAGAAATTAAGAAAACAAGCAGAATTTTTAAATTAGCACCATTTTTAAATGATGAAAAACTACTTTGCATGAAAGGAAGAATAAACACTAACTTCTTAGAAAATGAACCGGTATTACTGGATGCAAAACATAGATTCACAATTCTGTTGATAAAGTGGTACCACGAAAGAGCTAATAATCAAAATTACGAGTACGTGATAAATGAAATTAGACAACGGTTTTGGATTCAAGGATTGAGAAATGCTGTAAAGAATTTGAAGTGTCAAGCTTGCAAAAACCGAAAGGTCAAGCCCTTAACTCCGGAAATGGGAATGTTACCGGAAGCTCGACTAAATGCTTACAGTAAACCCTTTACACAAACTGGAGTTGATTATTTTGGATTTTTTGAAGTTACAATTGGCAGGCGACACGAAAAACGATATGGAATCCTTTTCACTTGCATGACTACACGAGCAATACATCTAGAAATTGCAGCATCTTTAAATACTGACTCATGTATTATGGCTTTAAAAAGATTTATTGCCCGCAGAGGTTCAGTTACAGATTTGTATTCCGATAACGGAACAAATTTTCATGGAGCAGATAACGAACTTTTAGAACTCATTAAAGGATTTTCCCAATGTAAAATAACAGATGAAATGTCCGCTAAAAGAATTAGATGGCATTTTAATCCAGCGGCTGCACCACATATGGGTGGCAGTTGGGAAAGATTAATTGCTTCAGTAAAAAGAAATTTAAAATTAATTCTTCGTGAAAAATATCCACGTGAAGAAGTTCTTCAAACAGCTTTTGCAGAAATTGAATTCATTTTAAATTCAAGACCACTCATATGCTCGAAGGACCAAATGTTCGGATTTAATCAAAGTATTTACTTTTTTACGTTTTTATTCTGTGCTCTCTTTTGACAGATGTCTTATTATTATTTTTTCTATGCCTACTGTCTTTTAAAGTTAAAGTTAATAACATGATAATAATCTTAACACAGGGTAAATGATTTAATTGATTAAAGTGCCAACGAACCTACTTACATGTGCATCTTGAATTAATTTTATCTTCAAAACTATGCACCTAAGACCCCCTATTCTTATAAACTTTTTGCTTTGTTTATGTTTGTTCATGTACTTGGTGGGGTTAACGGGTCGGACACTTATTATGAATCACGCTGTATATAGATGCGTATTTATTTTCGTTTCCCGCTCAATCAATCGTAGAATGAAAGGCTGTATATTTCTGACGATTAGTTAATATAGAGTGTGTGAAAAATGAGCGGAGGAATGTACTCTTTGATGAGAGCAAAACGATGATTGGTGGAAGATATACACTGAAGGAACAGTTTTATGGTGATGAAGAGACGAAAAGAAAGTCATTGTATGGAAACATATGAGTGGGAATGTGGCCAGAATACGAAAGGGCAGTGCAAATATTGTAAACACAAAGACGATATATACAGTTCCGGCCCAAAATATTGCATCTATCTTTTAATATTAAACTAACAATAAATTATTATCTATTATTATTTAATTGCATGTTATTGATTTGAGATTGTAAACTGCATATTTGCTGGAGTTTTTCAGAAATGTCAGACATTTTTTCTCTCTAAAAGATTATGCGACTTTCTTTCATAAATAAATAAATAGACAAACCCTAAAAGTATTACTTCACAATTTTAATTTTAAATAATTTTCCCAATTTTCCATCAAGCAAGTTTAATACAGGTTCGTGGAAGTTAAATGAAAAACGCTCTCCAACGACAAATAAATTAAACCGTTCTTTAAAGCCGAAGCCATTCTCGATTTATTTTATCTCAAAGAGAGGTTTTTTTTTTACAAGTTTACGCGCTCATTTATATCAACAACGGTGCTTAACTTCAAACTTTAACGATAAAGTTCCTGTCAATTTTTCCGTTTCAGTAACTCTATGGATTAGCTTCGTCTATATAATTTCTCTGCACCTTAGGGTAACGAACAGCCGCTGATCGGGAACTTTATTTTTAAGTTAGAGTTCGGCAATAATTTGTCTGTGCATTTTAAAAAAATAAACCCTCTAACTACTTTTAATCAGAAAGTTAAATGAGGTGAAAGTTTCGTTATTTACGAACGAAATATGACAAATTTAAAATATTCCTTATACAGGGTGTAATCGATTAAGTTTCAGTTATTAATACCGTAAGTAGAGAATTAATTCTGCTAAAAAAAATGCCTTAAATGTACGATTCCTTTTACACAGCTTTGCTAAGATTAAAAAACTTTACTCGGTGGGAAGTACCATCCATAATTTATTCAAGCGAGAATCGCTCGGTGTAAATATTTGTCGGCAATTATAATAAATCCTGGAAATCATGATGAAGGTTGGCGCATAATATTACACGCGTTAACGGAGTTTAGTTGGCAAATAATGGAATTTGAGATTACACATCGTTTTGAACGTAAACTTTAATTAAGTAAAATAACGAAAATAACTTATTTCACTGTAATATGACGCAGTTTAATTAGTTATTATAGTGCAGTAACTGTTTGAATTGAGAACCTAATGAACCGCACACAAACCGACGTATGCGCAGTTAATTTCAAGTAAACATTGAAGTCAAAATGTTCATACGTAATGAAAACTGCCGGGATATGAAAAATGTTGCTTTCTACTTTTTAGTTTGAGCATTATTCTTGCCTCTTGTAGGTTAGTGAAGTTTATCGATTTATAAAAAAAATAAATGTGGACCATTTTCTCGTATTTAAAAGGAAACAACTACTAGAAATATATGTACATAAATAGACTTGCATTAAACACCAATAAATGTTGCGATATACAGGATATATACGGAAAATATAAGCGACCTTCAAATCTATAGACATACGTGAGTTTGTACCGCATTTCTTTATTAACTGTTTCGATACGCTGCATTTTCAAAAACAGCGAATTTTCGATCGACCTTGCGTTTCAATTAACAGATGGAATTTTGTTTGTTATAATGTGAGTTGATTTAGATGGGAAACGTCGTATAGAGTGTCAGTTACATTGAACACAGGCATACAACTTCTGAATCGTTTTAGTCGTTACGATTGTTCCGGTCAACGTTCTAAAGACCCGCCGGAAAATATAAGCGACTCTCGACCTGCACGTCATGCTTTGGGATTGCGTGAGTTTGTACCGTATATCTTTAATAACTGCTTCGTCACGCTGTATTTTTCCAAAAGAGCGAATTTTCGATCTATCTTGTGTTTCAATTAACCGCACGTAATTTTGTTTGTAATAAATGTGAGTTGATTTAGATTGGAAATATCGAATAGAGTATTTAGTTAAATTGTACACACGGATATAAGTTTTGAATCGCTTAAGTCGTAGTGTATGCGGCGACCTTCTCTCGCAAATGATTACTCGTGTAATTTTTTCGTGCTTCTTGATTAAAGCAGTTGTTTATTGCAACTATTTATTGTGTTTTTGTATTGCCTACCTTCACCGTGCATGTGAGTAAAGTAAAAGCTCCTGATTTTTTTGCAAAAACTATTACGAATGCGAATGGAAACTATGTTTCGCAGCTGGGTAATTGTTCACCCTGGCGACTATATTACATCTTTAAAAACCACGCCCATCTCCATTGAGCTACCTGGAGCAGCTGACGAAAAGCAGAGCAAACTTGCCACCTAGTTAAGAGTAAGTAAGACAGAAGTATGTAATTCATTTTAGAGTTTTGGTGGTACCATCGTAGAAAAGAAACGGACTTTCGTTCCCAACACGTAATAAAACGAAATTCAGATGTGTGTCAAGGTCACATTGTGTGTACATAGTCTATAAAAGAATAATCATAAAATTTCATACTTCAATTTATAAGTTTGGTAGCGATTTTATGGTCTTAAAAAAACGACAAAGACACCGGTCTCTTTGAAGCTTTTTTTTATAGCAAGATCATAAAATCGATACAAAACTTGGACGACTATACTGCTTCATTTATAAAGTGTGGCATTGTATTTCGTACGCCTACATACACTGTTTCGTATAATTTTCCACGTAATCTTTCTCTTATACGTTTTTTTTTGTGGAACAATTTACAGTCATCCTGTACATACATATACAGATATAATGAGTGTAATCGAATAGATACGCAACTAGAAAACTGTTAGTGTGAGTGAAATCTACAAGAAAGACCAACTTTTAAGCTTTTTGTATCGGTTAATAATGAAAATAATAAACGGGGGTTCACATTAATAAAACTAACCCTGTACGAAGGCATCACCTAATTATTTATGAATGTACCCAATGTATAAGATGCTTAAATGCTTCTGAGATGTTAGTCCGACTGACGCACTTGAACTTCCGGTTCGACGTCGACCTACTTCCGGTAATGTCCTGTTGGAAAGACGACGACAACGACTCTTAACGATCCCATAGTTACTTGTTGCACTCGACAGTTTCCTCATTCCCATTAGTCGAATGGATACGTGCGCTTCACTTTTCTAGGACCAGAATTAAAGCACCTAATGGAAAAAGGGTCGAATTGAATTTACGCGTAAATTAACGAATTGATTTTATTTGATGCCTTTAGGAGATTCATTTGGTACTTTGGAGGACTAAAAACAAACCGCAGAGAATTCACTAGTTTCAACATTAAAATACGTTATACAGATTAAAACAGTAAGAAAAATTAATAAATGTTATTAAAAATCATTTATAAGTACCGTTACAATTAGTAAAAATATTTTGAAATAAGTGAAATAAGTTATTTTTATTAGTTTTGCATATTTAAAGTTTATATTCAAAGCGATGTGTAATTTCAAATTCCATTATTTGCTAATTCCGTTAATGCGTGTAAATGATTATTATAATTGCCATCAAATATTTACACCGAGCGATTCTCGGTTAAATAAATGATGGGCACTTCCCACCGAGTAAAGTTTTTTTAATCTTAGCAAAGCTTTGTAAAAGGAACTGTACATTTAGGTCATAAACAAAAATTCCATTTTTGAGCTAGACCATTGACATTTGCAGAATTAATTCTCTCCTTACGGTAGGTATTAATAACTGAAACCTAACGATACGTTCTTGTGGTAGGTCAGTTTTTCATTTTTGAGCTAAACCCCATCGATATTTGCAGAATTAATTCTCTTACTTACGGTATTAATAACTGACACTTAACCGATTACACCCTATATAAGGAATACCTTTAATTTGGTGAGACATCTTTAACGAAGCCTAGAAGACGAATACACATTTAACCAACATTGTAACTTCAATAGTAAACGAGATCCCTGTATTTTGGAAAGTTTCTATACTAAGATTAAAACAATGGTCGTCTTTTGTCATATTTCATTCTTCAGCAATTTTACATATAAATAATGAACTGATTTTATTCATCTAAATCTTTTACAACCGATTTTATTATTATTTGTAACTAACAAAATATTAATTCATTATTAACATTTTACATTACTTCGAATTGTTCTGATTTTCCGGTAATATACAGGGTATCCCAACAGTGTGTTCTCGGTTAATACTGAAACGGTCGCGGATTTATTTTTCAAAACAAAATCGGTTATTGTTTAATTTTAAATAACAAACATGTGTTCAGACGCTTCAAACTTTACAGCAGTAAAATTGCCGCCGTATACGATCCACTCCAGGTCGCCGCGGGTCCCTTTTCAGAGAATGGAACACCCAGCGCGAGGCAGAAAAAATTGTAACGTTAGCCCTGCAAATAACACTCAGGGTTCCCAGCAATCATAAACAAGCCATCGTAACCTTTTAGCTTTGTTTTCGGATTTTTATACCAATTGGTCACACTAAATTTTAGGACATGTCAGTTGATCAATATCTTTTCTAATCAAGTGACCTATGGAAAAAAATTATGTCCTTGTTTAGTTCATTATTTCAAATGCCATTTGAATTATTTTTACTGCATTCCTATCGTTTTGTATAGGAATGCAATATAAATATGTAATTCAAATGGCATTTGAAATAATGATCTAATCAAAGACACATGATTTTATTTCCATAGGTTACTTGATTAGAAAAGATATTTATCTTCTATTAGAAAAGAGACCAAACTGCGATAGACCACAGCGATTCTTATCTGACGAGCTAATTGGGATTGAGTAGGCGTGATTTTGGGGGCGAGAGCAACGATCATTGGCCGGGGTTGTTAAACATTTTGCTTGCGGGGTCCAAGGGATGAGATTAAATTTACTTGGGGAGGAACAGGCCCGAAAAACAGACAGAAACGTTCGAATCTCCCTAGCGAGCGGTTGAATATTTTAATTTTGACTTAGCGAGGTTTCTTTTAGTGCTCGCAGTCATTCTCTCATTTTTCTCATATTTCTAGCTAAATAATTTTATTTCGGTACGGTTAAAAATACAGTGTGTTAAGAGAAAGGGCAATTAAACAAACAAAACCACGAATACGTGCAATTCGCGCCGCGAGTGTATCTAAACAAGGTGTGTGTGTGTGTGGGTGTTCATCTCGGGATCGCGGACAGAGTTCCCTAACAACTATTTACGTGTGCACCAAACCACCAGCTGTGCGATTGAAGTCAATCTGATCGCTACGACATTCGAAAGTGAAATCTGTTAAGCAAATTCTACTGTACTTCCTGATAGCCGTAATTTTTTTTTCTTCCTCATTATATCAGACCCCGCAGTGGCTGGTACGAGGAGTTTTACCTTATTTTTTCAATAAATAATTAATTAACTAAAGCTAACGTCCGCATTTTATTTAAACGTATTTAGTTGCTTTAATCTCTCAAGTTTATTCACCGACGCACCAGAATAATTGGGTTACAACAACGTAAGGCCAGGAGTTGCAGTGACGATTACGAGCTGTATTATAACATACAATTCTTTTGCGGAGTTCCGCAAGGGGCGTTCAAACGTAAGCAGAATAAATAGGCCAGTAGGATATTTCCTTAGCGCCGGCCGTAAATTAGTTAGGTAGTCAGATAGCTGTAGCCGAGTCTAAACGGATAGGATAGCGCATGCCTAATTGCAGTAATAAAATTTTAGGTGACTCTTGGGAATTCTTAGCAGGTAAACTGTCGGTTCAGTTTCGGTCCAGTTATTTAATTTGGCAATAAGCTTAATTTGTTTTTTGTTTGGACAGTTTTATTGGTTATTTAGTTGTCCGTAAAAGTCAACAAACAAGGTGACGCGTCGGCGTGTTACAATACCTAGACAACTACTGAAGACACAAAAAAAAGTTTCAATGTAATTTTTTAAAATTTTAGAGTAGCGATTAAGACGGAGCAAAAAATAATTAATAAAAGTTATTGCTATTCACAACAATACTCCAAATATGAAGTTTCGCTGAAAATTTTCTACATTTTCGTGTGAAATTAAAAACAAAAATTTCACAAATAAATTAACAGTAAATTCTAATTTTGTAACAGTTATTAAATACGGGATTTTTCAACAAAGTCGTCTTGAAACAGAATTCCATTTTTCAACTCGTCTTCTGCTATTCAGTACAAGTCGTCGCTGCATTTCTGGCGAAATATAAAATTAAATTAAAATTTGTCAGCGAAGTTCATATTTGGAGTATTTTTGTGATTAGCAACAACTTCTGGAAATACTTTTTTGCTCTGTCTTAAACACGACTATGACTTTACTTGAAACGCTAGCTTAATCATAGGTGGTTAGATGTGAATTCTAAAAAAATCTCATTCCTACAAAAAGATTCATCTCCATGGCCACTGGTAAAAGTTTCAAACTAATTGCGTTATTAATAAAACAGTTATTTAAGTGTTTTCATATAAAGTGTAAGAAACCGGAATTCTGTACAGAATTTTTTTTTCGATTTAGAAAATAAATTAAAATTCCGACGCAAAGAATTAAAACGTAGTCTTAAACAAAGGAACCAGTTTGTCTAATCAGAACATCACGGAAATGTTAAGTTACTTAGATAAATTTGAACCGTGACCTAAGACAATGTGAAGCCCTTATTCTAAGCATAACGTTTCGCAGAAAATTTCTGTTTTTATCACGACCGGCGCCGTTCTGAAACCTCTTAATCCAGCGCTTCAAAAATTTCTCGCTTACTCAGCGAATGGAAACGAATTTAGATTCGACTTGCGTGGGCGCACTGAAAAAGCAGTGAAAATGGCATCTATGTGCCCCCCTGTCGGTAGCTATTTCCCATTTAGAAGTTTCGCGCGGGACAGAAATATTCAAATTTAATTATTTGAAATACTGCCGCTCAGGGGAGAAAAGAGAGTTCCCAGTTCCAGTTTCGTCAAAGGTTTTGCATCTTCTCTCTGCGTGATTCGATTAATCCCCCCCACAGTTTACATTCGGTAGCAAAGAAAAGAATTCTTTCCGTACATTTAGTACAGAATACCGTTTCTTCTCTCTTCGAAGTAATTTTTTATTACAGTGTAACGGACACTCCTCATTAGAGAACACCTCTTTTAGCTGTATGTTAATTCCCCGTTTATGTAATTTACATGCATTTGCACCTCTCTTAGGCGGACACCTCTAATAGGCAGACAGTTTTCTGAGCACGGTAAGTGTCCCTTAAGACAGAGTACCCTGTATATTGTTTGCATTTACTGATTTTGTGTTATTTTTATATTTTATATTTCTTGTTACTAATAGGGGGAGGTGGGGTAAGAGTAGACTGGGGTAATTGGAGTAGGTTTCTCGCTGTAAACAAAATATTTCTTTGTTTTAGGTTAAGAGTGTTATAGTTTATACTATAATGTATTACTAGTTTGAGTTATACTGTTTTAGGTTGCATTAAAAAAAAACTGTTACCAGTTAAGTAAGTACCATAAATAAAATTTGTTTTGTGTTTCACGTTTTTCGTTGCTTTTTATTTTCTACCAAAATGATATGACAAATAACCCCAACTTTATATACAGGGTTAGTTAAAAGTATGGAAACGGCCATTTATTGCCGTTAATATTCATTTAAGAAATATGTGCTTTATGAAAGTTTTTTAGGAAATTTTTATCTACAATTGAGAATACTTGAATTTTTTTCTTCTTCAATTG
This sequence comes from Dorcus parallelipipedus, assembly GCA_958336345.1. Classification (NCBI taxonomy): domain Eukaryota; kingdom Metazoa; phylum Arthropoda; class Insecta; order Coleoptera; family Lucanidae; genus Dorcus; species Dorcus parallelipipedus. Next base: position 7,807,879 of record OY284476.1, read on the forward strand.
TTTTTGAGTTACGCCTATCTGCGTAATTTTTTTAAATGGAAACATTCTAATTTTAATATACCGTTCGGTAGAGTATTTTTTTCTCTTTACAATAGTATTCTTGTTTTTTTTTTGAATTGAGGGATTTCTGAAAAAAAAACATTTTTCACTTTTTTGTGAAATTGAAAACACTGGTTCAAATATTTATTTTAGGGCCAGTTTCATAATGGAATTTAAAGGAGGCTATAAACTAAGGTCACTTTTAGATGTCAAAACAAATATGAAAACACATTTGTTTACACATCAGATTGTGACTTTATTTTAGAGGTTCCTTTAAATTCTATTATGAAACTGACCCTTAGTTAGGTAGATCTAAGACAAAAGTGAAGTTATGGGTCACAAACAAAACAACAACAAAAACAAAAAACAAACAAGCAAAAAACAAAAAAAAAGTAATAACTAAGTAAATTAAATTAAGTGTTCAAATTGTCCTCCATTTGTAATTTGACAATGACTCAATCGATTTACAAAACCCCGAAGAAAATTCTCTAAAAATTCACGGGGAATTTCTTGTATCGTCCTGGTAATTCGAATTTTTAAATCTTCGATGTCATCGGGCTTATCTTTATAAACTTTGTTTTTTACATATCCCCAGAGGAAAAAATCTAAAGGGCTTAAATCAGGGGAACGGGCTGGCCACTCAATTTCACCTCGTCTCCCAATCCATCTATTTGGAAAAACGTTATCAAGATACTGACGAATATTTAAACCATAATGTGGTGGGGCGCCATCTTGCTGAAACCAGATATTGTTATTGGGAAGGTTTTCGTTGTTTTCATGAGGATAGAGCGTAGCACAAGCAGGTATAATTTGATTTTGCAATAACTGCAAATACAGAGCCGAATTTAAATTGCCATCGATGAAAAAGGGACCTATAATATGACCACCTAGAATGCCAACCCAAACATTAACTTTTTGGGGATACTGCGTATGGTGCTCCAAAAACCAAAACGGATTGACAGGTGACCAATATCTGCAGTTATGTCTGTTTACTTCACCGGTAAGGCAAAAAGTAGCTTCGTCAGAGAAAAGAATGTTATTAACAAAATTTTCGTTATTATTGCAAATATTTAACATTTCTTCACAAAATTGAAGTCTCCTATCAAAATCATCTTCCGTCAATTCCTGTACAAGTTGTACCTTATAAGGTTTATACTTTTCACTTTTTAACATTTTAACGACTGATGACTGTGAAATATTGAGATTTACCGCTAATTGGTTGGTTGATAAATGGGGATCTTCAGATACAGCCAATAAAATATCCAGCTTTTTATCATCACTGGTCGATGTTCTCGGTCTACCACTCCTTGGCAAATTTTTAACGCTGCCGGTTTGTTCGAAACGTTTCAAAGTTTTACTAACAACGGATTTAGAAATTGGATTTCTATCAGGATGCGCATCATTAAATAAATAACAAACGTCTTGTAAACTTCTACGTCTATCTCCATAACCCAGCATCATAAGTATTTCAATTCTTTCATGCTCATTTAAATTCGCCATTGCTAATATTAACAGCAGTAAATTACACGCAATTGAATTTGACGTAAACAATAACCACTGATACAGTTACTCGCTCGAGTTTGTTTATTGCTTACTTAGATGTACCTGACCTGGCGCTAATAAGCGCGCACGACGGGAAATGAATACTTGAAATATTGTTTTTTTTTTCAGAAATCCCTCAATTCTAAAAAAAAATAAGAATACTATTGTAAAGAGAAAAAAATACTCTACCGAACGGTAGATTAAAATTAGAATGTTTCCATTTAAAAAAATTACGCAGATAGGCGTAACTCAAAAACAATTGAAGAAGAAAAAAATTCAAGTATTCTCAATTGTAGATAAAAATTTCCTAAAAAACTTTCATAAAGTACATATTTCTTAAAATGAATATTAACGGCAATAAATGGCCGTTTCCATACTTTTAACTAACCCTGTATGTCAAATTATGTGTTTTTAAGGGCTCTATTCGTGTAATTTTTTTTGTATTTTAGTCTTTCACCATTTAGAAACGCCAAAGCTGTCTACATTTACCCCAAATTTTAATATGCATGGGGTAAATGTAGACAGCCTACTGGGGTAATTGTGGACATAATATGGGTAAATGTATGGAAAGGTTTCTTTGTTTCAGATTAACTAGTGAACCTCAATTTATGTAAAAATGCCACGCAACTACCAGCGAAAAAAGGCTCCGCCCAAGTATAGCGTCCAACAAGTTCAAGACGCCTGCGAAGCTGTTCAATCCAGACGAATGACCTACAGACAAGCAGCTGAACGGTTTGGCGTAACTCGGTCAGTTATATATCAACGACTTCGAGGAAGGAAAACGGCTATGAATGAGATTGGTGGTGGAAGGGAACCAGCACTTTCCCGTGAAGTCGAAGAACAACTAGAACAATGTATTTTAGCCCGTGCGGAGTGGGGCTATCCCGTAGACCGAGAGGAACTCCTTAATATTGTACAAGAATATGTAGAAGCCAACAATATCCAAACCCCCTTTCGGAACAATCGCCCAGGTGAAGATTGGTACCTCGGGTTCATGAAGCGAAGACCAAGGCTTAGCTTAAGGAGACCTGAACAACTACAACAAAAACGTGCTGAAGCCGCAGATCCCTTCGTAGTGGAAGATTTTTATCAAAAATTAGGATCAGTTATTCGCCGAGAAGGACTTAAGAACTATGAAAACATGATTTTTAACTGCGATGAGACTGGCTTCTGCACAGACCCCTCGAAGGTTAAGGCCATAGGTCAGAAAGGCCAAAAATCATTTTACAGAAGGGTCGGTGGAACAGGCAGAGAAAACATATCTGTCCATTGTTGCGCATCGGCTTCCGGTGATGTCTTGCCGCCACTAATAATTTTTAAAGCCAAAGGGACCGTACAGGTTAGATGGACAAATCCTGAAGCAGAATTCCCGGGTACCACGTATGCTTCTTCTGAAAATAGTTATATGGAAGAACCAATATTTTTTAGATGGCTAACAGACTCACTGATAGCACATATAATCGACGTGCGCGAGAGAAATGGCCATCAGAAGAAAGCTGTCCTTATAATGGATGGACACAAAAGCCATTTAAGCCTTCGAGTGGTAAACGCAGCGGTTAATGGTAACTTAGTGTTAATAAAACTACCAAGTCATCTAACGCACCGAATGCAACCCCTAGACAAGTGTGTTTTCGGACCCTTGAAGACTGGGTGGGACAAAATCCTTGTAGCTTACGGCCGCAGAAATTTGCTAGTAAGTTTTAAGACCAGAAATATTATCTCAGGTTTCCGCGAAACTGGATGTTTTCCAGTAGACTCTTCAAAGTTTCCTGTCAACGAATACGACCAAAACAAATTAAAGCGGTTCAGATCTAAAAGTAAAAACCATGAAAACAGAAATAATAACGATAATGATACGAATAATGAACAGGAAACCCAAGAACACCCTACCGAACAGCTTCAGAACCCAGCTGAAGGAGAAGAAGAGGGGAACCAAATTGAAGAAGAAACGAACCAAACTCAACAAAATGCTCTTGCCACATCCACAGCTGACAATGTTCCAGAAGTTGATGTTCCACCACTTGCTAAAGGAACTAATTCACAGTTAAAAGAAGTGATTCCAGAAGCAGAAACAAAATGTTGTAATGATGAGCCAACCACATCTGACGGTAGAAGATCATTGATGGACATTTTTTTTACAAAAAATGAGAAAAGAATTTACTCCACAAAATAAGACATTCACTAAAGAAAAGCAAATAAGAATAAAAAAGAAACTTATGGAGAGATACTAACTAGTACACAGGTAATAAAACGTTTGAAGGAAGAAGAGGATAGAAGAAAGATTAAGAAGTCCAAAAAAACAAATGATAAAAAAGAAACAACGCGTAAAAAGATAGAGAATAATTCAAGTAATAAAAAGTCAACGTCACGAAGAAAAGGTGAACTATGTGAAGAAACTACTTCAGAATCTGGTGAAGATGAGGATCTTTTGATAGAAGTTGACAATCTACCGTCAAGTGACGACAACAGCATAATTGGCGGTCCATACGGTAATTCGGATGAGGAAGATAAAGACGAACCAAAAGAGACATTTCAAGATGTTATCGAAATGGGCCGTTATTATGCTGTGGACTATGTCAAGAAATGGTACATTGGACGCGCTGAACAGGTGGAAGGTGAAACCGTCAACTTAAAATTTTTAGAGCGATTTCCGGACAATATTTTTAAGTGGCCTAAAAGGGACGATATCGACACCGTGGCAAAATCATTGTGTTTCTTTGGACCTCTTAAAGTGAATGGGGCACATTATTTTACTGTAACCCCACAGGTAGCAATTATAGAGAAAGCCTGGAAGAATTTTAAATGTGACGTTAAGAAAAACGCTAAATAGACACTAAATAGACACTCACCTAAGTGCTTTATCGTATGTTTAATTTTTTTGAAGTTTTGTAATTTTTGTTTTGTTTTGTTTTTAAGCAATAGGCTTTCCTTAAAATATTTAGTTGTTACTCTAAAAAAATTAGTTTCGATGACCAATATGAGTTTATTAGGTTTATTTGTTAATTTCAAGTATTTTTAGCGTAATAATGTGTATTGTTTATTTTAGAATACAAGCTTTTGTTATACTAAACAATGTTTCAAGTTGTGTATCTTCGTAAGTAATATTTGGATTAAATTAAACTTTTTATGGGTTATTAAAATATACTTTTTATCTTTTCTCCATATACCCCAGCTAAATTATCATTGACGAGAAGGACAAAGTATGTGCTGTCTACATTTACCCCAACCAAGGGGTAAGCGTGGACAAATTGCACGTTTATAAAAAAATATATAAAATCTGATTATGATAAAGGCGAACTTTAATATTTTTGTGAATGATGATGCTTTAGTGCTTAGGAAAGAGGGACACAGAAGTAAAAGCTACTACACAAAAAAACCTCGAAGTAGCAGGAAGTGAAAAAAAAAAAAATCTGGGGTAAGTGTGGATTTTTGTCCACATTTACCCCACCTCCCCCTACTATTTTACTTGTAAAAATTTAATTAATTAATTAATTTTATTGAAATACAAAAATTGTTCACCCTGTACAACACGCGATGTAGCCTTTACCAGAAATTGAAGATTTTTTTTATTTATCGACATAAAATTTGCAACAGCCTAGTAAGAAAAGGACATCTCGATTTATATTTCATGGGAAAGAAATCGAATTGCAATCGTCGCGACGTGACTTATCGGACCTCCGCCTTTTTTCAGGTCACGACAACTAATCTTCTTGGTCCTCAGCTAGAGACTGAAAACATATTTTATTTTTATCTGCGACAAAAAATTACGATGTCTTATGTTTTGTTAGAACAGCTAAATATGGCTTAGAAGAGCGGTTGCTAAACTTTTTTCTTTCTAAAATCTAAAATCTAAAAAAATAGATATTAACTAACTAATATTCTCTTAATATTGTTACGGTAATAATTTAAGTAACATGATATAAGGGTCGTAGCTCAGTATAACAAAACATTTATTAACAATTAATTACAACTACAAATACTTACATTTTATTTTGGGCACTTACAGACAAACAGATTACATGACATCCTGACTAGATGGTACACTAATTATGCCTTGACATTTATCTTTGCATTTGCACACGGCACACGAATGAATCATACGCCTTGACGTGCAGGTGCAATTTTTGCAACGCGGGTGAGTCATATGTTACGTAATTCCAAATGAGTCATTCTTATGTTTATGTTTCGCTCGACTGATTTTCAGCTGCACATTCTTTGGTGGTCTTCTCGTCTTAGTTACAATATTGAGAAAAAATTAAATGTGGATTTTTGTACAATAAGAGCTGCTAATGAGAAATTCTTGAAGGCCAATATTTTATTTCGATTAAAACAGCTATTACCAATATTTCTTATTAAACTCCAATTCCAATTAATAACCGGCGGTGCATTGATACGAAGAAGTGGGACGGTGTCTCTAAAAATCGATAAGAAAACTCGCGACGGCGGACAAGATGGAAAATATTCGAGTAAATGGAAAATAATTGAAGCCCGATGGGAGCGAGTCCTCAAATATCTCTAAAAATAATTTACCATTGAAAAGAGTTCTTGTTACCATTCTGCTCATTACGGTCCTTTGTTGCCGACGCACACAAAGCTCCCGAGAATAAAAATCTCGGCCGCCTTTGGCGTGGCATTTAATTATTAATTCGCAATTTTCACTGAAACGTTGATTAGCGCCGAACGGAGGTTAATCAGAGTTGCGAACTTAAAAGGATTTCGGATGTATAAAGACGTAGAAACAATGTTGTGTAAGCAGAATTAAGTGTTGAAAGAAACAAGCGACCATGTTAATTTAATTTTATGGAGCGACACGCTGGTATTTTTTTTTGTTGTGTTTAAAAGGGGTGCCTTCTCTATAAACTTCTAACAAAATAAAATCTTGTTTACTTATTCAAATAAAACGGAAAAATTCCGTAAAATGAAGACCCTCTACAGGCGCAGCAACTTGGGTGAATTTATCACTCATCGAATTTGTTGGAGACGATTTGCAAGGATCGTAATCAAACACACAAATCAAACCAATTCTTATCTACATTACATTGTAATTTTCGATTCTCTACCGATTTTCTTTCTTAAGGTCAATCTTAAAAACGCTTAATCCCATTTAGCAGGGGTGTACTTTTACAAATAGGTCGTGTTACACTATTTTCCCGGGCGACTTACCGCTTGCGCGCAATGTAGCTTCATTAGACCTTTTAAGTTTCAGCAGCCGTGAACCGGCGAGAATGTTCTTTGCACGGTTTTACAACTATTTTCTGTAGTTTTATTACGACAGACTTTGCAACCTTTTATGTGTCGGGTTTATTACATTGTTGTGAGACAGAAAAAGTAAGTGCATTTGGATGCGCACAGGTTTCAAAGCAGTTCTCGCAAACACGATATTTCCTTTGAGGACGCAAAATAAATTCCAGCTGGCAGCTGGGATAATTTATGAAAGTTCTTGAAAATTTTGCATATAACCATAACATTGGAGGGTTTAATTAATCAACCCCCGGGCAATTGATTCTTTAAAATACCCTCGGTTATTTACACACAAGCATTACTCAGTTAACTCATACGCAAAACTGAAATCGTTCGATTTGTATGACTCACATACTTATAAAATACGAGTGGGAGTTGCGCACTCAATTTTAACTCTTTGATTTGTGGTATTTGATATTCAAATGTTACCTTAATATTATGCAAACAGTTTCCTAATAATGTGTTCATTATGTGCAGCACTAAATTGCTGGCAGGATTTAGAGATATGACTGTGGTTGAATTTTATGCAACGCTCTTGGCATCATTGACTGTTAAATTAGAGTTATGCTTCAATTTAAATTCACGTTCAATATTTATTATAGTGAAACTGAAACTTCAAATTAACAGCGTTAGGTAATGTTGAGCTTTTGTTTGTGCCGGTCTTGTTTTGAAATTTTTATTGGCCCCACGTTGGGCGCCCATTTGTACAGGGTGACTGTTGACTGTTCAAAATAAAAGCGATTATTACATGTCTAATTTCAAATAACAACCAGATGTCCGTATTCTTGGTATTTTTTTCTTAAGCGATAAGCCAGCAATGCAGTGCGACGTGCAGTCCCTTTCGGGTAATGATGGACCACACAGAGAGCCATAAATCTGCCAACGTGAAGTAACCTTATCTTTGTATTTCGAATTTCTGTACAAAAGTTTGTCGCGCTAAAATCACGGGCACATGTACATTAGCGGAAAAGGCACATCGAATTACCCTCAAGTTCAAGTGTTTTGTTTTTGTCTGTTTCTTTCCGAGTCTAGCGTCATAATTCTTTGTCAACTCAAGAGGCTTTTGAAATGAAGTCAGAGAAAACAAATCGCAGGTGCCGTTGGACAGACGCACTCCTTATGACAGTTTGGAGCGTATAATTTATAGATGTTTGTGGGAAAATGCACTCAAGGCGGGTTATAATTCAAATCAACGGTTACCATTGGTCGGAGGGTTTTTAAAAATCTATCTGACAAGTCCGAAGGGGTGTTGTTAATTTTTACTTGTGGAATAGGGACGTGGAAAAGGAGGCAGATAGCATTGAAGCTTTAGCGAGAACGGTGAGTTCATTTTCTAATTTGGCTTAGTTGCTTAGGCGCTGGTAGCCTTTGTTCATTTTTGTTAAATCATTTATTTCGGTACGGTTAAAATACAATGTGTTAAGAAAGGCAATTAAACTAACCAAACAATTTGAACCACATATTCCTAGCCATCTTCTTAACAAAGTTTCTTCCACACCCTGTATATGTGTGTGGGTCAAACTGTGGTCTCTGCCGAGAGAGTTGTCGTTTAATTAGAAGCGATTGCCTAGAGACTGCAATGCCAAAACCACCCATAGTGAAGTGCAAAAAAGTAGTCAAAACTAACTTCTTGCGCTATAAATTAATTAGATAGGTTAGACGGCGAAAGAGCGACAGACAGAGGGTCCTGAAAAACAGGCAAGTGGGTAGAGCACCGCCCTCAAAGTAATTAATTAACGCTCTGGTGACGGAGTAGAAGAAGTTCGGCTCACTACACGCACCATATTAATCAGGTTAGCTAGAGCTAGGTACCTAACACCTCCCACGGGAGTCCCTGAAAAACAGGTGATTGCTACTGATTTACTTGCAAATTGATCGCTGAAGGCTGCATTTTGTATCACATACTTCTCCAAAACATCTGATTAATTCACTAATTAATGTGACACATTGTGCGTTGGTTTATTAAACAGAACAAGTCCTTGAGTACGATCAGAAGTGACGAACACTTGTACCAAGGCTCGAGTTAATTTGAAATTCAATTAATTATTAATCTAATTAAGCAGCAGAGCTCTCCAACAAACATCTGTGTAGACATTCAACCACCAACGGTGTGAATTGAAAGAAAGTAGATCGCGCCGATATTCGAAAGTGAAATCTGTTAAACGAGTTATACTGCACTTTCTGAAAATCATAATTTTTGTTTATTCGTATTGATTTCAAACGCAAGGGTTTTTCGCTCACGATCTCCGACCCCACAGAGGCGGATATCAGGAGTTTTTCCCATTTTTTTAATTTTTTTTTCAATAAATAATTAAAGTTAATTGTTGTATTTTATTCAAAGTGTCAAATTCCTTGTTCTGAAGAGTTATTTACTGTTCCACCAAGAGAAAGGGTTATCACGACGTAGTTTCCTGTTCACGACGATCACGTGCCGTAATCAAAGTATTATTTAGATCGGTCGCTGCAAAAGCCATTCAATATAGAATGTCTTTATTAAATATAGAATACAAAGAAATATATGTGATTCGCAAAATAAGAGGCGAAGTTCAGTCAAAGCCTTAGCTTTGCCTGCTCTTCCACTTAACCTCTGGGTTAAACTTAAAATTACGATTCGAAAATGAGCTTTTTAAATTAAAAAAAAATTCTAATAAGAAAACAAAAATGAACATGCAATGTAACGTGTTCTGCAATAACCTGGTCAACGTGCTTTTAAGAATTTTTTCAGATGTTTTTTAAAAGTGTAAAAATTTAATCCGAGTTCTTTTATAGAAGTTGGCAGATTATTATAAATTTTGACGATGTTATAACTGAAGGATCGCTTAAAAAATTCGGTAGAGTGTTGGGGTGGCGTAAGTAGGCCTTTATATCTTAAATTCAGATTATGAACATCAGTTCTAAACGTTAATTCTTCAAAGAGATATGCAGGTATTTGAGTTTGAATGATTTTATTCATTAAACATGCAGAGTGCAGCAACCGCCTATTTTCCATATTCAACCAGTCAGCTTCATTTAGTTTGTGAGAGATACGGTCATACTTCCTTATACCAAATATCAATCTTAAACATGAGTTTTGTAACTTTTGAACTCGTGCAATATTTATTGTATCAAGACATGGGCCATACACCATATCAGCAAAGTTTAAACGAGATAAGACTAGCGAGTCACAAAGAATAGTTTTGCTTTTGCGATTGAGGATGTCTTTATTAGCGTAACCCAATCGTAACCCAGTTCGGCCACCCGGTAAACAGGTAGAGTAGCCAAGGACGCTTGCACAGCTGTAGTAGAACATGTGGATGGCTTTCTCAGGAATGTAGGTAAACGGTCGAGACAGTCATTTCCTTAGCAATAAATCTTAAGTTGGGGTTGTTTGTACATTTGTTTATTGTTTGTTCACTTGTACTTGACAGTCAACAAACAGGGCTTAGTGGGCGCGTCACACTGTTGAGGCAACAAATACAGTCACACCAGACACACTGTATTTTCAATGAAGACCGATACTTTTTTTAAATTATTTTAATTAGTGTTTTGTTCTGATTACTCCATTTATCACTTCAATTATTGTACCAAAATGAGCGATGTTTCCACTTTCTAATAACTTAATAATTTTAAGTCAATTTCGCTCATTCAATGGTGATTAAGAAAAAAGCGCCATAAAGCAACCATAAAAAGCCACGAAGCATGCTTAATTAACTCATATCACTTAATGGAGCGGCAAATTAACATTTAAAGGTTGTCGACGTTAATTTCGTTATTACCACATTAATCCAACCACAATGACATTTCTGTTCGTCCGGGCCGGGCGGTTGCCACTGACATTTTTCACGCGTACCTACCTTATCCGATTTCCGTTTGATTTATGAATGTCAATCGCGATCTGATTAAAAACGAAATCGAATTTTAAACGGAGATGTGTGTCGGCAGTGTTCGCGATCGAGTTCCACCTCCGCAGCTTTAATCGTTCGATATTACATAAACACGTTATTAAGTATTGGATTACCGAGGAGTGATTCCCTCGAGTTATGTTTCCTCGAGTGCCCTCGGGAGAAATTAAATATAGAATTGCTATGTGCTCGGTAATATTTGCTTTAACAAGGGGATACTAAAGTCATTTCAACATTTCTCAAAATGGATTTCACGTATTCGGGTGATTCTTGAATAGACCGACGAAAGAATATGAGAAAAAAGAATTTATAATCAATTAAAAATTATTCGAAATGCACAACATTACGCCCAAAGCACAGAACGAGAACCCGGAGAACCAAAAAGTGACAACTTTAAAAGCGTGCAATAAACGTTTATGGTGTTACGCAGAGAATCAGAGTCGTTCGGTCGTAAAACTTTCGTAATTTCGTTTTTTTTTCAAACTAATTTTCTGGACAGTTGCTGTGAATTATATGACAACGTACCCGCTACGTTGCGTAAATAATAACTTTAATATGTTCCGAAAATTTGAATTAACGTATCTCTTTATACCATGCTTTACATAATAATGTACCGAAATGGATTGAAATGTAGCGTGAATATCTGTAATGTAAATTTAACTGTCTGTTTAACGTTTGCGATCGGTATACCTTCAACATCAACATCAAAAGACTTCACTTGATATTCACACAAAGATAAAAGATATGTAACGAAGCCGACTGCTTTCACAAGCAGAATTTAATAAGATCGTTCGTCGCCGCTTTTTGTTTTCGCTTGCGATTGCTGCAAGTTTAATTAAGCTCCTACTATGGATGCAAGTAGTGTGATTAATTATTACCCGGTTCACCGACTCGCAAGAAGAGGGTGGGCTTCAATTAATAATCTGAGGAATGGTGCTCGTTTTTGATGCTAATCCAATTATTAATGAGTTTTCTTTGAGTGAAAGCGGGATCTTTGGCATTACATGTGGGAAATATACCTATCTACACACCACACAACTACGCAGTGGAAACCTAAAAGCAAAAGCGTTGGAATTATTCCATATGACACTTTATATGCAAATTATTTCGATTCTTTTCTATATAAGTTTAACATGAATAACAATCTACATATTTTTTAATTGGTACCCACCCCACTGATTCCCAGTTGCACTGACATTGATTAACGTTAATCTCGAATTGAAGAAAGTCCTTTGTTTAATCTAAGATTAGTTGGTGCAACTCAGCCTGGATTTGTTGTTACTTACAATTAGTAAATCTAGTAAAATGTAAAAATAAGGTAAATTTTAACTAAGACAAATAATTTTTTAGTGAAAGTATTCCAATGAACGCAATATACAACGTACTTTACTGAAAGAGGAAACTGTGGTTGCAAACATATTGCTGTCGAAACAATGTGTTTTTTTCCTCAATTATAAAATAAAGATTTTAATAGAATTGCTATTATGATTATATCATCTATGTGGGTGTGGGACATAATAAGTGCATTAGTGATGCCCTTTATACATTACAAAAACCTGCTAGACTTTCTAAAGCTTCATGCCTACATAAATCACATTATTCATAACGAACAGGTCCATATGTGATTGTTGCGGATGAAGCGTTTCGATTTTTGAAATGAAAAATAAATCCTTGGGATTAGCGATGTTTTATTTTCAATTTCATTGGCATCGATGTGACATTCTAAATAATTAAAGACCACATTGTGTTACACGAATTATAGAATAAGCTATTACAAGTTCGTTTCACACAGAAAATAATAACGAAAACAAAGAATACGTCATGACAAGACTTGCAATAAGTAGTCATTAGTCACTGTATGAACCGCGCTTTGTAGTACATTAATAAAGCTTCCGTCAATTAATTCTATTATGATTGGGTTGCTCCAGATAATCATTTGATAATTTGTTGTGCTGCATCGAAATTTATCACTTCTATCTAAAAGCACTATTATTTTGATAATTATGGATTATCATTGCTTTATTTTTTAAGTATGAAAAAATTACATTCTATGTCGTGAAATATCTTCTTCTTAACACAATTTTATTATTTATTATAAAGCATTTGAACGGAGACTTTTTAGATATACGAGTATCCACAAAAACGTTTTATTAATATTGTTTAATTGAAGTACTTTCTTGTTGATTGAAAATTATCACAAATCGGACACTTGGTAAAATTAATATAAATGTCGACGTAATTACATAATTTGTAATATTTTTCACATAATATAAAGTAACAGTTTATTTATACAGTGCACTTACAAAACGTGCAGTCAAATTTCAATTGGGAGGACCAAGTACGTCAAAAAGTCCCAGTACATACAGGGTGACTGACAATTGTTACGTCAAAAAAAAACGTGTAAGTAAATGAAAGTAATTCTACGATTTTTTAATTAAAAATTTACGTTAAAAGCATACTGGGGTACTTCGTACGAAATATAACGCAACGTTTTATAAATGCAACAGTAAATTGGCACATAAACTTTTATGATTATTATTTTATTGACTACTTGACTACACACGATGCGACCTTGACATATCCCTCAATTTCGTTTTCTTACGTGTATAACAGCTGGGAATGAAAGTCAGAGCTATGTTTCTTTTACGCGATTATTTAATTATAAGTAACTTCTAAAATAACTGGAACTGCGTATGAAATAAGGGCTAAAGAGTAACGAATTCGCAAATAAAGGCGAGGGGCCACTGCGCACGAAGCGAAGCTAACTAAGCTGAGCTCCAACGTAATCTTACGCGGACGTGGCAACTAAAGCTAAACGAAGCGAAGTTAGGCTATCGTAGATATAAAACAATGTTTATCTTCGCTCCGCGTAAGATTACGTTGGAGCTAATTTTCAATTTTTAGCTTAGTTAGCTTCGCTTCGCACGCAGTGGCCCCTCGCCTTTAAAGTGAGCGAAGATGAACATTGTTTTATATCTTCGATAGCCTAACTTCGCTTGGCTTAGCTTTAGTTGCATAAGATTACGTTGCTCATTTTCAAAAAACTTAGTTTCGCTCAGTTTAGCTTCGCTTCGCGCGCGGTGACCCATCGCCTTAAAGGCAGGCGGCCATTGAACGCGAAACTAAGGGAAGCGAAGTTAGGATAGCAAAGATATAAAACAATGTTTATTTTCGATCGGTTGCCTCGTCCGCGTAAGATTACGTTGGATCTAATTTTCAAAAAACTTAGTTTCGCTCAGTTTAGCTTCGCTTCGCACGCAGTGGCCCATCGCTTTAATTGTGTAAAGCGAAGAAAGGAAACCAATTACACATACTATTGTCTTGTTAAAGCAAGTGTTCGAAATGGATGCCATTATTATCGACACATGCTGTAATCCATCTTATCGTATTCTCTCGTTCAAAAATATTGTTACGGTATAAATCGAAACAAGGGGCATAGCGTAGCTTAAATATTATATTAAACATAAATAAATACAGACAAACATAATTGTACAAAGTTCAACTTACTCTAACAGCACACTTTAACAAAATAGAGCCTACATCATGCTCTGATAGCAACTAGTTTAAGATCTTATCACTTTATGCAGATCGCGGGGTTTTTATACAAAGTGCAACTCGAGCAATTCCGAGTTGTTACGAGACCGGAAAGATTCGACAGAACACGAGATAATTTAAATCCGTTTTAACTTGTTCAAGGTTTACCACCTGCATCGTGTGTCGAGATCATATCTGTTGGCGCTGCCGAGATGCATTTTCTCTTATCTCAAGTTTGCTAAATAAATCCAATGCATGAATTTACTTGCATCTTGTCACAATATGCGAATCAAAGCAGCGGCATTGGAAATTTTGTTTGTTAACTCTTGCGGAGTATTTACAGGAGCGAAATATACGAGTTGCTTCATCAACACCCACAAAAAAAAGTCGCAAGGATTTGGTGATCGCGGGGGTCAATGCACAGACCCGTAACTTCCGATCCATTTATTGATGTAATCAATCTGACAATCGGGCAGCTGATTCTACAAGCTTTCGCACCGATGTCGCACCGAGAGACAAAACAATATAACTTTATTAGATAGAGGACTGTTTTCATGATAGAACTGAAGAAGACTTTTTAATTTTAAGTCACTTTAAGCGTAGGAAAACTAATGTGTTTTTATAAATTAGAATCACTTTAGATTTAAAGTTCTATTATGAAAACAGAAAATTTTACAAATTTGTTTTTTATTTGTAGAATGCACGAGTTTTAAACGTTGCTAGTGCTATGCGTACAATCATTTCCACAAAAAAAAACGCTTACGTGAGATTACGAGAAAATGTATAAAAAATTCCGTGGAACAGTTCGTAATTAAGTAATTATAAATTTATCCAGAAGAGTAGACTAAAACGTCAAGTTTATAGCTGTGCGTGTGCCTTAAACGTTTTATGACTTTTACTCAGAGAATAAAGCTTGTAAAACTTGACCCCCACACATTAATAGACTATTAAACAGCTGACGAAAAAGCAATGCGATGAATCACGAATTAATTAAAATCGCTTATGTTATTTAAAGCCGAATAAATTATTCAAAGTCGTAAAAGTAATGCTTACGGTGAAACGAGGAACGATTTACAACTAGTGCGCTAAAAATACAAGGTAGAGTTCAAACATGTGTTGGACTTGTTAAGCTTTTAATAGATTTGTAACTTTTATAACAATAGAATCTGTTTTTCCTTGAATGCCACATACAAAATGAAATTATAGCAATTTATACATAGAAACAGATTACGAATATGCTTACTAATTATGTTTTAAATTCTGTTGTTTATGACGGACACGTTGTTTGTGGGAATAAACTTTATTTACAATACAATTAAAGTTTGTTTTGCTTTGCGCAGCAATGCTGCATTATTGCTTTTTCGGCCATCCGCCATTTCAGGCAGACACGAAGTAATTATGGCAGGGTCTAAGTCAGTTTAGATAGCACAAGCATCCATGGTCAAGGTACGATTCGAACCTACCCTGCCGAGCGACACGACTTTATAAGCCGGCTATGCTAACTGCTCAGCCACCAGACAGCCCAGAATTAAAGTTAAAATTTAAAGAAAAATACTAGATGTTCTTGACACGGAGATTTGAATTGTCTTCGTGTTGTGGTGATCTATTTGTTTATTCATTTAAAGTGGAGCCGTTGTTATCCTTTGTACGGAAAACTTTACTTTAGTTGATTTACATGCGTTTCTCAATAATCTCGGAGCTTGTATTTCAGCTGTTTAAAGGTCAAGTCCACGCCCGACGCCGCGCCTTAATAACTTATGAAACTATAAAACACTTTTATGACTGTATTTATTTCATTCACTACTTCCCTTTCGTAACCAGGGGCGTTTTAGAGACAATTTTTGATTAATTATTTCTCGAGTACTAAAGTACATAGAATTCTTTGAAGCATTTTCCCATCCTCGCAGATTTCGCTTCGTATCGTGGTTTTTCTTTGGCGGAATAATTGTCAGTCTCCCTGTATATTTGATGTGAGATAAAAACGCCTCAAAGTATTTACAGAGTCTGATTTAAATAAGCGAAAAATCATGTAAAATGGCTCAATAAATACTACAAACTGACAAGAATTTCACTTTGTTTTAGTTTCAAGTGTTAGGCGAAATGCTAGTTAATTTTTCTTTTTTTTTTAAGTGGATATGTATATTTTTTTTCATATTATTTAACAGAGATTTTCTTTCTGAATTCACTGGTTCGTAGTAAGTTTGATTTTGGTCCAACATTTACCAAAACAAATAAAGCAAAATGTTTAGTATTCGATTGAGTAGAGATTAAAGTCGGTAGTTTTATTTATTGATAAAAACTCCCTTATCTTCAGAGGCATGGATCAGACATATTAACATTCTGCAATAATTAAAAAAAGCATTCTGAATTGAAATTAAAAAGAATCTTTCCTTATATTTGTGTTTAACACAATTTCAAAGTTCTTTGTCGCATTCACAAGAGTAGAATATTAATTCTCGTACCTGTGAAGCTTTGAATTTGATGCAGCAATGAAAAAAAAATGCAGTAACGAGATGTTATACAGTTATTGAACTTGAAATATCTGCCATATCATTGACTATCAAGTCAAGTTTCATTTGTAATCGCTTATGACAGCGGCTACGCCCAAATTAATCAAGAAAAAACGCATGCATTTAATTAACGAAGTGCGTGATCAACCCGAAAGATAATTACAATTCCGCACGCAAAAACTTATTAACTCAGTAAGTAATGAAACGATTTAAAAACAATGTTGTTACTCTAACAAACTTTAAACTGATGTGAAAAGTAAATGGCAACAGGGATTTTTTTAATGAAACGGTGATGTTTCGATAACAAAATAGATAAGCAGAGTTTGTTGTGAAAGGGACAATGCCTCATTGTTTCTTCTATCACAAGAGCAACAGCGCAAATTGTATAACTGATGATAACAGAATGCAAATGTTTCGGACTTGAAGGCAAGCTTACATTTCAAATGTGTGATATTTTTTTTTTAAATAATGAAAAGTTGAAGAAAGGAGAGCCTCTCAAGCGTTATTGTAAAACATGAACCAAATTACAATTTAAACATTTGATTTAATAAATTATGCAAATCGTCCTATGTGGAGTGGTCAAAATTAAAAAAAAAAACATTTAGACCAACACAAACCTAACTGACTGGGACACGGACGTCTTCTTTAAAGCAAAATACTTTAAAATATACAACATGCACTTCCTAATACTTCATAAATTAGTAAATAATTGGTTTCAATTCCCCTAAGTGTTTTCCGAAGCCGTTACGTGTAGAAATTCGTTTGCATGATCGCAAGGGGGTGAAGTTAAACGCCGAACGGAACATTAGATTTTCACGGGCGTAGATCAACTCGTCCATTTCATAAACGAAGCAGGCAGCTTTAAAGGCACAAATGGAATATAAAGTCATCGTAAAACAACAATCTGTTCGTAATCTGATAAGAAAAAGTTACATCTCCACGAAATTCCAGGACCCTTTTATATTTGGTGTTTTATGTCGCTCGAGAGTTCCGAATATGTATTTTTCATGACCGCCTGGCTTTTTTTCTTCCCCAATTTCTTTGGCAGTGCCTATTAGAGACGAACCTAAACGATAAACTTGAGATGTTCTTAACCCTCCCGTCCCGTTAACCGCGCAGGATATTAAGGACTCGTTGCGTGCATATTTTTTTAACGATAACTTCGAATATAAATCTTTCCTTTAACTTCGATTTATAGTTAGTTAAAACACTCAAAAATCGCCCGCATTTTTTGTACCGTTGTGTAAATGTACATGCAAGGCATTTAGGAAAGGGAGAACTGGCTTCACGGGGTCGTGGTCTTCTGGGTATTACAAACAAAAAAAAAAAAGGTTATGTGAACATAAAGTCTAGAACGTGTTTTCGAAAGTTACACCCCAGTGAAAATAAAAGACCCAAGACCATACGTTAGCGTAGTAGGTCACATTTTTGTTGAATACGAAGTAAATAAAGAGATATTGTGACAAGGCGAAAGTAAATTAAAATATTAGATTCATTTAGCGAATTTGAGATAAGAAAATCGCATCTAGCGCGACCTCGACATGTGTCCTCTGCAAGTGCAGAACCTTGAACAAGTTAAAACGGATTTAAAGTATCTCGTAATCTATCGTACCTTTCCGGTGTCGTAACAACTCGGAATTGCTCGAGTTGCACTTTGTATAAAAACCCCGCGATCTGCATAAAAAAAGAAGATCTTAAACTAGTTGCTATCAACATTTTTGGTGGAGGCGCCTAAAGTCCAAAATGTAGTCACTAAAATGTTACGGTATAAATCGAAACAAGGGGCATAGCGTAGCTTAAATATTATATTAAACATAAATAAATACAGACAAACATAATTGTACAAAGTTCAACTTACCCTAACAGCACACTTTAACAAAATAGAGCCTACATCATGCTCTGATAGCAACTAGGTTAAGATCTTCTTTTTTTATGCAGATCGCGCGGTTTTTATACAAAGTGCAACTCGAGCAATTCCGAGTTGTTACGAGACCGGAAAGGTACGATAGATTACGAGATACTTTAAATCCGTTTTAACTTGTTCAAGGTTCTGCACTTGCAATTCTCTTATTTCAAATTCGCTAAATGAATCTAATATTTTAATTTACTTTCGCCTTGTCACAATATTATCAGAAATAAATAAGGAAAATTTTTTAATAAAAGAAGACTACATTTTAATCGGTATATTAATATTAAACAAGAAAGACAAGTTTGTCCTTTTTTTTTAATTTCTTTTAGTTGACGTTATCTGTATGCTGATCAGACTTTAATATACGAATAATAATGGGTCGTTTGAAGTCAGAATGGGAGTAGTTAAACGAACTCTGCGGACGAACCTGAAGTTGCAATCCCTTTAATGGTTCTGCTTACATTCTAAATTCTGAACATTAGCTTGTCCGTTGCTGATAAAGTAAACAATTACTTTCACCTTAAACGCAAGACACCTTGTACAAATAAGCAGCATGTTTACCATTTCTTTCGAAGCAGTAGGTTTGTGAATATATCTACGTATGTAAAAGTTGTAACGATTTCAATTTTATTCATTAATTGATTACTATTGATTTCCTATTATAACAAGCACATTGTCTCTTGGTTAACATTGATCAGACTTCTGTTAAGTAATAATAATAATAATAATAATAATAATGTTTATTGGCCACTCAAGATAGGAGTAAACATAAATATACATATAGCATACAACCAAAATTTGGTAGCCAAAGGAACCAGGATCAGTGACCAAAGTGAAGGTACACTGCTATTCTTCCTGGTCCCCAAAGTAAAATTAAAGAATTGAGATAAATTGGCGCACAGGTATGTATAAATATATGTAAGCAATAGATAGGGACAATTGCAGCAATGAGACAGCACCTCCACTACAACAAACTATACAGGGGCATGTTACGTACTCTTCTCCTGAAGTTAGACAAGGTTAAACTTTTCAATTCTGTAGGAACAGAGTTGTAAATTTTTGCAATATTGAAAGAAAAAGATCTGCTGGAATACAGCAGTACGGTGGAGAGGTGGGGTCAGAAGACCTCTGCTCCTAACATTAATGTTATGAACATCAGTACGAAATGAAATTTCATTATATAGATATTGCGGAGTCTTAGTCAATATTATTTTGTGAGAAAAGACTACACAGTGAAAATTTCGTCTTTGTTGCATATTCAACCAATTAGCCCACTCAAGTGTATGCGAAATATGTTCTCTTCGTCTGATACCGTAGATAAACCTCAGACAAGCATTCTGCACTCTCTGTATACGAGTTTTGTCGACGCTATCAAGGCAAGGGCCATAAACTGTATCACAGTAGTTAAAGCTAGACAAAACCAAGACTTCACATAGTGTTTTGCGAAGGTTTGTATTTAAAACTTCTTTGCAACCAAAGAGAACTTTTAGTTTGCCGAATGCTTTTCCAACAATATTGGACACGTGACTCTTAAAACGCAACTTATTGTCCATAAGCAGCCCAAGATATTTTACACAGTCAGTTGAACGTAAGGGTGTATTATTAATATATAGGGAGATTTTACTGGATACAAAAGCTCTGTGTTTTTCTTTACAAAAAACCATATAGTAAGATTTTGAAGGATTAAGAGGTAAACCATGATTTGTGACAGACTTGTGAAGTTGTTGTAAATCTAAATTCATTTTTATAACTGCTTGTTGCAAATTGGACATCGGAAAAGAACATAGTAGCTGAGTGTCATCGGCATACGAGTAATAGTTAAAGAAATTTATAGATTCAAATAAATAAGTCGAAAAAATCGCACACATCAAAAGACCGATGAAAGTCCCCTGCGGCACCCCCGACTTCAGCTGCATAATTTGAGAGCAATTGTCACCCAGCTTGACCCTCTGAGTTCTATTATGAAGATAATTTCTGAAAAGTTTGACACTGCTTTCATTGAAACCCATATAATGTAGAATAGCCAAAAGCAATTCATGATTAATCAGGTCAAAAGCTTTAGAGAAATCCAGAAGGACAAGCACGGCGACATTGCCACTGTCAAGAGACCTGAAGATTTTATCCGTAAGTGCTGACAACACCGTAGAGCAACTGTGTCCAGGTCTAAAGCCTGACTGTGTACTTAAAAGCAAATTAAAACTGCACAAATGCTTACGAACTTGGGCGTCCAAGACTTTTTCTAAAACCTTAGAAAGAAGTGGAAGAATACTAATTGGTCTTAGGTCTTCTAAAGAAAAAGGGTTATTATTTTTTGGAAGGGGTAAAACTACAGCTTCTTTCAAGGTTTCAGGAAAAACACTATGTGATATGGAAAAATTGATAATGTATGTTAGTACAGAGAGAAGAAAAGGACAACATAATAACAGCATTTTTAAACTTATATTATCACACCCACAAGAGTTACTTTTAAAAGAATTCAAAATATTCAAAATATCATTATCGGTGACAGTAGAAAAAGATAAAAGGTTCCGAAGCCTGTTCTATCTGTGTCGTATTTCAAGTGCCAGGCGGTATATTAAATTGCAATCGTGATCTAATCGCATTTGATGGATCAATTCCATCGTGCACAGTTGCACGTATCATTAGCAAATTTGAAATAAACATGCGGTGCGTTTTCCTCCAATCAATTTCAAATTAGGGATCCCTACATTTTCCTTGGCGCAAGAAACTCCTGGATTTGTTAAAGTGGGATAAGTTGAGCAGAACGGAAGCCCGCTGTTATACAAAGCAATTTGTAGCTGTCATCAGGCGTAATGAAGCAATTTTCGTAATTTCCACGAGAATATACGAAAAAAAAAGGCGGTTGACCAGCTGCGCGAGCGGAGAAGTGTCCCTTTCATCTCGGTTAAGGTCAAACCGCCTCGCGAATGAAGAGAGTGATCTGGATTCGTAATTAAGTTTTGTTCAAATTTGTTGCAAAAACAACGACCCGAGGTCATCGCATCGTAAAAGTGAAAATGAACGAAAATAATTTGACTGACAGCGGCATGATTTATTTTCGGTGCTAATGCGTAATCCTGCACAGTGCCGCATGCATCATGCATCGGCTTTTCTGATTTAAAAATGCAGCTCAGGTGTGTCCTGTCGGAATGCTTTCGCTATTTATATAATTAAATCGCTTTCAAATAGACATAATCTGAATAGACGCACGTTATTAAGTATTACATGTCTCTTATTGTGCATCGATTTTATAATGACCTACTTGGATTCGCACTCCAATTATGTAATCTAATACATACATCGATAAATGCAAATGCAAATTGTACAGCTATTTTGCTGTGATGAATGACACAAATTATGTTTGTTCAGTTTGTTCCTTCTTCCTTACAATAGGTATGTCTTTATATCGTGTTGTGAAACCAACAAGACGTCAGCGTACCGCGTGCTTAGTTGGGCTATCGCAGTTATTAAATCAATTTATATATTTAGATGTCTAGATTTTCACTTCAACACATGTATTCGACCATGCAAGTTAATGTTCGATTATTGTTCCATTTTGATTTAAATTTATGTCTCCATGTATAGGTCGAAGGCGCAGTCATCCAAGAAATATGTTATTAGATTAAATTTATGTCAATATTTCACACTATCTACTTGTGCAGGAACGTCGTAGAGCGAGAGACGCGATCCGATCTTTATTATAAACTTTTTTTGTTAGATTTGATGTGTCGTTCTTTCAGGTCTCGCGACCTACCTCAATGCCGTTATTCTGATTATGTAAATACACTCATTAATTATGAAACTTGCTTCCCGAGCTAAATTTGAAGAGATTAGTTTTACACTTCTGACGAACAACACGCACCGGTCTATCGGACGTATCGGAAACATTGTAGTTACATTACTTTTAATAAAGTTAATTAGTAGTCATCGTGTTCCACTTTAATCTCGGTCGCAAAATTACAACAATCATTTTATGTGCATGTGCAATTGTTGTAGAGGAATTGCATAACAAAGAAAATATTTTCTATACTGCCCACTTAAGAATCTTTACGCTTCAAATATTTTCATTTTCGTAAAAAACGTTTCCATTTTAATAAATGTATACATAAAGAAGCATAGAAAATGCAACAACCCCCAGAAGTAGGTAACTGTCATATTTGTTGGAAACGAGGGGTGGCACTTTAGGATAAATTTACAAGCAACTTAACCCTGGAAGGGATAGGATGGGAATAATACTCCAGCACTCCCTATCTACAATAGTTTATATGTTTTGGCAACCTCTACCAATTCCCCGCACTTCACTTCACCTCGCCAGCTGGTTTTGGGTCTTCCTGACGCATCAGACTTCCAATCTGTTATCACTCTAATTATCTAATTATGTTTCGACATTTTGTTGATTATCTATTAAAATTTAGTAAGCATTGTAAAAATAATATATATGACAGAACAATCTTTCATGTAAACAATTTTTTTTGTTGTACCATCAGTTACGAAGCCAAGGCTGGTAGCAATGAAAAGACAAATCTTACAACTGACTTACCTGGGTGTGTGTATAAATTTACCTACATTTATTTTAATTTATTTTAATAGGTTTGATTTCATTTCAATTCCAAACATTTTAACTATTTGCAATTTTTAAATATCTTTGATTAGTGGAGGACAAAGATTTTCATAAAATATTATTAAAGATTTAAATTAAATTTCAATAGCAAAGTTGTAAATTGTAGTAAAAAATTGTTGCAATAGTTTAGGTCGCGACATCTTGCGGTCGTTTTTTGACCCAACATTGTGTTAGATCAAAAATTGGCCACAGGATGTCGCGACCTAAACTATTGATTTTTTAATAATTTTGATTAATGCATAATTTTTATAACAAACATTGAATATATGCAATACATAAAGGTTCAAAGAGTCAATGAAACTTTCTCTTCTTTACTTATCGATTTGCTAAATAATCAAAATCATTTCTCAATTGTGTTCAGTGCAGTTGCTGCCCTGCTGATTTAATAACAAATAGACTATTTTGTTTATGTTCATATTTATTCACTAAATTTACTATTTAGATTGTTCTCACGAGCTGAAATATTTAAAAAAATATAATGACGACGATTGAAAATGACAATTTTTATTTGTTTAATGCTTTTAAAGAACCTGATAACGTAATTTTATTTTTTTACTCTGTAAGCTTCCGTTTGTGTAGGTGTTTTATTAAATGACACAAAAGTTAATTGAAACAGTAATTTCACATAGGGGCAGTTGGGATAGTTAATTTAATTTATGCTAAAATATTATTTTATATTTTCTGTTCTGCCTTATCTATGACTGACATTTATCTCCAATTATCGCAGTATTTATTCAATTTTTTATCTGGCGACCAAATTGCGTTATAAAAAAGTGTTAAAACCGTTATTATTTTTCGAAAGAAGTAAAATCAAATAAAAGCGAACCAGTGCCCCAGAATTATTAACAAATTATTACACCTCAATATACCCAAACCATTTTAGTTTTTGTGATTTTATACATTTCACGATGTCTTCTTCTCCCATATATGTTATCTTTGTATCTCAAAGTTCATCCTTCTTCTGTATTGTACATTTTCCAATTTTACGGGCCACAAGACTCTCTTCTCATCAAGTAGCTTTTGAATTTTTCGTAATATTGTGAAGTAGGCCTCAAGTTTTCGATTCAAGAAGTTCTCAGCGAAAACCATCGTCAAACAAAAAAAAACTTCCTTGTTTAACTCTGAAACCAGCTAATTTGTAATAACTTCACTGAAAGGGAACTTAATTCAAGAGATGAAGACAAACCAAACATGTTAGACAACTGTCATACGTTAAATGTCAATCGGTTTAAGAAGTCGTTCCTGTTTTGCTCCATCTCCTTTCAACAAGAAATCAAAACCAACTTAATGAACTTTTCAATTGAACACGGTCTTATAAAATCTAGTTTTTGTTGTTTTACTAAGCTGATTATTTGTGACCAAATTTTAAATTTAATTTGCTTGCCTCTTACTTACCACAGATCGGATGACAAGCTCCTGCTGAACTACCGTATCAGCTGAGCCCCAGCTAGCAACAGCGAAGAAAGGGGCGGGTTATTAAAGGTGGTAAAATTATTAAGGGCGCCAGAAGACAACTTTTCAGCTAAACGTAATCGTCCAGTCGACGTCTCCGACCGACCAAATCGTGCAGAAAATGAATCAATAATAAATACAGAGGCGAGACTTTACTCACTGGTGTGCGTGAACGTAGAAATTAAACTCGAAGCTAAAGTTATCAATAATACACTTTATTTGCGCTTGTGGCTTCGTACAAATGCAGATGGTTACTACATGAATTCACTTAACTAGGCTAGGTTCGTCTACAATTGACAAACTTCGACTTCAAACAATCTAAAGTAATTTAATAACGCAATGTTTGCATTTGGCCGACGATTCCCTCTTAAAAATGCATGCGCAATAAATTTAAACCGATATCTGTCAGTGTACCGTCTATCACCACGCTATCTAGAGGTCCCGACCGAGCCGCTAACTGGTTTGGTTAGGTGAAACGTAAGATGCAAGATGGCGGACCCACGCTACTCGCAGAACGGCAGACTACAGCTGGAGTTCGTCGTGGCATCAAAACTCAATATAAACGGGGGAAAGCGTGAAAGCTTGCGGGGATTACATAAACCTGCGCCAAAACAGAAAAGCCTGAATGTAAAGGGAAAAGGTTTTGTTAGCAGCCATTTTGATACACCCGCCTTAGCACTTTCTACATTACCTGGGGCTAACACGTTCCCGGGCTTGGAATCGGAGTTAAAATGACCTCCAAATGTGTTCGAAGGTATCACGAGATCTTCCAGCAAAGCTGCAATTCAGCTATTTCTCCAAATGAGCAAGTACTCCGATAGGTTTACAGCACACGTAAAACATGTGTGTCAACAAGTGTGAACTCAACGAGGCGAATTTGTAGCAGGCGAAGGTTGCTGGGATACGAAACCGAAAAACAGTCACGTGGTGTGTCATACGAATGAGCGTTGAGTAGTAAAGGGAAGGGAGGCAGGGTAGCCAACTGTACTAAGACGCAGTTGAATGATGGATGCTGTTTCACCACTATATTTTGGCGCGAGATTTGAACGTAACATATTCTTAGAAATAATATTATACGCGGGAAGGCTTCCGCTTCCTCTTTGAATTCTTTCCTCAACCCGTACCTCCTCATGTGTGGGTGTCTCTATTTGTATGAAAATGAAGTTCAAATATAAGACAAACAAACTTCTGTTTCAGTAGTTCAGACTGAACAACGTGTCTGCAAACATATTATAGTGATTTTTAATAAATTCTGAATTCATTATTAAATTTTATTTTAAGGCTTATCTCAGGTAGTAAATATTGTAATTATTGTAAATTATCGTATAAAATATTATTATTATATAACTAGGAGTAAGAATTTATGTAGAACCTTAATATAAACTGTTTTCTATAATGACAATTTTATAATTAAATAAAAAACAGTTACCTTAGTTACCGAATTTTTTTTTCTATATCTTGGAAGTATTGATTAATGTAAAGTATAATTGAAAGTGAGGAATACAATAATATTTATCTATTTATATAAAATCTGCTCAATAGATTTAAAATAAATTGCTTACGATCCTTGCAAATCGTCTACACTTTATTTCTTTTATTGATACAGCTTTTATTTGGCTGTCAATTTGAATTCTCAATTAATCGTAAAAAAATTAATATTATGTCTTCTACTAAAATTTCCTTTTTTTTTGCTCACTGTATTTTCCTCGTAGGGTACTTCTTTTCCAATATTAAAAATTAACACGAATATATATACCTATACAGATATAACAGATATATCGAATGAAATGTTTAATAAATTATAAAAATGAAAATTATGTGAAATAGTAAGGAGTGAATTTGTGGAGAAGTTATCTTTGTGAAAGGCAAAAGTATTCTGAATTTTCTCTTTGCGAAATGTTTATTTACACCTCGGATAAATATTATTCACCATATCAACGTTCATCCCTATAGCAACCATCACCCTTTCTAAATTTATCATATTTATGCTGGGTTTCATAAGAGCCAATTAAATTTAATCATTGGTTAAGAATAATCATTGCTATACCTTCAGCACATGTAACCATAGCAACGTTTACTTTCAACGCTTTATTAAATGTAAGTAATTGTGTAACGTTTCGCAGTCGTTCAACGAAGCTGTCGAACGACTGCGAAACGTTAAGTGTTTGTGCGCCATTTTGTGTCCGTTTAAAAGAGTTTGTGATACAATTTTCATCGGACAAGAACCAGCTTTAATTGTGTAAGTAACGTTTGTGAAATCCACCATAAGGCCGATTCCCATGAGAGCTGTAATTTGAATGTACCAATGGACGTCACACCGCTTTACAACTTTACCGCTATGCACTTCTCATGGGAACCGGCCTTTACCGTTTTTTCTATACGTTACAATTTTGACGGTGATTTTGACTTTCGCATCTGACATTTACAATTTTAAATATATTTTAGAAGTTCTGCGTAGTTTATCTGGTTCCTGCTTTTGACTTCCTGTCCCCCACTTGTCCTTCGTCCCCCAAGTACACGATTCGTCCTTTTCTACCGCTCCTGTGAGGTCTCACCGGTCAGTCACTTGTTGTCAAAGGACGTTCCATCCTTCCTGAACCTTGTCCGGCACGTTCTTCGAAGGTTTGTTGATTTAACTAATATTTTTGAAAATTTTAAACTACATATGTCTTCTGAATTTTACTTTATTACTCTTTGCTTACATTCAATTTTGAAATTTACTTTGTATGATATTTTAATATTTTTATTTTCAGATGATATTTTTGGCGTTTATGTTCGTGTATGGTTTATAAAAAATGATTAGAAGTTATTAAACTTTTAGAAATTTTGGATTCCTCTCCTTGTTGCTCATTTCTTTATTATCCTTATTCAGGTAATATCACAGCAATATGTCCTACAAGTACTCTTCCCTTTTGAAGTACAAGAATCTTTCATGTTTACAAACTTAATTTTTAGATTTATTAGAAATGAATTGGGCTTTGAAGTATTAGCAAATAACTACTTATGGCAATTCTAGTATGTACATATATTGGGAAAAGTTAATACACTGCACAAAGTAATTTTCGAAAAGTCCTATTTCATTTTAAAAGGTATGGTTCATACTGGTTTCCTATCGACCGCCGCACGTGTGGGATTCATAAATGTAATGGAAACTTTCCTCAATATGACTTATGCTAGAGAGGTGACGCAAGGAAGGTGATGCAAGGAAACATCATCAAAACTGCCAAACATCCATTCGATGAAAAGAAAAGAACCAAACTAGAAATCCCAGCAGTGATTGCTGTTTAAGCCCATCAATAGTTATTTCGAATTTGTTTCTTGTAAATTTTGTTTTATATAAAGGGATTTAATTTGAAACACACTGCAGATACACCATTCACAGTCGATCCACTGGGAGCTAGAAATCAATTTCTATGAGTGCCTGAGCACGCCAGTCTCTTCACAGTTACATGGTCTTGGCATCTCTGCAGCGCTTTGGAGCATCCTCTTCATCAATTTTCATTATTTACATATTATGTTTATGTAAACTAACTAAGAGTTTCAACAGTACTTTGAGCTCTTAAATCTGCAAGAGCAATTTCTCGAAGTTGCCAGTGCATTAAAGAAAAGGTAACGAGGTATTGTTGGGCATTGTTTATTAAGGAGAGTCCCATTAAGTTATGTAAATAAATAAGTTATCAAGTTTAAACCTGAATCACCCTGTGTATTTAAATATTTGGGAGTCCAAATTGACAATCAAGGAGGCTGCGAAACCAAAGTGAAAGCAAGGATGGAGGAGTCCGTCAAACTATGCCATTTGGCAAAAGAAGCCTCCTCAACCAACTAATCAAAAGAAACAAGAAACAATCAAAAGAAACGAAAAGAACCATTCACACAAGAGGAGAATATTCTCTTGGGTGTAGAGCTGGGTATTAGCTAATACATTAAAAAGTAATTTTGACGCAATGAAAATGAGATGTCCGAGGAAGGTGAAGGGCATAACACGAAGAAGCGGAGTAAGAGAAGAATTAAATGTGCAACTTGTTGTTCTACAGGTGTGATGGTATGAGCACCCGACAGGAATGAATGACAAAGAATGGTAAAATATATTTGCAAATCAGAACAAAAAAGAGAACGAGGGCGACCGCCACTCACCCATCAACAAACCTTTTGGCAAAACCAAGAAATGGAGGATATGAAGACTAAAACGAGTACAAATGCCCATACACCTAGTGGTAGATATGGTTAAGATCACATACCAAGTGGTATCTCTTGGTAGTTGGCAATTATTTCTTAGAAAATCTACATAAATATCTTTGGGCATTTAATTCTCTACCAAAAAAATGGGGTCATACGTGTGATCTACAATATCCTCCTCCTCCCAAACATTATTACTATTTTGGAACTTGCAATAAACGTAAAGTAAATGAGTCCTGAAAATAATTTGTTTTTGTAAACAACGCAAACAAACACGAAAACACTTACTCGACAGTTGACAGGACGAATGACACTAGTGACAATTCTGTTCGCGGCGAGCTTAAGCTACGACATGCCTTTACAGAAACAAAATATTTCCATAGCCAATGCTACCGGAATATCAAATGAACACACCATATATTACTCGGGAGGGCATTGATATCTTCTTGCATAAGAGATCAAAATTAAGAGAGAACAAAAGTAGATCGTGTAATTGTCGAATTTCTTTGCAAGCTTGCGTATTCAACATATCAGATACTTTCATCTAACGATCATTGCGGAATAATTTATTAACAATTTTGGCGATCAGAATTCAGCAGTGCGTAGGTACATACGTGTTAATGTTGGCCGGGCCTTATCTTGATTAGATGTGCGTTATGCAACTGAAGGTATATGAAGTTTGACTGCACGTTGTGAATGCGAGAGGACGCATTAATTTTGAAGTGGGTCAAACTTTTGCTCTTGCTGCTGCGGACGATAAATGAGACGACAGGGCCACACCTTTACGTTCAGTTCGAAGGTAACCACAATAATTAACTGACATCTTGCCCATTGCATAATATCCTTTTTCGTTTATGCGTTACTAACGCATTGGATCTGGACCGCAGGTTGCTTTATCATGTTTGCGATCGTTATTATGTAAAAATACGAAAGTTATTGTTCTGTACGAAATACATCAAAGTACGTAACATCATACAGAAATGCAATATATTGATGTTATAGGTACTGATTTGTGGCATCTCTTTTGTATTTTTCTATTATTCTTCTTGCGTCAAAAATCGATGATATGTTTATGTTAATCAATTCAGAAATTGATAGCATATATTTTTATAAAAATACAGAGGGAACTTCTTTTTCAATGAGACGTTACAGTCTTAATAGATATATTTAATACGCTGATCCATGAAGAATTTGAAAAAATTCTTATACCCCAATGCCTTATTTAGCAAAAGCTCAATGAATACCTTCATTGTATAGACAAACAGAGGAAAGTTTTCATAACCGATGGAAATTTCTTGTTAAGCTATATTTACAGAGCTTAATTAAGGCTTTGCTCAATTTTTCGCAAGGGCTAACGAAGCAATTATACGTCAGGGTCAAAGGAAGTTAAATAAATATTTACGTTTTCAGTGTTTGCCTCAAAAAACGTATCAATGTCGGAAGACTTGTCTGATACCTTCTTTTATATAACCATAAGAACTGTAAGTAATCAAATTTATAAATAAGCATTGAATTATTACAATAATAATGTAATACTAATGTTATGTAATATCCTTGTTGAATTAAACATAAATTGATTTTATTAAAGCCGCCAATTAAAGTGTCCCTCTACTTGTATTTATATTTTGTAAACGAAGAACTTGATTGATTATCAAATTATGAAAACGCTCGACTAAAACAAACGATTACAAAAAAGAAATGACGAAAAAGCTATATTCTTTCAACTTGCTTAGACTTGGAGATTTATTTAAAAAAATTGGTTAATTTCAAAATTTTTAGTAACTAAATAGTTCACAAATTAAAGGAGTTAAAAAATCGCTCTCACTCTATAATTATTCTTAACGCTGTCTTGTCAAAGCAGGTGTAGCTAGGTCCGTAACGTCTGATCCATTTATTGGTGTCATTGGTATCTGACAACCGGGCAGCTGATTGTAAAAACTTTCCCATCGATGTCGCAGGGAGACATAAAATAAAACTTTATTAGATGCAGCTGTAGAATGCCCGAGTTTTAAACGTCGCTAGCGCTATGCCTACAATTATTGATCACTTCCACAAAAAAAAAACCGCGTAGGTGAATAAATTCCACAGATTACGAGAAAATGTATAAGCAAAAGATTCCGTGGAACAGTTTGTAATTAAGTAATTATAAATTTACCCGAAAGAGTAGGTACGTTTAGACTAAAACGCCAAATTCATAGCTTACGTCGTAAACGCTTTATGATATGTATTTACTCATAGAATAAAGCTTGTAAAATTTGACCCCGATACAGAATAAAACTTATAAAACTTGACCCCGACACATTAATAGACATCTGATGAAAAAGCAATGCGATACTCGTACGCTAAATTACGAATTAATAAAAATCGCTTATGGTTATTTAATGTCGAATAAATTATTCAAAGACGTAAAAATAATGCGGTGAAATCAGGAACGATTTACAATTACAGTAGAGTTGGAAACGCGTCTTGAATTTGTTCAACTTTTAATAGCCTTTTATAATAATAGAATCTGCGTTAAGCGAGAGAAAGCCGCACACAAAACGAAACCATGATAATTAACAATCGAAACAGACTATAAGTAACTAAATAGTTTAACAAATTACAGGAGTTAAGAAGACGCTCTCATTGTATATTGTACTTACTGCTGTCTGGTTAAAGCAGGTATTCAAAAATGAAGGTAGCTAGGCCTGTAACTCCTAATCCATTTATTGGTGTAAATAATATTTAAACAATATGACAATCAGGCAGCTGATTGTAAAAGCTTTCGCATCGATGTTGCACTGAGACATAAAACAATAAAACTTTATTAGATACTGTAGAATGCACGAGTTTTAAACATCACCAGTGATCTCTTCCGCGCAAAAAAAAAACGCGTACCTGAATGGATTGTAATTAATTAATTATAAATTCATTAAAAAGTAGAAATGTTTAGATTAAAACGCCAAATTCACAGCTGCACGCGTGTCGCAAACGTTTAATGATATTTACTGAGAGAATGAAGCTTGTAAAACTTGACCCTGACACACTAATAGACTGTTAGCTGATGAAAAAGCAAGTCGAACAAATTATTCAGCGACACTACTGTGAAACAGGGAAAGATTTATAACTATTGTGATAGCAGAGTTGCAGACGCGTCTTGAATTTGTTAAATTTTTTATAAATTTGTGTTGATAATTCATCTTTTATTATAATAGAATCTGTTTCTCATTGAACGCCACATACAAAATGAAATTATATCTACATATTGAAACATTATAATGTTTTAAATTAAATTCTGGTTGTCAAATGTTTATGACGGACACGTTGCTTGTGGAAATCGATTTTATTTACGGTACAATTTAAATTAAAATTAAAGAAAAGTACTAGGAATGCTTAAGATAGAAATTTGAATTGTTTTCGTGTTGTGGTGCTTTATTTATTTACCCGTCAAAGCAGGCGTTCAAAGTTGGTTACGGAATCATTTATCTCAGTCAATAATTCGTCGTTTTGGGGACAATTTTTAATTAATTTTTTCTCGAAAACTAAAGACCAAGAATTCTTCTAACATTTTTCTCGTACTCCGGGATTTCGGTTTTCTTTCACGGAATAATTGTCAGTCACCCTGTATTATGCTAAAAGCATTCAGAAATATACAAAAATTACGGAATTGAATTCATGTGATCAGTGAATATTAGCTTCATTTTTAAAAGGAGTCAGCTACAAAATAGCAATGATTAAATTTGTCGTATTTTTACACAAATTGTTCCTGATGATTTTTTTTTAATTTGGCTATTCTCGATAAAAATTATGAACTCATCTTATATAGTATTTATCATATATTGCTAAAGTATATGTGTTTAAATAAATTAGTCAGTTTGAAAGCTCTGTTATACCTAATTCGTACTTGTTGGTTTTCTCTTCTTCGCTTCATACTACGCTTCATAACCTATTCTGTTTGCAGTTGTCTGTAGTAATGCCGTAAAAGCTTATTTGTTAAAGAAAATCTAATTCAGTTAAATAACGCAAAAGAAGTTTCAAACGAGCTTTTACAATTCACATGAATAAGTTACTTCTCACGTCCATTATTTGAAGCAATTCAATTTACGTCATTTTACCAGAATTTGTTCGATCTTGATCACTAAGAAAAGACACTGTTCAAAATTGGTTCAACGAATAATTTATTCTTTCATTTGTTGTAAACGACACTCACTCGGATGAACTCATTTCGCCACACGGATTACATTGTTTGTCGCTTAAGCTTATAAGATTAAATTAGTAAGTTGTTTTTTTTTTTATTTTTATTTCGGCAATGTGTAAATGTCAGCCGTATCGATGACGGCGAACTTGCAAGGCGGTAGCATGTGAAGAAATTAAAAGTCGCCCGATTCCCCCGACGTTGATTTCAATGCAAGGTGGAGGCACACGCCCCTTTTGGGAATTTGGTATAAAAGGTGGCCGCCAATTTACAGCGGGCACATTCAATTTTTGAGTACTTCGACGAAACCAACAACTGGAAAATGGCTTTCAAGGTAAATATTATTTTTCAATTACTTTTGCATTCATGTGTGAGTGAGTGAGTTCGTTCAAGGACCAAAACGATTTAGTTACCACCAATCCGGAACTGCATAGGTAGTGAATCAAATCGATCGTTTACAAGCAATAGTGATTAATTACTGTTTAGATACTTTTTAAATTAAATTTTAGATTCGTCAAATCAAACAGTTGTATTTGTTGTCATAAAAATTAGTGAATTAATAATATTGGCGTCACTATAGTGAATTTAGTGTGTAGTTAAGCTTTCTCACTCTAACGTTTTTAAGAAAACTTAGAAGTGTTCACAATTTCATTGTGTATAAATTAGCTGTGCTGTATGGCACGTGAAAATTATTTTTTTAAACAAATTCGAGTGCAGTTTTACTAGCAAATTTATCATCGTGTCATAAGGGCCTAGAACGCATATTACAATTAATATATATTTTAGTTTTTCACTTTGTAAACCATTTTCTTCTTCTAAGTGACTTTTGAGTGGTACGCAAAATTCTTTCGTTGGAAAATTCTGCTTTAAAGTTGCCGGTACACGATTCAATAACTACACGTAAAATTCACTGCTTAATACACGATCCAATATTTAACAGAACTATGTTATATATGTATTAAATAGAAATTTATTTAATCGCGCAATCTTTGACATCGTTTTCCTTACTAATCTGAATTGAATATACAAAGAAAAACATGTGTCAGATTTGAAAGGAAAATCGAGTAGCGTGAGGGATTCATTTATTAAAAGCGGGATATCTTCATCTCCGCATTAAGGGAAAATTGCTGATATTAAATGGTTCCATTTACAGACTTCATTCGAATGATGGGCTTCAGTGAATAAGTTTGCGTGTCAGCATTTCATCAAGTAATTCAGGATTCTGCAGTAACGTGAAGGCGCGGTAAACTGCTCCATTAGCAAATCTCATTTTCATAGCTCCGTACTATTTTTCTCTTTAGATTCCTTTGCAAAATGTTATGGCGATAATATACCAAAGCTTTGTTCCTTATAAGACCCAGTTGTACACTGCCTGTTTAAATTTAAGCTGAAACTTAAACCCTTAACAATGATTACTTCAACAATTATTGATAAAAGCTTAAACTTCGGCTTAAATTTAAACCTACATATCATTGAGTGCATAAAAACGTAGGCGACTTCTAAGTATGTTTCTTTATGTTATTTGGTTTATAAAACCAGCTTCCACATCGGACATTAATAACTGATTATCATCACAAAGCAACTAGCCACATTTTCCAAATATTTCATTAACTTTGTAATAATTTTTATACCTAAACATTTGTGACAATCAATCCGAGTAACTGAATCAAAGCCTGACGTACAATAGCGATTTGCGGTGATTTACTTTTCTATGCACCAGATGGTACATGCATACATTTGGTTTAACAAAAGTATAAGGTCTTGTCTTCAGGGAATTATTATTTTGTTTCAGCTCCTCGTTTTCTGCGCTGCTTTGGCCGCTGCTAACGCCGGAGACTTATTCGGTGCAGGATTAGCATATTCAGCACCTGCCAGTGTAGCCTACTCAGCACCTGCAAGTCTAGCGTATTCAGCACCTGCCAGTGTAGCGTATTCGGCACCTGCTTACCACGCCGCTCCAGTTGTTGCCAAAGCAGTCGCCCCGGTTGCCGCTTACTCAGCCGCCCCCGCCGTATCTTACAGCTCCACCAGAACATACACCACTCACCCAGCTCCCGTTGCCTACGCCGCTAAAGCCGTAGCCGCCCCGGTTGCGTACTCCGCTCCCGTAGCTTACTCTTCTCCATTGGCGCTAGCTGCCAAAACATATGCAGCTCCAGCCGTCACCTACTCAGCATCCGCCCCAGTCGCCCTGGCTGCTAAAACCATTGCCTCTCCTATCAGCTACGCCGCCCCGGCTGTTGGCTATTCAGCTCCGGCACTGAGCTACGCCGCTCCTGCTCTTAAATACGCCGCACCTGCCGTAAGTTACGCCGCACCTTCCGTCAGCTACGCCGCACCCGCCCTCAGCTACGGCGCACCCGCCCTCAGCTACGCCGCCGCACCTGCCGTAAGTTACGCCGCACCGACTTTAAGTTATCACGCCCCCGCCGTTAGTTATGCAGCCCCGTCTGTCAAGTTGGCCGCACACGCCCCAATTGTGTCTTACGCCAACAACTACGGCTGGTAAACGGTTCGTACGATTTTTAATGAAATTGAACTTTTTTGACAGCAAAGGATAAAAGGTTACAAGTTCGCAGGTTCTTAGGAACCAAACTGATTTCCCACGTTTTCTTGTATTTTGCATAACTTATGTATGTATGTGTTTTGTGTAAATATGTAACTTATGTGTTATGCGATAAGCAATAAATTATTGTGTACAGAACTTGCAGTTGCATTTTATTGATGGTCCCTGTGGTGATTCAAGATACGTACCCGCCGCCTAAAAATAAGGCATACCAAGAACAACTCTCAGGTCCCACTACATGCGCTACCTAGTTACTGGCAATACTGTAAGCAACTTACTGGCAGTTAAAAAAGTATTCACAGAGCAAGAAGAGCTTATGCTTATTGATTACATCAAAGAAGCAGCACGTCTCCAGTTCAGATTGACTTTAAAAGACGTTAAAAACCTGGCATAGCAATTTGCAAGAGCCAAAATATTAAAAAATATTCTTCTTCGTATTGGTGGTGCCAACCCCTCGGAATGGTCAAATGAGTCGACGTTTTTGGCATTGTTTCAACATTTTATTAAAATATACGAAACCATCCCATCATTGTGTCCCTGGATATTCACGAAAGTCATATTTCGGTTCTAGTGATAAAATTAGCAAAAGAGAACGGTATTATACCGGTTACTTTCCACCCACGAGCCATAACTTACAACCACTTGACCACAAGGAGTTTCTGGACCATTCAACACTGCAGCCAATTAGCTTATGGTGACACCTGATCATATGGGAAAACCTTTGACTAATTATGATATTGCTAGCCTAGTGGGTGAAGCCTTTCTTTCAGCATTCACGCCCAATAATATTACGCAAGGCTTCAAAGCAATGGGCATCCACCCACTTAATGAGAACATTTTTGCAAAATCTGATTTTATGCCTTCAAACTTTTTAGACCTGTAGAACCACCCGTGCAAGACAACAGAATGCCATCGTCTTCTAATCATCAAGAACTGGGTATTTCGGAAACTACCATTCAACGCCTGAACGGTCCTGTGGTAAGAGGATCGGCCTTGCAATCGCATGGTCGTCGGTTCGAACCGCATTCGGGATTTTTCTCGGGGGTGGTCGGTATGGACTTCAGGCACCCTTCAGTGTTGGAGATAAAATTCGACACTGCTTCCCCTTAAACGGCGAGAAGGTTGGAAGTAACAAAGCTATGGAACACTTTACACACACTCAAATACACTCCCGCTCCTGAGGTCCTGACAAGTCTTTGTCTTAGGATCTCGTTGGGCAATCACCACAGATAAAAAAAGGAAACGAACCATACGTATCAAACTCAGCGAGTCCATCTCTGATTTGACCCCACCCAAAAGTTGCACCCCAAAAAGAAACACAAAAAGGAGGACAAAAGGGAAAATCTAGGATCCTGACTTAACACCCCAGAGAAAAATGAAATCAGTTAGCCACAAAGTTTAAAGTTCTGAGAAATAGTGTCAAATCTAAGAACGTTAAACCTTGTTTGAAAAAAAAAATTCTCTAATTCCGGGTCAGGGACATCTAATGACGAATGCGACAAATATTCCCTACGCGATTCGGGTGCTCCGGAGTCAATTTCTGACAATCAAGACATTGCCCCTCAGAGACAAAATAATCAAGATACGAGCTATGACGTTGGCGACTATGTGATCTTCGCTCATGAAAGGGCATATTTTGTAGGAAAGTTTGAATCTAAGAACGAAGACGTATATTATTAATTTCTGTATCTCGCACTGCGTTTTCCCTAAGATTTGGAAGTTAGCCATGGTAATACCTTTACCGAAAAACAATAATCCTTCCACGTACAAAGACTTGCGTCCAATAAGTATCCTCCCAGTGCTCTCCAAAATCTTGGAAAAAATTGTCGATTCTCAATTGCGTTCTCACTTAAATAACTTTGATCTTTTACCTTCTGTACAATTGGACTTTAGACCAGGATATAGCTGCTCTGCGGTACTGTCCGCTGTCACTGACGATGCGCTGAAAGCTCTAGATACGGGAAACCTTGCTGTACTTGTTCTCTTAGACTTTTCTAAAGCATTTGACATGATTAATCATAAGTTGCTTCTGGCCATCCTCCATTACATGGGTCTTGATTACAATAGTATTGAATTTTTCAAAAATTATTTGTCTGAGAGAAGACAAGTGGTCAAATTGAATGAGTCTTACTCATCTGCTCTAGAGCTTAGGTCTGGAGTGCCGCAGGGCAGTATTCTTGGTCCATTATTGTATGCTATATATACTTCTTATCTATTAAATTTCTTAACTTGTTTTTCTTATTATATCTACGCTGACGACACACAACTTTTTTATAGTTTTTCACCAAGTAATAAACAAAAGGCTGTGGAATCTATGAATTTGGACCTAAGTAAATTATTAAAGTCTATCACTGACCATGGTTTGTTAATCAATTCTTCCAACTCTTCTGTAAGGAAAAACACAGAGCAACTGTCTCTAGTCAAATCTCTTTGAATATTGGGGGTTCGCCCTTGTGCATAGTTGAATGTGCCAAGAACTTGGGAGTATACTTAGACAATAAATTACGTTTTAAACAACATACAATTAATATCGTGGGTAAGGCTTTTGGGAAATTAAAAGTTTTATATGGCAGTAAGGACACTTTAAATATAGGCCTTCGTAAATCATTATGTGAAAGTTTAGTTCTCTCCAACTTCAACTACTGTGACACCGTGTATGGACCGTGTTTAGACAGCGTAGATAAGTCTCGAATACAGCGTGTTCAAAATGCATGCTTACGGTTCATATACGGTATAAAACGCAGAAACCATATTTCGCACACATTAGCTTGGGCCAACTGGCTAAACATGAATCAAAGACGACACTTTCACTTGTCGGTTTACTGTCATAAACTTATTATCACAAAAAGACCCTGCTATCTTTATAATAGAATCAGCTTTCGTACTGATGTACATAATATTAATATTAGAAGCAGAGGCTTGCTGACTACTCCTCTCCATCACACTGCTCTATTTCAGCGTTCTTTCTCATATTCTATTGCTAAGATTTATAATAACATTCCTGATGAAGCCAAATACTTAAGCATACAAGCTTTCAAACGTCGGATACGAGTTTCTATGTTTTTGCAATCGAATATTACCTGAGTTCAATGTTACATGGTTTAATGTCATTGCATGTTGCTTATATGATATGCTGGTTCATGCTCTCGCAAAATATAAATATATTGTTTTTTCTTTCTTTTCTTTTATTGTATACTTTTTTTTTCTTCTTCTCTTTCACTTACTTTCTTGTACTCTTCACACTGTCTTAATTCTTAATATCTTTGTTTGCTTGTGCGCCAGGTTTATACCTAATATTTTTCTTTTTTTGTTACTTGGAATAGGGAGAAAGAGCAGCACCCATTTTGAGGGTAGCTGATCCCTTTCCCATTAACCACTCTAGTCATAGAAAGTAATTATATATTTTACACACTATGTTTTATGTAATTGTGCCTAGGTATGTGGTTAATAAAGATTATTATTATTATTATTATTATTATTATTATTAAGAGGGGGTGCTAATAAAAAATCGCTAAAGTCGCTAAAGAATTACAAACGGCCTGAAAAAGAGGATCTAAACTTATACCCCTTGTCTGACATAATTAAAAAATAAACTCACCAAAAAAAGTTAATCCAAAAAGAGAATTTACCAAATATTGGGAATTCAATTGAGAATTAACGTGACATCCAGTACTTATTGAGAGATCAAAGCAGTCGAATGAAATGTTGCAACCTCTTCCAGGAAATTTTAAACAACGACGACGTTCCCGATCGAGGTTTCTTTACGGCGGAAGCCTGGTTTCATTTGAGCGCTTATGTCAGTGACCAAAATTATCGAAATGGTCTGATGTCAAGTCAATACACACAATTTCATTGACGCTCCATTACATCAACTAAAAATAGGAATATTGTCACCATGTCATTATCTGGGAAAATAAGTAAATTTAAATTTGTTTCGTAATTATTGCAATTATGTGCATTTCAAAATTATGCAGGATCAGCACCCATTGATAATTAGTAGGACACACATGCTCGCATTCCACTTACGAAGAAATACAAGCTCTGCGGAATGTAAGCGTGTTGTTTACATGTGCCAATTAAGACTGAGGCAATTCGAACGTTTTACGAAAATAAATTCGGCAAGGGTGAATTGATGCTGACACCTTTAGAACTTTGTGCTTTGGACCAAATCCCAGCCACCATTGTGACGTACATTTAAAAAATGTATAAAAGATAAGAACCCAACCCGCAGGAGTCAGTCAATAGTTGATAGTCGATAGCATAAATAGTCAAGTGATTAGTAAGTTAGAAGTACGCGCTAAGCGAGTGACTCTACGAGCCAGGGCTGGCCGCTCGGGCCATAAGAATAAGTAAAGATAAGTTTAGAATTATTAAGTATTAAGTTTAAAGTTTAAACGATTAATTAAGTTCGCTAATTAGGCGTAAAAGTTAAAAGACGTTAGTTTAAATAAAATTAGAAAAGACTTTTGCGAGGGGGGAAAATGTAACTAGGATGAGAAGACCACTAAAGATGTACAGCTGAAAGTCAGTCAAGCAAAACATAAACATAAGAATGGCTCATTTGCAATTATGTAACGTATGACTCACCCGCGTTGCATAGATGCACCTGCATATCCCAATGCAGATGTCAAGGCGTATGATTCATTCGTGTGCCGTGTGCAAATCTAAATGTCAAGGTATATGACTCATCTGCGTGCATAGATCTGAAGACAAAAGTCGCGTCGTGAGCAAATCCAAAGACAAATGTCAAAGCAACAATTGACGTAATACCCTGGGAACAAAACGCGACAAATCGAACGTTAGCGATATAATTAGAATAAATCTAATCAGAGTTTTATGTAGTCTGCTGGTCTGTAAGTGCCCAAAATACAATGTAAGTATTTCTAGTTGTAATCAATTGTTAATAAATGTTTTGTTATACTGAGCTACGAAACTTATTTCATGTTACTTAAATTATTACCGTAACAATATTATGTTTATATCATACTAGATTAAATAAAAAGTGATTAAAAGACATTCACTTAATCTCATTCACGTAATCTCAATTATTATAAATTTAATTTAATTTTAATACCAATACTCCTCCACGATTGTCGTCGCTATCCGCGATCAACAGAGGGCGTTGTAATTACCCAGTGACCACCGCGTTTCGGTTGGCATCGTCGACACTGACCTCGGAGTGGGCAAGCTGTCAAATAAAGGTTAGGTTTTCAACGTAATTCAATCTGACGTTACGGATCAGTCAGTTTAGATTTTAGTTGTTGTTAATGCATAATTTAATTACGAATCAGAATTATAGACTACATGTTGCGCTACGTTCACCGTAGATAATTAAGTAGTCAATTGCAATATCGTAGAGTGTTATCTTGATTTATGTAAAATCAGATCTGATTATCGGTACGTATTAACTTTTAGTGTTTGTTGTCGGCTAAGTTAACGAGTAACAGTTTACTTATTTTAGGATTTATTTATATTGTGTGTTACAATAAATTTTGTACCACAGTGAATGTTTTATTGTGTCGAACCTGCGCTGAGCGCACCAGTGAATTTAAATCTCCTGAAATTATTGGTCTATCTAAGGCGAACGCATTTAGGCTTAGGGAGGGAGCCTTATATTTGGAGTTCTTGCAACCGGGGGTACATACTCCCTGGCGCCCTTAATAAATACCCACCCCCTTCTCCATTGTGCTAGCTCGGGAGAACCGTTGTTTAGAGACAACGCCACTTGTGTCGAACCTGCGCTAAGCGCACCAGTGAATTTAAATCTCCTGAAATTATTGGTCTATCTAAGGCGAACGCATTTAGGCTTAGGGAGGGAGCCTTATATTTGGAGTTCTTGCAACCGGGGCTACATACTCCCTTTCGCCCTTAATAAATACCCACCCCCTCCTCTATTGTGCTAGCTTGGGAGAACCGTTGTTTAGAGACAACGCCACTTGTCAGTAATTT
This sequence comes from Dorcus parallelipipedus, assembly GCA_958336345.1. Taxonomy (NCBI): domain Eukaryota; kingdom Metazoa; phylum Arthropoda; class Insecta; order Coleoptera; family Lucanidae; genus Dorcus; species Dorcus parallelipipedus. The sequence goes on from OY284476.1 coordinate 7,849,473, forward strand.
AATTCAGGAGTATTTTTCCCTTTTTAACATTTTTGTGGTGACAAACTTTTCTAGATTTTCCTGTTTTACAATAATTTGGAAAGAAACCAGAGAAGGAGGAGAAAAGAAAGTAATGGAAGAAGCAAAGTAAATCAGATTCTATACACACACATTTACACTAATCACAAGATCATCGTACCAGAGGTAGGTCAAAGTTCAGTACTGCTCGCAAGAACTGCTGAATCCGATTTGGCCTTTGATAAGAAAGGTTTGACCATCCACACACACTAACGAATATTTCAGGTATCATAGAGGGATCATTGCTCAGCATTGGGCGCTAGGTCTATTATCGAAACAGGCTTGAGAAACTACAAATCTCAGGTAGAAATTGTGCGAATTGTCTGAGCCATTTTGGACGCTAACGAATCTATTACTTCCTTCTATTTAGGCTTTTGGTTCTAATTCAAGTCTTAGTTCTACGTCTAACTCTCGCTTTAGTGTTACCGTGCTGTCTTGGGTTTGACTCAGGCCGAGTCGACTCAATCTTTGCTGCCGAGCGTATTCTCTCTACGCCTTAACCTGGAAACCTAGTCCCGCCATATTTGCGGCCTTTGTCCACCGGTTCAATCCAGTTTACCGACATTGGACACGATCAGAAGATGGCGTTGTGACCGCCAACTTCACGTTGTATACAAGTGCGCTGACACTACAGACTGTGTTTGATAGAAAAGTCGTGAGTTTGATTATTTCATTTATTCTAAATTTCGGCTGAATGCAGAGATTGCATATATAGTTTTATGTCATTGTATAAACAAGTTGTTAACCTTAGATTATTCGTAACTTATCTTTGAGTGAATTTGGCTTGTTGTGAACGAGCACCTATCTAACCCGGTGTTTTGCATGAAATTTTCTTTATCAATAAAGCTTAAATCTGTAAATTTTAAGTGCGTGTTTACGTTACCCTTCCTTCACGTACCAGTGAGTCAAGTGTAGCATCGAGTTGTAAATTTTGGCCTTCTGCCCGATCAAATTGGTACGGGGACACCGACGAGGTCGTTTGTCGATCAGCTGGGTATAGTCCGTCCTGGCGCCCTTAATAATTGACCATGGTATTAGACCCACCCCTATCTCACTGTTGCTAGCCGAGGGGAAAAGCTGGTGAAATAATTAATAATAATAATTGTGTCAGTTTATTTCCATAGAGAATATAATAGATTTAATGAAAAAGAGATTTGTTTTATGCCAATCATTAGTTGAATTGGTTGAAATAAGAAACATAAAAATATTCTAGAGAAATAAGATCACTGTGTAACGTTCTAAAAATTAATCTTTGCACAGAACACAAATTTGTGAATTTATATTTGGTTTCTTTTTCTTTCTGAAAAGCGCTGCCAAATACATGTGTTGTTTACATTGTCGAATTACTTACACTTCGCGATTACATGCAAGTTTGTAACGTGACGCGTAAAAAGTGTGGGTATCGATACATAATCAATCATCTGGATTATACCATGCATTAACACACACGGTTAAATGCAAATGCATTGATGAACATCAATGTTTAATACAAGCGTGCGTGATTGATCCGATAGCTAAGCCTGCAGCTATATAATTACGTGTTTAATTACGAGCGATTTGTTTCATTGTACGAATATTTCAATTGTGCATATTGCTAAACCCAAGCATGTTGCTACGTTATTTTAGTTTTGAGTATCACAAACTCTTTTAAACGGACACTAAATTGCGCACAAACACTTAACGTTTCGCAGTCGTTCGACAGCTTCGAAACGTTAAGTGTTTGTGCGCCATTTAGTGTCCGTTTAAAAGAGTTTGTGATACAATTTTCATCGGACAAGAACCAGCTTTAATTATTTAGTTTTGAGGTTTGAAAATTGTTGTAACAATAGGTATTATTTGTATTTATGATTTTTATGTATTACATGAGCTCGTTCTTGCATGCTGTAAATGTAATTAAATATATTTTTCTAATAGAAATGTTGGATATATTTACTGCATTACATAGAATACATATGGAGGGCGTCATATCAAAAGGGCGTAAGCGCCATTACAATCCTATGATGATACGCCCTTCTGATATGATAAACACGGATTCACAAGTTTAAAAAAGTCAATTTTATTGAAAATTGATTAATTTGCCCTTTTGTGTGGAATGTATGTATGTTTGTATGTCACAGTTTCTTGCCGTTATGAAACGCATCTGAGATTATATCACGAACTTATTTTTGTGACCGAGTTACGCCCAGAAGAAATTTAGATAAATGTCAGAGGATGGATGAACTTGCTACAGTTTTTATGCGTTTACGTGTGTAGCAATAACACTAAAGAAATTAAAAGTTGTCTAATTACAATTACACCATAACTGGTTACCATAACTGAAACCGACACGCTCCTTAATCTTGTATAAAAAGCTGAACAAATCTCCACAGGATCACAGAGTAGATTTTCGTGCCAAAACAACAAAATGTGTAGTAAGGTAAATTATTAATTTCATTACTTTTGCTTACAACTTGCGTACTAAATAATGGATTAGGAAAGAACACCAACAATTCTTATGTTGTATGTACCTTACAATTTTCGGCCCTTCAAATTTTAGACAAAGGAAATCCTTCTCGCGGGTTTATCCAAAATTGTTTACGTTAGGATAAATCTAAATTATTTTATAATTAAAGCGGCACGCCGAAAGTCTGAGGCATGGTCAGTTTGCTGGCCGCTCGCATTTCCCTATTATAATACAATGAGATTAATTAAGTAATTACTAAGGGGAAACCTCTCCAATTTATTTTTGGATGGGGGCGCGCGGCGGAAAATTATGTAAATTTATTCATATACAAATATCGGCTTTTGCGGGGCTGAGCAAAAGTCGGTGGTGAGTGAATTATGTCAAACTTGAGCCGAAGGTTTAGTTAAACAGTTTGTTCACACGTAAGTTTACAACTTCATAATCAGTCGGGACATTATTAGGTAAGGGTTGGAACATTAAACGACTCATAAAGTTTCGGGTCAAATAACTGTCACATAACTCTTGCTTTCCTTTGTTGAAGGCCGTTAATATTATTTAACAACTTCATTGGGCTACTTTAACCTAATCGTCAATACTTTTAATCAATTATTATTAATTAGACGCCATAAATTTTTTAACCAATTATATTTACTTCTCAGTTTTATATTTCTGACTAAATTTCATTCGCTTTCGATCATTCCTAATTTAAATATAACAGTTACCGGAATTACGTCACACCTAAGTCTAAATTATCTATGTGTACACCTAGAGACTGCGCGGTGATTCTCGAAGGACCGTGGTTAAAATTCATTCATTCATTCAAATGTCATATTTCAATGTCAAACATTTTTACGTTTCTAGGTTATCATCTTCTTCATCGCATTAGCAGCTGTAAATGCTGGAGAATTACTCAGCTCTGAATTGGCTTATTCTGCTCCGGTTCACTCAGCAATTGAGGCAGCCCCTGTAGTCCATGGAGCCCCACCACTTGTAACTCCTGTAGCCTATTCAACCCCAGTAACATATGCAGCCAAAGCATATTCCGCAGCACCAGCAGTCTCGTACAGTTCCATCACCAGATACATACCCAAGTCGACTCCGGTGGCTTATGCAGCTAAGGCCATCGCTGCTCCAGTTGCGTCTCCGACTCTGACTTATTCTCAGCCTGCCCCCCTGACTTACGCTGCCTCTCCAGCTGTAACCTACTCCTCTTACCCAGCTCAAGTTGCTTACTCAGCTAAAATTGCAACACCATTAAGTTACCCCGTGCCAGCCGCGCATTCAGCTGCAGTTAGTTATGCCGCACCTGCTGTAAGCTATGCTTCACATGCTCCGGCTATACGAGTAAGTTATGGTACACCTGCGGTAAGTTATGCCGCTCCTGCTGTAAGCTATGCTTCACATGCTCCGGCTATAAGTTATGGTACACCTGCGGTAAGTTATGCCGCTCCTGCTGTAAGCTATGCTTCACATGCTCCGGCTATACGAGTAAGTTATGGTACACCTGCGGTAAGTTATGCCGCTCCTGCTGTAAGCTATGCTTCACATGCTCCGGCTATAAGTTATGGTACACCTGCGGTAAGTTATGCTGCTCCAGCTGTAAGCTACAGTCCACAAGCTCGGGCTGTAAGTTACAGTACACCTGCTGTAAGTTATGCTGCTCCTGTGTTGAGCCAAGCTATTCCACGAGTAAGCTACGGGACGCCAGCCGTCAAAATTGCTCACGATCCAGTTGTAACTTATGCTAACAATTATGCGTGGTGATTGTGAATAACTTATGAATAAGACTGTATGCTATACAATGAATCTATTGTTAATAATATAAGAAGTGTTGCGTAGATAAATAAAATTTATGTCTTTATAACAATTTTCTTTTACACTCCTTGCTTTATTGTCAAATTCACGGAACTTAAGCTCTGCTGATTTTGATTTTGATCTCCTGTAATTCTATGGCAACTTTGCATCTTCTGTAACTTTACTTTAAATAAGTGATAATTAAAGTCAGATGACTTCAGAGCAGAAGTCGAATAGCTTTATTGTTAATTTTGTTGTTGTGAGTAGAAAGAATACTAAGGCCCGATTTTACAATCGTCGGATAAGCATTATTCTTAGAATAACATGACGTAGATATGGAGGAACGTTAAAGGATATTCAGCGAGCAGTGATTCCGTCCTTATTCCACGATTGTCACACTGGGCCTTAGAGAAATTAAATTTGAGATTTTGTTTTTAATGGAAACGACACTCTTTCAGAATATTTAGTTTATCAAAATCTCGTTACTTTGAAAAAAAGAGTTCTATTGATTTCCGAGTTTATCAACTTTAATCCTGAAACGTCCTGTATAATGAAGATACACGAGTGAATCCGATTTATTTGTACAAAGGGGTAAAAAAGTGAGAAAAATTTCATGTGATTTATGAAGTGACGACACAAACGTTTCATTAAAAATGTTACACAAAGCGTGTTGAAAAAGATACGTTTACGTTAACGTAAAGATCATTTATCAACTGAAATAACGACTTTGCCAAGTAAGTAGGAAATATGAAGCCATTATAGAATGTGTTATGATTTTTTAAAAAGAACTGCAGAGTGCAAAGCATACACGTCGATATAAAAAGGACTTCACTGATGATGAGGCATACTTTTGTAGATTAGAGCCTCGTCCTGACCTGCAAATATTTTATTACTGAAAATTGATCGCGGCAAACAATTTTTACGAGGGTGAACAGTTCTAAAAATGAATTACTGCAAAAAAGGCGGTTGCTGCAACATATTGTAGCAATATATTTTGACCTAGTACGAACAGGGAAATTTTGTTTGTGTGTATTATTTGCTTGTTTTGCAGCAGACGATTGCAAATTACACAAAATTTACTAATACAGTGTGAATGTAATAAAGAACTATGGGCAAGCGTCGGGTGCGAACCATTCTGTATGAAAAGTTACGATTCGAAATTGTTGTCGAACGTTTTATTTATTCTCAACATAAATCAATTGCGATAGTTTAACAATATTCTATATTTCAATATTTGTTGTGTTTTAAAGAAAAAAAAAATGTGAATTCAATAAACAAATAACTATTAAAAAGTACGGAAATATTAAAAAAAAAACTAAGGTAAAAAAAAGGGTCAAAAAGAAAATATTATTTTTAAATAATAACCAATGAAGGGGGGGGATTTGTGAAAGTTGCTTTACCTATTTCGTCGTCCGAAAATAAATTTGCCTTATAAAAATATTAATACGTTAACATAATCCTCTGAGATCTATGAAGGAAGAAATTATTGTTGGTATCTACATGCTTGTTATTATTTCAAGCAAAATTAATACAATTCGAAGCTTCCTCTGGGGAAATTAAATATTTAGGGCATTTATGAATTGTATATGCAAATGTAATATTGTTACTGAAACGGTGGGCAAATAAATTAACTAACTCTTGGGACTGATGTGAAATAATTTGTTTTCGTTAGCCTAACCAGGTCAACGACTAGTTATTTCCAGTTTCATGTTTTATTCAAACAGTTTTCGAAACTTTACAGAATAATACTGTAACTAAAAAATATTGTAAACTAATATAGAATATTGTATTAGTAATACGCATAATACTAGCGACGTTTAAAACAACAGATTGTAGCCTAATAGTTTTATTGTCTCCGTACCATAACGAGGCGAACATTTTACTATCAACTGCCTGTCGGGCCGTGCATTTGCCCCCTAGTTTTATTAGAAATTACTAATAATTACGTCGTGTAAAAGAAACTTCCGTTGCCCAGCTGTTAAACGTGTAATAAAACCAATTAAGAGTGTGTCAAGGTCGCATGTGTGTCAAAAAAAAAACTTCATAGTCCTAATATACTGCCGCATTGATAGAACGTGGCGACGTATTTCGTACGCAGTGCAGGAGCTTGATTTTGGGGTAATTTTTTAATTAATTATAAACTGTTCACAAGAATTTTTTCGACATCTTTCCCGTAATCTGTGACGTCGATTCTCTTACGCGTTTTTTTTTGCCGGTAACTATTGTCATTCGCCTTGTATGTTTAAGATGTAACATTTGCTGTGAGCAAGTGTAAATAATCTTAACAAGACAACAATTACGTTTATCGTGGTTTCCAAGTTTATGGTCAGTCAACACAGTAGACGTACGTACAACAGTAGAAGAAAATTGTCCGTGAGAATTTAGAGTTATGTTTTGTAGTGGTATGAAATGTCGTTAACAACGTGCGAAACTCGATACCGGGTGTTAACTTTGTATCCACAATAGCGCAAAACTTACGCTGACCGCTTTGTTTGAGGTGACTATTATAATTGTTTGAAACGTCGCCTCCGGGAAGTTGCTGATATTAAAATTTTCTCCTGAAATACATTAGATCAACAAGAAACTGGCTGATATTAATTATTAGTTTGCTTTAATCACCCCCAACGTCATTTATAATAAATTCTAGGGACACGTCATATTTTAATCATGATAGTGCAATTAGATACTAATATAATCCGTCTAGAAAGTTTCAGGAATTTTCAAATTTCTATAAATATATTGCTTATTATACATACGAGTATTATCTTATATTCTCCATACCTTAGGACATCGTTTATTAAAGTTCGCGTTAGACTTTTGCTCGGCTGCTAAAATAAATTAGATATAAGCTTGTAAATAAATTAGTGTTATTGTGTAAATAATTTAGTATCGCTTTTAAATAAATTAGTTACTTTATTGAGTATACCGTGTTTCGTTTTAAAATAAAAATTAATAGAACCCTTAAAAACGTAACAATATTAGTAGAGTTTCTTGCACGTTAAAAGCTTTAGAATCATTTAAAAGAATACACACCATGATATTTACAATGTTATTACAGTTGATATTTTAACTTCTTTAGTAGACTTAGGGCCAATTTTACAATCGCAAGTTAACTTAAACTTTAGTTTACTGCCATAGGAACAATTATTTTCATAATTGTTACTATACGAATAAGGTGTCTCACCAGGGAGAAATTGGGCCTTAATAATTTGTTTCAAATGAGTCGAGAAATACAGCGTAACTGACATTGATCCGCCAGAACAAAAACACTGTAAGAAAATGTACGGGAAAAACATTTAAAACAATTCTACAGAACAGTTTATAATTAATTAAAAATTTAACCTAAAAGTATGTTGCGGCATTGCGTACGAAAGCGACGTCACTTTTTATAATAAACGCAGCAGTAAATTGGAATATAAAGTTTTATGATTATTATTTTATTGACCACTTGACTATAAACACAATGCGACCTTGTCACACCTCTCAGTTTAGTTTTATTTCACGTTTAACAGCAGGGAACGAAAGTAAGTGTTATGTTTCTTTTACGAGACATAATTATAAGTAATTTCTAAAATAATTGAAACTGCGTAAGAAATAAGGGCGAAAGAGTAAGGAATTCGCAAATAATTACGTAAAGCAAAGAAACGAAACCAACTGTACTTACTTGTACTGTCTTGTCAAAGCAGGTATTCGAAATTAACGATCACAGGTTACCGGCCCACATGTAAAGTGTTACGTAATTGAAATTTCCGTTATGAAATCATATAAAAGGGGACTGCTTTCCACGACAGATATCAGACAGCTAGAAGCCGTTTGGTCGTGAACATCTCCCCGAAGCCGAAGGTGTAATTAGCATTCGAAGCAAGTGAACAAAGTTCGAATATCCGTCCTTTTCTTTATATCTAGTACCATCGTTTGGGTGAGAAAACATTCGTTATTTCATTAAAAACTAACAACTGTTTTATTTGACTTAAGAAATGGTGTTTTTCTCGTTATAATATCATTTTGAATTTGTTTTGCATTGTCTCGTATGATATCATTTTGACTTTGTATGATATCGTTCTAGAGTAATCTGTAATTACATTTAAATTTTACTTTTTAAAGTTGGTTCTTCTCTAAATTTTACATTTGTCTAAATTGTGATCTTTTCTTATATAGAAGTGATCTGAAGATTTCGAAGCTCGTATATCAGCTGTTTTAAGGTCAAGTTCACGTCCGACGCCGACGACATTTACAAACATAAAACAATGGAACACTATTATGACTGTATTTATTTCGTTCATCTGTTCCTTTTCTTTAACCAGGGGGGTATCGTCGTTTTGTGGACAGTTTTTGATTAATTATTATTTCTCGAAAACTAAAGGAAAGGCATCGATTTTTTCAAATATTTTCCCATACTCACGGATTTATTATCGTGGCGGAATAATTCTCAGTCACCCTGTATATGTGTATACTTCACGTTCTCATGTGCACATAACTTATTTTGGATTATATTCATCCTTCGGGGTTCCTTGTAGATTATTATTATTTTTTGGATCTTATTTATCCTTGATTACTTTTTAATTAAAGATTTTCAGATTTCTTTGAAAATTGTTCAAAACCATTTATTTATGAACACTACAAAATGAAGACTAATACATGCGCGTAATAATATCGCCGAAATGTTTAGCGCAAATGTGATAAAAATACATTATTTAATCAAGATAAACTTAGGACAAGAAAAATTCATTAACTGAATTTTCGATTGGCTATATACCTCTAAGTAAAAACCCGGTATAAGAAATCCATTTTCATGGCCATAAAGTCTACTTAGGGCAAAGCTGTTTTGGGGTTTTGATAAAAAGGATATTAACATACATACATACATACATATTTGAATTCATGAATCAAAGAGACTGAGTGTTTATATGAACAATAATTAAACTAGACATCTCGCCACTGGCAATAAACTATTCACACAAATGTGCCACAATAAAAAAGTAAGACGAATTCCACTTATGAGCGCAACACATCTGAGTTAAAAAAATTCTTCTACTCGAGATTTCAACATTTTTCAATTTTTAACTTCATTGTAGCAAGTAAGCAAACGGATTTTAAAAGACATTATTCCAGATCAAAGAATCCACGTGCTTGCGTCAACTAAATGCAAATTTGTAGAGAAAATTATAAAGTTTCGTATAATTCATCTGGGAAAAATACGCGAGAATAAATTCTAACTTACTCCTGAAGCTTCCCCTAGGAATGCTTTAAGTTAACAAATTCAATGAGAACTAACTAGCAGAGTATTTCATTCGCTTACTGTCATAATTCTGTAACAGTTCTGATTCTGTAACAATTCCAAGTGTACGTTTGTTCGAATTTATTTTTAAATATATGGAACACTGATGACCTTGATAATCTGAAAATAGTAAGTATAATCGGTGAAGTTTTCACATTTTCAGTTTTTTTATTCTATGGGTTAACTGAACTGATCAATTTATGATCGGATTCCAAAACTAACAAAATCAATAATAAGACTTTTAAAATGGGAAGACGTTTTGCTAGCATATTTTGGACTAAAATCGAGAGTCCGTAAGAGTGCCACATTGTGGAGCATTCACTCAATGCTGAGGACAACACTAACCACCAACATTAAAATTAGAAGTAGAAGAATTCTTAAGAGAAGCAAACAATACAACCTACTTAATGAAGAAAGTAACATTTTTAATTTCAGTCTTATCCACATGTTACAATTTTGATTTAATTTGAAGGCTTCCGCGGCCGTCGTCCATGTTTGAATTGGCTTCCGGTTGGAACCGCATCACGTTGACTGCTGCTGCTTCTCGTCAGTCGTTGAGACTGAGTAGGTATGTCTGTTGGCGTGGTATTTATAGTGGTCGGTGGGGGTAGTGGGTCGGAACGGTGAGCGGGGATTGGTCTGTTGGAGCGTGACGGATCATTAATGAGATGTTTCCAGGTACTGTGGAGGTAGAAGCCACTATCACGGTTCAGGTTATTGGGGTGTTTGAGGATTTCTATGGATTCACGGGTTTTACGATTGAAAAAATGAGATGAGCGGGCTAGAAGCTTTCTGGTTTGTGTGTTTGGATATTCTTCTCTTCGACCCTCACCAATTGAAAATTCAAGATTTCTCGTGGGCCATCGAAAATGTACGAGGCAATCTATTGGTGTAAATACCATTGCCATTGGAAGCATACCTAAAAAAAAAACTGCAGAGTTTATACATTTTGGAGTATCCCATGCAGTGCTCTTGATTTCATACTGCGACAATCCTTTGGTGCTTCATTTCGTACATAATACTCCTCTACACACTGAATATCCGTATTCCCTTCAAATAAAAATGCTAATAAAACGTGATTTACCGACTGCGCGTCGTCGTATTCAAATCCGAAACAGCATATCGATCTTCCCGTACAGGTTCATGAATATAGCATTATGCCTCCGAGTGGCCCTCTAATATTATCACACGTGTAATGAAAGGAGTGCGCGCATACGTGCCCTCGGCGGTTCTCTGTAACCAAATTACGTGCAAACATACGAAAGTTGGGCCTCGTCGTCTTAATGTCTGCGTTAATATTAGATTTAATGAACACAACATGACATTAAGATTGCTTACAAAACACGTCATCCAAAGTTTCAGTTATTTGCTTGTTGGTAATCTCCGTTGTTGAACTACTCGTCTAGGTATAAAATTGTAGAAATTCAGAGGCTGAATATTTCCGAGAGGAAGCCTTTTCTCGTCGTGGAACTCGATTTTACCTCCACAAAGTTGTCACGTTTCATAGGCAACACGAGTTTGATACACACTTACTCGAAGGCACACGTCTGATGCCTTTATTATAGTTAGAAGCAAGGGCATGGAAAAGTGTTTCTATGAAGACCTATCTGTTCAATTGTATACCAATTTGTATGTATGTTGAGGAAAAAGTTTAACTTAAAGCACGCCGAACTCGTCATCCCTTCATTTATGATTCTTTATTACGTGTAACTAGAATAAGAGCACCAGCAAAGACATACAGCTTAGATTCAGTCAAGCGTCACATAAACACAAAAACGATAACATAAACAAAAGATGCCTCCTTGGCAATTATGTAAAGTATTACTCACCCGCGGTGCAGAAGCCCAGCTGCACTCTTACGGGCCCTGCGCAAAATCTAATGACTCATCTGCAGGCACAGGTCTAGCGCTGGAATCACGTACACAAAATGTCAAGGCAACAATTGACGTCACACCCCGGAAACGAAACCCCTATAAAAAGGCAACGAAGCCAACGCTAGCAGAGAATTAGAACAAATCTCTTCAGAGTGTCATGTAGTCTAGTTGTCTTTTAGTGCCCCAATACACAATGTAAGTAACTTGTAATGATTGTAATTATTAGTTAATAATAAATCTGTTGTTGTATTAAGCTATGTCAGGCTATGTTCAGGCTAAACGAACAAAATTCCGTGTGTACGTCTGTTCACAGTTCCAGTTGATTACGAAAGTTCAAGTGTTGTGTTGAAACTTGCATTTTTAAATATTAGACGTAGTTTATGATTTAATATTCTGAAAGCAACTACGTGAATTAAACAATTTTAGGTTGTAAGAAAAATCTCTTATGTTCATTTATTGCCTTACGATATTGAAGTTTAAAAACGAATAACTGCAAGCAACTAAATCAACAATGAACGCTTGCAACTAGCTTCTTACAAATTAAATAACTTCAGCAGCCACGAAACGTATTTTGAAAAACCAATGCGAACGTGCGCCATAAGTAAACATCGAAATAACTTATTTTCCATTTCTTTCTTCCGCTTACAAATACCTCGGTAAATAAATATAAAACTCCGAGATTGACGTCAGAGTGGAACAAATCCCAAATACTTGCGGACTTTGTTACAATTTCTCAAACGCGGTGTAAATCGAAACGTCCGGCTTAGGAGTAAGAGCCCTTACTTCGCTTAATCCCCTAGACGTAAAAACCTTTTTATGTCGTTTCTTAATTATCAGTAAACGACTAAAGTAGAAGGCGCATTAAGTATTTTGCTGCCTTAAAACTTGCCTAAGAGGTTTAAATTTTAAGTAGGGAACAGCTCCGTAATATGATAATTTAGACAAACTTATTTTGCTCTGGCAAAATGTTGAAATAAATTCCGGAAAACTAACGTAGGATAGTTTTTTTTTTTTATTAAACATCCTAGACTGATAACAACGTCAGAGAATGAAGTTACAATAAACATTCACTCACTCTTCGGTTCGATCTCTCTTTCCCTGCTTTCTTTCTCTCTTTCTCGACCACTGCGCAGCTGAGGGTAAACGTCTTAACATCTGGGCTTAGCTTTCCGATACGATAAGGATGTCACGCAAAATTACAAATAACCATTTACGAGCATCTACTCAACAATGTGGAACATTTTACTCACCGGGGCCCTTCCCCGGCCCCGCCAACTCCAGCGGCGAATCTAGATGCAGTAGCTCCCTGTAGAGACAGGAACTCGCGGAGAAGGAGTATTACATGAATCGAAAGCTTTTATTTCTATAGTCCCATAAAAAAAAGAAAAAACCAAAGGACGTAATCAACTTTTTAAAAAAAATTAAATAAATTTAAAAAATCTGCGAAAGGCAGAAGAAAAAAGAAATGTCTGTTCGTTATTTCGCGAACGGATTTGAAATGATTAAAAATTGGAGAAAAGAAAATCACAATGAAATAATAAGAATCGAAAAATTCTACTTCCACAGTGCAGTGTCATAAAAAGAAAACTAAAATCAAAAGACGATTAGTTTCGCCGGAGAGTTCAGCTTGTTCAATTAATAATTTTTTTAAGATTGGTGCGACATCTAACTTCCAACATCTGGCAACCCTGTTTAGTTCTCTCCTACTTTCGTGAATAATATAGCGTTTTCGATTCACTTGCACCGGTTGCACTTAATGTATTTGCATCTTCTTTTAACCTCATGTAATAACACGAGATGAAGATATACTCTGAGTGCGCACTAAGGCGGTCAATCGAAAACGCTATTAGTCTTGCGTCTTTTGTCATGTGTCTTATGTCTTATCTTGTCATTTCGTCGTATTTTCTTAACTCAGATCTATACGATCGACATATACCTAAATAAAAAAATGAACTTTACCAATAACTATTCTTCAAGATGGTCATTTTCAGTGCTGCCAACTCATTTTCCGGTATATCTACCGATTTTAAAGTTTTTGAACTCAACCTACCGATCTACCGAATCCAAATAAATAATAAACCTTATTTTCGAAAATTGGAGCGGTACATGGATCGAGGATAGAAAAGTGAGATAGAACGAATGCGTTTAATGCATGTAAGAGTGAGAAAATAGACTAACCGGTATATACCGGCCTTGCCAACACGCGTGAAACATCGACAATTTTTCAAGTTTATGTGAATAGTGTTCGTACTATCGTATTTAAGTTTAGTTGCTTTCTTTTTTCAGAAGTTACAAATGTCTTTTGATTAACGTATTTTTTTAAAATTCAGTTAATTTTTTTGCGACAATGTAAGTGTAAGGTAATTACAGCGGACACTGAAAATGCGCACTATCACTTAACGTTTCGCTATTGGTTGACGGCTGTTAATTTTCATCGGACAAGAACCTGCTTTTAATTAATGTGGTTGAAGAGAGATAAAAAGACCCTGTTTAATGACTAATCATATCTCATAAAGTATATATTGCTATTAAACCGCTTTTGTTTTGGTATTTCAGTGAAAATTATATTAGCGAGAAGTTGATAAAAAAAGTTTGTTAAAAAATTCTATAAACAATACTCCCACGCAATGGTTTGATGAAATCAATATTTAAGACATTGCAAAGAATAATTATAATTTTGCTCAACCCTGTATATAATAATAATAATAATAATACTAATAATGCATTTATTGCCCAACAGAAAATACAATCCAAAAACCGGGCAAACATAACTCAAGCATAACAGCATAGAAGCAACAATAAAGTAATAATAAACTACAATAAGCAGCTGTAGGCAGCATTAATAATCATAGATGCGCCAGTAAATTAATACTAAGACTAAACTCTTAAGAATAGAAAGCCATAACAATAAAATAGAAACCTCAAGAAAGCAATAATACTCAGAACAATCAACAATGATTAGAAGGGCATAAACCCCATCATGAATGACAAATCAATCACAATACCACCCCTAATCCTAAAAAAACTAAAAAAAACTAAACAGGTTCGCTCAAACTACGAAGCACAGTATTAAGATTGTCGTGAAATATATCGCATTTATTACAAACTTCGTTATAAGTCAAACACATTATAAACAAGGGCGATCTTGACAAAATGTTAGTTCTAGCCAAGGAGGTATAGAAAGTAGGTGCATCTCTGGCAGCAATTCTTGGAACTAGAAAATTTAATTTTCCTAACAAATATTGGCAGTCTACACGATTATGCAATAGTTTAAACAAGAATGTAAGGGCCGTAGCTTCCCTTCTATTATTGAGCAGTGGAATATTAAACTCTCTTAATAACGTATTATGATCAAATCCTCTGACCGGATATATATGGTACTTCTTGAACCACAAGTATTTTAAAAATTTTCTCTGAATGGTTTCAATCGTTTTAATATGACAATCGTAAATGGGGTGCCAAATTAAAGAAGAGTATTCAAGTCTAGATCTAACTAGAGAAAAGTAAAGAGTTTTTAAAGCTTCAATATTGTTAAATGATCTACAGTTCCTAATAATAAAACCAAGCATTTTGTTGGCCGATTTGGTACAAGACAAAATATGTTGAGAAAAAGTAAGTTCAGTGTCAAATGTCACTCCTAAATCATTAATCAAGGTAACGCGATCAAGAGGTTGCCGTTCAATGTTATATTCAAAATCAGTTCTAATTGTACGTCTGGTATAAGTCATGACTTTACACTTACGGGCATTAAGTTGTAACTTATTTTCAACACAACAAATATTGACCTTGTTAATATTATTCTGCAGTCTAATGCAATCTTCAATTGAGTTAATGACAGAAAAAAATTTGGCATCGTCAGCAAACAATTCTACTCTGCAGTCAACCGTATCACATAAATCGTTGATAAATAAAGTGAAGAACAGAGGTCCTAAATTGGATCCTTGCGGAATCCCTGATGTAGCAACAAAATAATGTGACGTATAGCCATTGTAATACACATAATGCAATCTATTGTCTAAATAGGTTCTAATGAAATTTATTAGAGAGTCGCTAAAGCCAAGAAAGGACAATTTAGATAAAAGAATAACGTGATTGACACAGTCAAAAGCCTTACTAATGTCGGTGTAAATCACATCTACCTGGCCACGATTATCCATAACTTCTGAAACAAATTGAGAGAAACAACTTAAGTTAGTAACAGTGGAACGCTTCTCCATAAATCCATGTTGGTAGGGTGATATGAGGCTCTTAACGAAAGGATACATTTTTGCGTGCAATGCAATCTCAAATACTTTAGCAAAACTAGAAAGAATAGAAATGCGGCGATAATTAGAAACTTGTGTAGGATCGTCCGCTTTAAAGATAGGACAGACTTTGGCAATTTTCCACTGGTTTGGAAAGCAAGAGTTCCTAATACATAAGTTAAAAATCGTATATAGGGGTTTAACAAATCTTTGACTAAAAAGCTCGGAATATGATCATACCCTGAAGTGGATTTATTTTTAAGCTTTTTAATTGCATCTGAAATATCAGTTTCACTAATCTCCATGATATTTAGGTGTAGGTTGTTACCATTGTTAAGTATTGGAAAGTCTAAGTTCCTATCCGCTCTTGTGTAAACCGAATTGAAATACTCTGCAAAAACATTCACTATTTGCTGTGGATTATCATACGTGTTATTATTGAACTCAATGGTACCAGGTATACGTGAACCACGTTTTTTTGCCTGGACATACGTCCAAAACGCGTCGGCATCTTTCATAAACGAATTTTCTACTTTAACCAAATAGTGATTATAGGACTCCTTGATTTGGCCCTTAACTTGAGCTCGAATGCGACTAAATTCATTATAATGAACTAATGACCTTGTTCGCCTGTATTTCTTATAATATTCAGATTTTACCTTAATATTATTAATAATGCTATGCGTGAACCAAGGTGGATAATTGTTCTGTTTTGGTCTGTGCAATGGGACATATACATCCAATATTCGATATATAATCTGATAAAATTCATTACAGACAGCATCATTAATTCTCTCTAGTATTGACCAATCACAAGTAAGTAGGGCGTCATACAAACCTTGAAAATTTGTTTTTTGAAAATTATAGCTTTTGAATAGCAAATTAGGCTCAAAGGTAGAGTGACGTACAGTAGTAAGGTTCAGTTCGATACTAAGTGCTGGGTGAAATTTATCTTGTTGGACAACAGGTAAAGTATCATGCAAAACATTACAATTAACGTTAGAAAGAATTAGATCAAGCAATCGCCCTTGTTCATTCCGGATACAATTAAATGGAGACATATTAATCAAGCTCAAAAAATTATGAAGTACTATACTTTGTGCATCATTAACAAGATCATTACAGAAATTTGGAACATTAAAATCTCCTAATATTAACAGTTTATTTGTATGGATGTGGTATTGTTCAAAGTAGGCGAGCAACAATTCTAGATCACCAACATTAGGTAAATGTGGGATATATAATATAAACACGTACAATATATCTGATTCAAGTATACATCTACAGCCCAGGACATCTATAGTTGGCAAAGAATTAGATAAAGCAGTTAAATCTAGTAAATCTACAGCAAAGCAATTTTTGACTGCAAGTAGAACACCACCACCTCGAGACGGACCGTCACTCCTAATACTTCTGTCCCCTCTAAACACCGAATAAGTATAATCACAAAAAAGTTCAGAACTTGATATATCAGAAGTTAGCCATGTTTCTGTTAAACCAATAATATCATATTCGTTATCACTCACCGCACTAACAAAATCCTGCATTTTATTCCTGATACTTCGAACGTTTTGATAATAGCAATTTAATTGTAGTCCATTGGGCGCTGTTGGTTTAAAGTAATTATCTTGGGGACACCTCTAATATATTTAATCATCAAGTTCTTCTCACCAGCTTTGACTCGCTCATCCAGTTGAGATTTGATGCCTCTATAATACTGTATATTATACGTATACATAAATACATATAAATATTTAGACGTTTATGTTTTATACTTTTTTTGAAATTTTCGTTATTGCACCTACAAATTGTCGGTATTTTGTTTTTGTTATTTTTGTTTAATAACAATTTAATAACTTCTTCTGTTATAATTGTTAATATTTGTTTTTGTTTATTTTATGAATAAATATAGTTTTACACTAGCGTAAATAAACTATTTACTTATTAATCATTTATTTACTAATTTAACTATTTCAGAGACATCTACCGAAATTTTTGACAACTATCTTCCGAAATGTATGCCTGGCCGGTTGGCGGCACCGGTTATTTTCAATACTATCTACAATTTAGTACGTTTTCAATAAGTTTTAACTTGAACTTCAATAACATAAAAGAAGTAGTGCGAGAAAAATAAATAATTCGGTTTCGTTAAATGTAAAAGAGAACTCGGTCGGTAAGGTAGGTAACGGGCGTGCTGTCTTTGATTTAAACTGACGCAATTGTATTGCGTGAAAGTAATGATCGTTTTAAATCTAATAAAATTGATTGAATTTTCTCCACAAGACCTGCGGAGGAACACTCAATAAAAGAGGCTTCCATATGAAAAAAACATGGAAATGTCCGGAATGCGAACCAGAAAGAAGACCGAGTGTGTCATCATTAGCAGATGATAATGCCGAGAATCCTTCTACGAACATCAATGTCGAAGAAATCCTTGAACATCAAGAAAATATCCCGGATCTAAGTAAACTTTTAACCAATTACGAAAAGTTATCGTGTAATGTCCTAAAGATGTTTGAAAAAATTAATAAAAAATTGGAAAACTTAGAGATAGATAATTGCGACTTGAAGAAAGAAAACCAGAACCTGCGGGCGGAAATTATGACGCTCAATAAAGACATCGCTAAACTTCTCCCAACCAGTAGGGGTAAGGAAACGCAGTATCCTGAAATCAACAAAACCAACAACTCTTATAGTCAAGCAGTGCGCTCGGTGAACTACTCTGGCATCGATGTAACAAAATCGAGTCAACATGAAGCGGATTTGACAATTGGACCCAAACAATTAAGGGAAACATCTCCGAAGCAACCGGAACAGCTAAAACAATTAAACCATAAAACAACGCCCAATTCTATCCCAAATAAATTGGCCGAAATTAACATGAAGGAAATGGAAAAAACACAACGCTCAATCAGGAGCAAAGCTCTTAAACTATCGGAAGATCACGCTGAGAATCCCCAACTCCATCTGGATCTACCGCCAACAAGCACTGAAGGAATCGAAACTCAGAATTTCACAGTCGTAGGCAAAAGAAAGAACAAACAAACGCTAACAAAGAGAGAAAATAAGGCCTTAGCAGGAACTGCAGAAAATCTCACAATCCGCGGGGCCAAGAAGTACCAACATTTTCATTTCTTCGGATTCGAAGTTTCAACAACCCCAGTAGAATTAACCAATTACTTACACGGGAATAATTTCCAGAACGTCAAGTGCGAACAAATCCCCTCTAAAAGACCGGAGGAATATTCTTCCTTTAAAATTTCAGTTCTTGAAACTCAAGTCGAAGAACTAAAATCATCTGACTTGTGGCCAGTAGGTGTCAAGTTCAATCGTTTTTTATCCCATCTTCTGAAGAAGAATCCGTCAAAATAACAGTGAAAAAGTCAGCTGCATCTCGAAAATTAACATTACTTCATCAAAATGTTCAGTGCCTATCGACTTGTATTGACGAAATAAATTATCTTATTAACAGCATTGGAACCTGCGAAATCCTTTGCGTAACTGAACACTGGCAAGCTGTGGACCAACTTGCCTTTACTTAAAATACATGGCTTCCACCTTGCTTCAGCGTACTGCAGGGACAGGCAGAAACACGGTGGCACTGCGATATTCGTCCACAATAATTTAAAATATAGACCTAATCCCCTTGTCAATAATGCCTCAATCCCGTATGAAATTGAACTTTGTGGAGCGGAAATCGACCTCACGTATAAAATCACGGTAGTAGTCGTGTACAGACCACCACAGGGCAGCGTGGAAATTTTCATGCAAGTTATGGAAGAGCTACTGAATACTCTAACCCTCCGGAAAACCTACTTTATCATATCTGGCGACTTTAACATTAACACTCTAACAGATTCCAATGCTGCAAAGGAACTTAGATCACTACTGTTGTCTTATAACCTAAACCTGGCAATAAATAGTCCAACACGCATCACATCCCATAGCAATACATGCCTCAACCATATAATTACAAATCTAAACAATACAGAAACAAGTATCGTTACTTCGCATATCTCAGACCACACTGCACAATTGTTAATTTTTCCCACGTCACAAAAGAAATCAGAACAGTTTAAGATTTGGAAACGAGTTTTCAGCGATGCCAACATTTCCAAGTTTTTGTACGACCTAAACACAACGAATTGGACGGTATTAAATAATCAGTTGAGTGCAAACGACAAATGGAATAAGTTTGCTTCACTTGTATCCAACACCTTTAATTATCACTTCCCCATCACCCAGAGAAGATTCTCCAGCAAACCTAACAAAATAAGACAAACCGAGGAAATTCGACAATGCAAGAAACTCTTAGATACCTTGTACGTGCTCAAGAACCACGATGCTTCGATGGAAATTCCGTATGAACAAACCAAAACGAGATACAACTTCCTCTTAAAACAAGCACGAACCAAACGTTACGATGACCTAATCACTACATTTGACAATAAATCAGCAGCTGTGTGGGAGGTTGTCTCAGATTGCCTGGGAAAGAAACCACCTAAAAGTGCCCCGACTAGCCTATCGGCAGAAGCTTTTAATAACTATTTCGCCTCTCGTGTAGAAGATATACTGAAAAATAACATCTGCGGAAGAAGACAATATGAAAACGACATACCATCTAATGATAATTCAATTTTCCTTTACCCTACTTCCGTTGAAGAAGTCCTTGATATTACCTTTAAATTGAAAAGTAAAAGGAGTGCGGGCTTCGACAACTTCCCAATGTTCTTACTAAAAAGAAGTATTCACCAGTTAGTACTTCACCTCGTGAAAATAGTGCACCCTACCTCGGAGTACACGTTGATGCCAATTTTAACTGGAAGGTACACATTGACCGCCTTCGAAATAAGCTAAGCTCTGCGTGTTTTGGGCTAAGAGTCCTCAGTCGATACGTCAGCGCCCAAGTGCTAAAAACTGCGTACTATGCCAACATGTACTCCCAGCTACAGTATGGAATCATATTCTAGGGAAGCAGCGCACACATCAAATGCATCTTTACAATGCAAAAAAGAGCAATACGAATCATGTTCAAACTATCTCCGAGAGAATCCTGCAGGGGAATATTCCAATCAAAGCGCCTTCTCACAGTGCACGGAATCTACATCTACAAATGCTTAATATATTTGTTCAAAAACAGACATTTATTTGCAAACTTCGAAAACAAAAATGTCAGCAGATACGTCACTAGAAACGATAATTGCTATGTATATTCACCTCACAGGCTAACTAAATTTGAGCGAGGCACCCAATACTCTTGTATGAAATTGTTCAATCATTTACCGCTAAGTTACAGGTTAATGTTCAATTTAAACAATCTAAATATTGTTAAGAATAAAATATTTAACTTGTTAATAGAAATTGAACCCTACTCGCTAAATGACTTTTATCAATTTAAGTGTGATAACATTATAAGTTAATTTTCTTTTTCATTGTGACGTTTTCGAACTTATCTGTAGCAGTCTCGAAATAAACATTATTATTATTATTATTATTATTATTATTATTATTATTCAATAACTTAAATCGTGCGTGGTTAGTGAGAGAGTAAATCACCGAGTGCCGATAGTGTATTAATTAGGAGAAGGGCTTTCGCACGTTACAGTTCTTGCAGGGTGAAGAGAAGAGGTGGTAAGAGTTTCGTTTTTCTAGCGTTTTCTGTGTCTATAAAATCGTAAGAGACCTCTTTCTGCGTTGACTTTTGTCTTAATAACGTTTTCGTTTAACACATTGTTAGTCACACTTATAAGTTGCTAGTATTCTTCGGATGTCCAACTTGGTACTTCGCGTGCATAAGGACGAACCCCAGGTGGATATTAGCATACCTTGCTTTCCGAACGTACGTTCTCAGAATCATTGGTGCCACTGGCTGGTGTTTGCTACAGCCCAGTCAACACCAAGTCATGACCGTTCTTGAAAAGCACAATGCAATTCACCTGGTTAGGTATACAGCTAGCTGTGTCACCGGCATTTACGACTCACGCCTCTGCAGTTGGCGGATAAGGTCAGATGCCGTGTGCAGGTGGAGTGATCCCCTACTCTCTCCGACAATCGGCGAATACAGAGCGATCACCCTTATGATAGAATGCCCAATCTCCTGCTCTCTGTCCGAGTCATCAGCGGACACCGCGAGATTGGCACCTTACTGTACCTCAGAGTATCAACTATCATCAGCAAGCCTCAATTCTTGCACAACTCCTTCATCACGTGTCATTGCAATTCATTAACGTAACAGTGGATATTTAGAATTTTCTTGCGTTATTTGAATTGCATATGCGCGTGCGACATTGACAAAGACAAAACAAGAGAACATCAAACTATATATTCTAGACTTTACGGGAAATGAAATTAAAACCAAAACAAAAGTTTCCTCCTGTCTAAATTATTTAACGTCAAAATATAATCAAACTTTCTCAACATTGAATTCTGCTGATACGAGTTAAGGAAGCGGAACAATAATTTGATTAAGGAATTGTTGCAGCCCGAGCTCGTTCCACTCCGCCTGATAAATCACAGACATCTCCGATACTCGATCAACTACGGCTGCGGGTTAAAATCACTACCGACCCCAGAATCGAAACCCCCGTATCCCTAATAGCGTATGTTCGTGCGAAAGCGCTACCGCGAAGCCATACCGCAACTAGTTCGTTACAGTCCAATCACAGTTTGTTATTAAAAAAAACGTTTAATTTTTAATTTCGGTTTTAGGATTAATTGAACTTTATTTTTTTCAAATACGAATATAGCAACAACGGTAAAAAAATAAATTAGAATTCTCATAACTCTCAATTAGAATTAGAATTTACGGCTAAGCATAAAATCGATACTTTTATTTGCATGTTAAGAGTTTGCGCGGGAGTTAAATTCAAACTTCATAATACTATTCCAGACTTAATTGAAACGTAAATTGTCTTCTCTTCCGAGACTTCAACCTACGTGCACCGCAGAGTCTAATTTCGTTGGCCAGATTTTGCTGCGTTGTAAATATTTATGACCAGATAACTCTCGCTAATAGGTCTTAAAATTTTAAATTTGAGAAATTTTCGAATGTTACAATTTCAATGACCGCATAACCACATCCATAATCAGGATTATTCCAAAATATATTCAAATAAAACACTGTATACAAGGTATCATCAATTAAGTTTCACATACTGTAACCACCACGCCGAACTCGTCATCCCTTAATTTATGATTCTTTATTACGTTCTTTTTATGATTTACAACGTTCGGAGATAATTCTTCGCTTACCTATCACGTAACGTAATTTATATTTTAACGTTTGTGTCCTTTAATTGTTTTAACATTTTCGAATTGGCTGCCGAGAATTTTAATTTGTCCATTTAACAAAATAAAGATATGCGTGCATAAACTGGTGGTTTCTCTTTTATTTAACTGCGCCTTTTCGGGATGTGTAAGTTAATTTCTCCTCCAACATCTTGCTACTGAAAGGTGGAAGAGTTAAACTCACTACAAATTCTAGAAAATCTGTTCAATGTATAAAAACGAAGACTCCAAATTTGTCCCCAAGAAGCTGGTCAACCAACGCCTCCTTTGTTACAGGCCTGCTTCTTTAGGTGGGAGAATACTCTAACCACAGAATAATAAACGACCAGAAGATTAACTAAGGCGTGGTTTTGTCTGAAATTTTTTACTGCGCATGCGTGAGTTGGTCCGCAGATTTCAAAATTACGGTCAGGGTACGTTCACAATCATACTTTTTGAGACGTCTTAAATAGAATTTATCAGTTATATAATATATCTATTCGCATCCCTGGACTTTTTTAACGATCGCTGCAGAAGTAATGCAAACGTTATTATTGATAAAAACTGTTTATAACATCAGAAGAAACGAACGCGTAAACTTGGCGTCTTGGCATTTGCACGTGAATAAAGCATTACGCACAGGGTTGCCAATCCACTCTAAGCCAATTACCCTTTTCAAATTTTAAAAAACCCGCTCTTACCCACATTGAGTAATGAAATTGAAATGAATGAATGAAATGGTACAATAGTATATTATTGAACAAAAATATGAAAAATATTGAATCTTCTTAGTATATGGGGAATTTTAGTTGTAATGCGTGGCAACACTGAAAACCTTTCGTTTTAATCAAAAGTCACATTAACAAGTTATTAATTTTTCTTATCCAGCTTCATTGTGAGTATATTGTTAAGTAACAAATAAATACTGAGTTATTTTGTAAAATCTATTAAATATTTTCAATTAAAAATGACTAAAATTTCCCCAAAAACAGTGTCACAATGAGCTTCATTGTGAAACTGTTTTTGGTGTCACAATGAGTTCATTGTGAACGCAAAGTAGAAAAAATTTATTTTATTTAAATACCTAATATTATTAGACTTACCTTACACACATTGACGTTGCACGAGAGATTTTTCAGGTTAAAATCATCTATATGTGGGAACTGTGGGCGACAATCGGCAACAGTCCTGCCAACCGACATGGCGAAGCATTTCGGAAGATAGTTGTGAAAAAAGGTGTCTCTGCATTTCGGTTAAGCTAATTTAAATCACTTGATTAAAATCACTGATTTTATTCAGGTGATTTTTATTTTTGAAAATCATTTAAAAAAAAATTAAAAAATTCTCATGAAATAAACAAAACTTGGTGCAAATTTCTAATATTAAGACATTTGATAGTTATTGTGCAATTTTTGACGCTAAAACAAAAGACGATCGAGAAATAAAGAAAATTTATAAAATAATTATCATTATAAAATTTAAAAAATAAAAATAAAAAAATCTCATTGAATAAAATTAGAAAAAAATAATAAAAATAAAAGAAATTTCATTATATAAAATTACAAAAAAATAAAAATTAAAAAATTCTCATTAAATAAACAATTCTTTCTACTTTCTACAAAATTACAAAAAAATTATAAAAATTACAAAAAAAACAAAAATTTAAAAAAATTAAAATTTTTTTTAATAAAAAAAAATTTCTAAAATTAAGATTTGACATTTGTGCAATTTTTTATGTAAAATAAAACAAAAGACTATCGACAAATTTATAAAATTAAAAAAAATAAATATAAAAAAAATCTCATTGAATAAAATTAGAAAAAAATAAAAATTAAAAAATTCTCATTGAATAAACAATACTTTCTACTTTCTACAGGGTGAGTTTTTTTCGATGTTTAGCATTGGGATCTCGGAAACTAGCGGAGCTAGAGAGACGGTTAAATGGGGAAAGATTTGTAGTTTTAGGAGCCCAGTTTAATGCAGCTTTTGTTTTTTTCTTAAAGTTCATGGCTGGCTAGATATTTTGAAAGAACTGATTTTTTATAAATTCGTTAAATGCATATAGCTCGGTTATTCTTGATTTTAGAGAAAAGTTGCAAGACAAAAGTTGTACAGAATTATGTTCTTAATTAAACAGTCGAACTAAATTTTCCATATAAGCTCTTATTTTTCAGTTGTGACATAAACATCAGTTTTTTTAAATGGAAACCATAGTAGGCCATGAGTGAAAAAGAAACGCCTTTTTTTACCTTTTCAACGATGTAACATTCGATATGGTTATTTAAAAAAACGACGGAGATACGGCAGTTTTTCTCTTTCAAAATTGTTAATATGGTTGGCCATGGAAACAAAAGTTTATTGACAAATGCAAATTATAAACGATGAGCAAATAAAAATTAGATTAGAGTAGGCGGTGCAAAGAAAATGTATATCTGTGATTAAATAAAAAGTACAGTTATCGTAGTAACAGCGAATCACAAGACTCTATTTTGAATTTTAACGTACCCTTAAATTTTAACAGCCTGTTAATAAGTTACAGAATAGCCCCTAATGACGGACGTTCTACTAGGAAAGCAGTAAATTCGATTTTAAAGAGGCGTAATTTATGTATTGCAAATAATGGTGGTCTTTTTGAACATCTTTAGAAATATTTTTAGTTTATTTTTGTTCTCGATAGTTTAGATTTGTTAAAAGGTTGAAGGTTCTCCTAGGAGGCTATTGAAATATTGAACCATTGTTGGTATTAGAGTTTTGATTCTGAAATGTATGTAAAAAGAAACGGCGAACAAAACGTCAAAGTAATATAAGTGAGCAAATAAAAATCAGATTAGAGTGGGCTGTGCAATGTTTGTGATTAACTGAATTAATTAATGTAATACATTCACGGACTGTCAAATGTTTTGACCTTTTATTTAATCACAGACATACATTTTTTTTGCAGCGCCTACTCTAATCTGATTTTTATTTGCTCACCATTTATAACTTGCATTTGTCAATAAACTTTTGTTTCCATGGCCAACCATATTAACAATTTTGAAAGAGAAAAACTGCCGTATCTCCGTCGTTTTTTTAAATAACCATATCGAATGTTACATCGTTGAAAAGGTAAAAAAAGGCGTTTCTTTTTCACTCATGGCCTACTATGGTTTCCATTTAAAAAAACTGATGTTTATGTCATAACTGAAAAATAAGAGCTTATATGGAAAATTTAGTTCGACTGTTTAATTAAGAACATAATTCTGTACAACTTTTGTCTTGCAACTTTTCTCTAAAATCAAGAATAACCGAGCTATATGCATTTAACGAATTTATAAAAAATCAGTTTTTTCAAAATATCTAGCCAGCCATGAACTTTAAGAAAAAAACAAAAGCTGCATTAAACTGGGCTCCTAAAACTACAAATCTTTCCCCATTTAACCGTCTCTCTAGCTCCGCTAGTTTCCGAGATCCCAATGCTAAACATCGAAAAAAACTCACCCTGTATAAAATTACAAAAAATTGTAAAAATTACAAAAAATTATAAAAATTAAAAGATTCTCATTAAATAAACAAACTTTCTAAAATTAAGATTTGAACTTTAGGCAATTTTTGGCGTGAAATAAAACAAAAGGGGATCGACAAATTTATAAAATAGAGAAAATAAAAATTAAAAAACTCGTCGAATTACAAAAAAATAAAAATAAAAAATCTCATTAAATAAAATTACAAAAAAATTAAAATAAAAAAATTCTCATTAAATAAACAAAACTTTCTAAAATTAAGATTTGAGATTTGTGCAATTTTTGACGTAAAATGAAAGAAAAGACTATCGACAAATTTATAAAATTAAAAAACTAAATATAAAAAAAATTAGAGAAAAATAACAAAAAATAAGAAATCTCATTAAATAAAATTACATACAAAGAAATTAAAATTAAAAAATTCTCATTAAATAAACAGTACTTTCTACTTTCTATAAAATTACAAAAAATTGTAAAAATTACAAAAAATTATAAAAATTAAAAGATTCTCATTCAATAAACAAACTTTCTAAAATTAAGATTTGTACTTTAGGCAATTTTTGGCGTGAAATAAAACAAACGACGATCGACAAATTTATAAAATAGAAAAAATAAAAATAAAAAACTCGTTAAGTCAAATTACAAAAAAATTAAAATAAAAAAATTCTCATTAAGTAAACAAAACTTTCTAAAATAAGATTAGACATTTGTGCAATTTTTGACGTAATATAAAACAAAAGACGATCTAGAAATAAAGAAAATTGATAAAATTACAAGAAAATAAAAATTAAGTTCAAAATCGGTAGATCTACCGAATCATCGGTAGAGTTGGCAGTACTGATCAACAATGTGGATTTGGTTGATTTCTTTGTTGCCAATAGTAAAGCTGAAACATCACTAACTAGTCGTCAATCAAAAATTTAAAAATTAATGTTTTTTTTTCTTCCTTGAAAATACCCATTTTTACACACGTATTTTTTTTACCCGCAAGGTTGCTTATATTACCCGTAATTCGGGTAATTGCCCGCACATTGGCAACCTTGATTACGCCATGCATGAAAACAGTGCCATCTTGTGTCTCTACGATGAACTAGGCTTAGTTTTGAATGCAGTTTTCTTTTCGATTAATTGTTAATTGAGAATATAATGGAAATTCTGTCCATTTACATTATAAATAACAATTAATTTTCTTTATGATTTAATAAATTCAAACTTATTCGAATTATGTTGTGAAACATACGAAAACCAATTGTTAATTTTTCTTCCAAGTTGTCATTTTTGAATTCGCGCGGACCAATCACCACTCTCCCACCATAATTTAAAGCTAAACAGCGGACACAAACATCAAAGGTGCCGACAGCCAGTTGTACTTCTGGTCGCTTATTATTCTGTGCCCTAACTATGACCCGTAGGAAACGCCGTCTTCTAAAACATTTATGTAAAGTGTATTGCGGAATCAGAGTTGATCATAAATTTAATTTAATTTCAAAACTTAATATTGAAATGTTATTCACATTCAAAAAAGAAAACAAATCAAGATAAACAACAATACAGATTTTGACGACCAAAACGTGGGGCTCTTCAAAAATAAAAACCCGGGGCTCTTCAAATATTTAAAACGGCTCTCCAAAAATGAAATAGTTGCTCTTCAAACAAAATAGTTGGTGGATCTTCTTAATTGTAGATTTAACTAAAAAAAAAGGAAAGCTCACTACTAGCGTGGTAACATCATTTGATTTGAAATAAATTGCTAAAATTTTTCTTTTGAATTATTTTGTTGTTGTTTAAAAAAATAAATAAATAGAAATGGAAACTAGAGGGCGTAAACTCAGATATGAATCTGATGAATCAATAGATGAAGAAAGACAGGAACAGGGAATAATAACGGCTACAGGAGAACCAGCAAGTATACAAAAAACAAATCCTGAACAGGTACAGTCAGATCAACAAACAGAATTGGGTTCAACAAGTGAAAAAAGGAGAAACGACTAATTTGCTTGCAAAAATTCTCGCGGCGATGAGTAATGTGAAAAGTGAAATAAATCAAAATTTAGAAAAGAATAAAAATGATAATGTAGCAGCAATGAATGATTTGAAAAATGATAATGTAGCAGCAATGAATGATTTAAAAAAGATAATGTAGCAGTAATAAATGATTTGAGGAATGATATTCAGAAAAATAGGATGGAAGATAAACAAATTATGGATGAGATGAAAAGAGAGAATAATAAATAACAGAAAAGAAAATTGGTATATAACGAAGATCATTTTTAAATAAAACGTAAAAGTTAGTAAATCTCCGAAAATAATAAAGAAAAAGTAATATACAGAGTGTTTATAAGAAGAAAAAAGGAAAACATAAAAGAAATTTCAACAAAAGTTATGCAAAAAAATTGAGAGACAAGAAAAAGTAAGAGAACAGAGTTAAATAAGGTAGTAGAACCAAGAGTGAAAGGAAAAGGTGTTGAGGCACACTAGTACAGCAAAGAAAAGGCAGGAGAAGAATTGTGAAGAGCAGCAGAGAAAAGAAAAGCTAGAAAAGGACTCTCAGGAGAAATAAAGGAAAGGAGGTAGCAGAAGGAAAGGAAGGACGCAGGAAAGTGAATTAAAGAGACATTAAAGGTCAGGACAATTTTTATTTAACATTAGTTAAGATTTAAGGACATTTAGATTGTATGTGTATAAAAAAAAATATGACAATTGAATAGTTATTCTGCTCAAGTTTTGTTTTTCATGTGTAGAAAAGTAATTTTATTTCTTGAAATTTTCAAACGTCTGTTGATTCTTCTTTAATTTCAAAATTCATACCACGTTAGGAACTTGAGATGATAAATATTCGCTAGCCGAGGTAAATAAATAAGGAAAAGTTTTCTTATCCTATAAAAAAATAAAATAAAACAATTTGGGCTTGTCAACATTGGACGTTTGCAAGACATTACAATTTTTACAACCTGTTAAAATATAACGCACAAGTACGTGAAATACAATATAGTACAATATAACCTCAGGAACACGATAATTCTTCAAGTTTAAAAGTATTATACTTAAAAATTATTTTTGTTGTTTCCAATATCATTAAATTAAAAAAGAAGGGACGTTGAGAATCGATTCGATTTATAGCTAAAAATCGTTGGTTTGCAAGCGATGCATCAAAAGAATCGATTCAATTCGAGTTGGTGTGAATCGATTCACTTATTGATTCAGCAAGTTGTCAACATATAATCGATTTTTCTAAGCCGCGTCATCTCTACACCACTGACAATAATACAAAACGATAAAATAAGGAAAGTCCACTACATACAACAGAAAAATTAAAAAATTCAAATTATAGAAACACCTTTGACTATTAATGAGGAAAAAAATAATGTAAAAGTTCATTTCAAATAATTGCTCTCATTAGGTACATATTTCAATGTCAGCTTAAGACATTGAAGAAACATAAAATAAATTCCAAGGAAAGGTATTATTTTATTCTATTTTAGGCGACGCCTTTGAAAAGTCTGGATTAAATTCAGTATTTTTTGGAATGTCCTCCGTCACGACGATTTTACTTTTTCTTGCCCACATTTTGATATGAAAACTTCATAGATGGCGTTGATGAAGCAGTGGTTAAGACGTTATTGACGATTTTTTTTTAAATAACATATGTGCTATAATTTTACTTTGCAAATAAGCGTTAAAAATGAAAGTGAAATTAAATTAATACACATATTTTACTAAATGAATCGATTTTTCAACTGAATATCCCTATTACAAACTCTATGACTACTCTGAGTGTTCCCCACCAAATAAATCAGGCCTATGTAGAGTAGGCGTCGACTCGATACCTTCAGCATTTGTTATAAACATTGAAGTTTAGTTAATAAATAATAATAATAATAGGTAAACCTATTCCTCTATATTTCCTCATTCTAAATCCGCAAAAAACGGTTCCCAGGGTAGTGTACTTTTCTTGTACGAACCCTCCAAATAGAGCACTTTTAAAAGAAAACTGCGAAGTAAACGGCTGAGAACGGAACGGAAAATGTTATTAAATCAGTAAGGAAGTCTTTATCATCATTAACAGAAAATAATTAAAACGCACTTCACCCATCTACGACCGCTTTTTGGGTTAGTGTTAAAAACAGCAGCGCAGAGAACAGTAAAATAAATATTTAATTAAGGCGTTGCACTTGCAACTACATACTTCAAATTTATTTAGTCTGAAGTCCTTCTGTAAATCGAATTAACTGCATAGCATACATAAGCAACGTTGTCAAGTTTACCAATTTTTCTTTTACCTCATATTTTGTCTCATGTGCTGAAACTAACAAACCCTGAGAATTAATTTTTGCGTTTTTGGAACGCTTAGGGAATGTAGAAGAGAAATAGGTACCTGAAGCTTTATATGCATTTCTGGGACAGCCTGTATAGTAACAAAATTGTTTTCTGGTTGCACACATGCGTACATTTCATTTAACATTTAGTATTATCCTAAAAATATTAACCACGAATTATGGATCGTCTACTAAAAAGCATCTACGTTTAATACTCCTTATTTATTGTCAGGAAACAGAACATTTCAATTTTAACTTTGATTTTTTAAGCGAGATTCCATATACCTATAATCCTTTTTTAAATAATTTTTAATTAATTAAATTAAATGACGCAAATGAGCATTTCATCGAATTTGAAACACATTTTACGCAATTTTATTATTAATATGATTTTGTAATATTAAAATGAGAACTTTAATTAAATCAAAAAGGCTTTGCGTAGGCTTTGGTATGTATAGTTTAATTAATTAATATTAGCCAGCACAAAATTTAATTACCGTTTGATTTTTCAATACCTGCATAGTGATCATCCGATTTAGGCAACCAAACTGACACATTTGGTAATACTTAAAATCAAATATCTCAATTTACAATAACAGGATAATCTTACAAATTAAACACAAAAGTAACAAACGTAACCTATTATTAATAATACAGAGTGGAACAAAATGATTCTCATTTAGTTACCTGTGCACTACCCACGCTCTACGAAAATAGGGATGGCAGTACCCTAATATTAAAGTATACATCAAAATTGAAAATGTGATTTATTGCGAAGGGATGATATGAATGCAAAGTTGAGACTGAAATTGAAAAGATCGCGAACGAAAGTAAGTCACAACAAGTGTTGAAAGTGGCCACCATTTTGCTGCATGCATATAACTATTTACACGAGCGACGTTTCAAATTATTAAAAATGTGCTGCAATGTATCTGGTGCTATCTCGTTGCATTTTAAATGTGATCCATGCCATCAGTTTTTACAAATTATTAGGTCTCATTTTGTAGGTCTCATTTTTAAGAAAGCCAAACATGGAGAAGTCTAACGGGGTGAGCTGTGGTGATCTTGCTGGCCAAGTTCCCCTGGTTACAACTCCTCCTCCAGGAAAGAAATTCCAAATTTTCTCAAGTATATGAGCTGCCGCTCATCTTGCTGAAAGTAACCATTTTCAAATTCATCGGGATGCACCTGCTCTAAAAATTGGGTCAACAATTGTTCCCTATAACGTTGATCATTGATTGATGAAGATTTTCCGTTCCATGCTTCGTAAGGCGTCTTCCCTTTTAATTTACCCGTGAGGCACCAGTTTCTGATAAAATTTGCCGATTCACAGCTTCCGCCCA
Organism: Dorcus parallelipipedus; assembly: GCA_958336345.1. Taxonomy (NCBI): domain Eukaryota; kingdom Metazoa; phylum Arthropoda; class Insecta; order Coleoptera; family Lucanidae; genus Dorcus; species Dorcus parallelipipedus. The sequence goes on from OY284476.1 coordinate 7,881,588, forward strand.
AAAAGATGATGGTAATCTTGATTGAATCAGTAAACACCTTGCCGTTTCCATCAACGTTCTATTTCGCCTTTCGGCCACCCCATTTTGTTCAGGATTATAAGGCACTGTTAAGGGTCGCTTTATCCTGTGTTTTCGGAGAAAATCGTCAAATGACTTATTCACACATTCTAGACCATTGTCTGTTTGTATAACCTTGACCTTCTTCCCCTTCTGAGTTTCGACGAATGTTCTAAATTCTTCAAATTTTTCAAGTGCCTGACTTTTTCGTGAAAGTAATGAAATAATGTTTCCTCCCATTTGAGGCAACTCGCATTGGACCACATATATCCGAGTGGATCAGATTTCCTAGATTTGACTCGCTCTCAGATCTTTTGGGAAACGGGAGACGTGACATCTTCCCCTTCATGCATATCTCGCAGACGAAATTTTTGTTAATATCGTCGATATGCACACCCTGAATTAATCCACTCCTGACGGCCTCACGCAAGCTTCTCTGGTTTAAATGTCCAAGACGTATATGCCAATCTTCCAGCGAATTGACTTTTGGTACTCTTGCTGGTTGGTTTACTATTTTGCATTCATCTTCATTTTTACTGCTCCGGAGATAATACAGCCCATTTGTGCGCTCCGCAACGAATGACACCCATCCTTTGCTGTCGATCACCTCAGCTTTCTCATTTTTGAAAACCACAATATATCCTTTTCCACAATTCTACTAACCGACAGAAGATTTGTGCGAAGATCTGGTACGTACAGCGTATCTCGAAAATGCACAATGTCTTTCCACAACCGTCAACGTTCGTTGTAAATAAAACATCACCTTTCGCCTCAATCTTCGTATGGGCACTATTTGCAAGGTTCAACTTTCCATGACTACGCGAAGTAATCTTTACGAAAGTGTCAGCATTTTCACACTTATGTGTGTATGCTTGGCATAAGCGACTAGATACCGAACTGCGTAATCTTGGAGCGATTCCATCGAGAGGAGGTCCTTGTTTGTACCTAAAAGGTCAGGGAGTTGATTTCATGATGATAATCGTTTACGTTGATGACATTCTTATCCTGTCTATAAATATCAAGGAGATCACTCACTTTAGAGACCAGTTAAACAAGAAATTTGACATGAAAAACATCGGTGACATGAAACGTTTTCTTGGCATTGATTTTAAGAGAGACCACAAGGGAATCACGATTGGTCAGGGAACGTTTATTCGTGAAATTTTGCGGCGTTTGGGAATGGATGAATGTAAACCAGTATCGACACCTCTCGATGTAAGTACAAAACTGACAAAAGCCGACCCTTGGAATGTTTCAGACGGGCCAAAGCCATCTTACCGTGAGCTGGTCGGAGGACTGCTGTATCTATCCGTTGCAACGCGTCCTGACGTGGCTCATGCAGCGAATCTATTAAGCCAGTTCAACGAATGCTTCGGCAAAATCCATTGGACAGGTGCAAAGCGAGTTTTACGTTACTTGGAGGTAACAGCAGATCTTGGAATAACGTACAAGTCCAACCAGAACACCTTCGAGGGTTTTGTGGATTCCGACTGGGCAGGTTCCATTCATGACAGAAGATCCTTCACAGGATATACTTTTACGATGAACGGTGGTTGCAAAGCGAAGCTGCAAAAGAAGCCATCTATGTTTGTCGAATACTACGAGAGCTTGGAGAAAAGGTGGATTATGTAAGACTGGCAAACGATAATTGCGGAGCTCAAAAGCTCGCAATGAACCCAGTATTCCATGCACGGACGAAGCACATAGATATTCGCCATCATTTTGTTCGTGAAATCGTTGAAAAAGGACTGATCAGACTTGAGCACGTCGCATCGGAAGATATTTTGACGAAGGCTTTGACCAAGCCTAAACATGAAAAATGTGTCAAATTGCTTGGATTGTCTAGGTTACCAAATGTAGACTAATCGCAACGCTTTCGTCGAGGGGAAGTGTTGAGATTGTGGACAATTCAAGCGTGTTGATCATAAAAACAAAATGTATAAAAAGACAGTTGAAGTTGTTGTTAAAAAATAAAACAAAAGTGTGTTATATTTTTCTTGCATTCAATACATTATTCTCAGTTCTTTGGAAGTTCCCTTGCTGATCGTGCGACATCTTCATCATTGATTGTATCGCAGAAGAATATTGGCCCTATGAATCTACGGTGGGATACAGTTGACCATATTCCTACCTTAACAGGATGTAAAGGAGCCTCAAGGAAATTGTGAGGATTAACGACAGACCATGTTCGGTAATTTTGTTTGTTTACATAACCACTAATATGGAACCAAGCTTCATCCGTGAAAAAAACTTAGATCGAGAACGTCGTCGTTGTTTAAGTTTTCTGGGAAAAAATTGCAATACTGCATTTGATTGTTGTGATCTCTCTGCAAGATTCTTGAACTACAGACACTTTGTATGCATGTGTAAACGATGCTTCAGAATTCTTCTAAAGATGGTGTAGGAGCAGGAATACGACGTGTTGAGGAATGCGGATTTTCTGCAAGCAGCTCTTCCACTTGTTCGACGATATTTTGGTTAGTTTGTGGCCTTCCAGTGGATTTCCTCTTCATCACGCTTCCCGTTCTCTCTAAGGTTACTGTATTTAGAAGGTACCGCCATTCATTTCCGCGGCTGTCGTCCCCCAAATTAAAAAGGACGCGATGAAGATGCCATGAAACAGTAAGAAGAAAAAGGATAGATACAAGTTACGGTTGCTAGGGAGTTTATGAATGAAATTGATTAACCCCAAATTAAAAGAGATAGAAAGTTGGCGCTACCTTCTCAATACAGTAACCTTAGTTCTCTCGACAATTTGACGAACGTGTTGGTGAAAGGTAGTTTCTTCAACAATTTTGTACGGAAACCAAAGTCGAAACTGTGCTTTGCATTAATGTATGGAATATTGCCATTCCCCTTTTACTACACGTCCAGATCGGATATAAGCTTCAATAATGAAAGTGTTTTCTTGCAAGGTATACATTTTAATCGCTTGTGAATTCAATTCAATAAATTGTAATTATTTATTATCAGAATCAGACCGGCACAAGAAAATTTACTTATAAAAAAATTCCAAATGGAACCAGATCAGAGTATCATTATGTTCCGCTTTGTATTTATTTATTAAAACAAATAAAATGTACAGCACAAATTCTAAAATAAATCTGTTACGTCGTGATTATAAAGTAGAAATATGTAAACCAGGGACGCCTACGCTCACTTTGGTTACTTTGAGAGCATGGTACACAAAGGATCCATAATTTCCCCGTTTGCCGTCATGTTGGAACAATCGAACAACTACTTTTGTTATAATTTTTAATAACTATAGGATTTTTATGAGGTCTTTTAGTATAGGACTACCATTTTCTCCGACAAAGAAGTAAATCTAATGTGTAGACAAGATATGATACTAGGATACAAGTGAATACAAGGATAGTACAGAAGATATTAAGAAATGACATAATGATACTATGGATGAAAAGGTAAAAATTCTTAGTTTTAAACATTATTAACAAAATGAATGTAAAAGATATGTTTATAATAAATTTTCTTTTAAGAAATATACTAAACAAAAATGTGAGATACTTTCTGTGCTAGAAAGAAATATGATTTGAAATGGATTTCCTAATATTATTTCCCAGAATTTCAGACGTCTTCAGGTGTAAGGAAATCTTATCGACATCCAGTGGCACGGAAACAGTATTATCTGTTTCAGTTATATCATATATGCCACTAACTTATTAGTTTCTTGCTCAGCGAACTGAATACCGAATAAATCCAATAGGTAATATTTTTACAAGAAATTAGATAAACTGATGTTGAGATTAAAAGTAAAGCCGAATATTTATTTACGATTCATTTCAGCAGGTAATTAAAGCGCTTCCTTCGTTAACTTTTGTTAGCGTAATTGCCTCGCACCCCCCCCCCCCCTACGTCAAACAAAGATGAGAAATTCTGCAACGCGCCGAGACGCGACGCTTTTAACTTCAAAGACTCCTCACACAAATGGCTTTATGCAAACGTTTTAAAGCTGCGGAAAGATGGCTCGGTTTTATTTGCCGAGAATTTGTAAATGGGGTGCGAACAAAACTCGTCCACTTTCATCCCCACGTATATTTATATTAAATCGAAGCCTGAGCTCGAATCCGAACGCGGATTTACGTAGAGTGGGTCTAATTTGGAATAAAATTTCTCAACTGTTACCGAACGAGAGTCCCCGAGGGCCTGACCTTACCAGATCACCTATGTGTCAATTATTTCAGGTAGAAGAGAAATAACACTTCCAAGGAAAGTTTCTATATTTAGCTAGGCCCTACACACATGAAAATTTTTGGGATAAATTACTATCCTCCTAATCGGAGTTAAAATATGGATAAAGTTTTACCTGAAACGTTGTAAAGCTTATAAAACAGTGATATTGTTATCTTTTGCCTACATATCTAGTACTTACATCGTAAAGTTTTACTTCTTGAAAAAGTACATTCCTGTCTTTGGAGTAGTTGAAATAGAAGTTAAGATACAAGTGACTGCCCCAACAGAAGAGATTCTTTTATTTTCTGGACAATACTAACTCCCTTAAGGATAGAAGTGCATGACACTTTCTGGATAATACTAACTCCTTTAAAGATACAAACTACTACCTCAGAAGTAAAGTCTTTCTCTTTTCCTGGATAATATTAACTCCTTGAAAGATTAAAAGGATTAAAATGCCACGTCCTAATTCCGTTTATTTTAACACCAGAAACGGATGGGCGTGAGGGAACACCGAAAAGGAGTTGAGTTGAGTTAGAATTAACTCCAGATTTTTGTGTGTGTACGAAAAGAATTAGAATATTATCTATAAGGTACCTAATGCAATGCAATGAAAGTAACTCTTTCGCTATTTGAATTGTGTACTGGCTATTAATGGGTCAATAACAGATTTTAAGCAGAGCTTACATTGTTAATTACTTAGAAACGTGATCAATCTAGTCCCTGTTGTTCCAATATTAGCTTACTCCGATCCAATACGTAGTGGTTTGCACTACTATTATTAGCACGTATTTCTCCGACTAATGAAATGCATTGTTTGGGGAAAATATAATGAATTTTAAATCAATGAGGCCTTCAACAAAGGAGTCGTGACTTCGAAGTGTTTACACGTACTCTGAAAATAGTACAGTAGCTGAATATAAATCTATTGCCTATAACTAAAACTAAGAGCGTTTTTAATTGAATTGGTAAAGCACTTTTGAACATTATTCGCCCATTTAATCTGTTAATTATTCATTATTCGTCCATTTAATCTGCGATTCATAAATTTCGTAATTGTATTGTAGCAATCGCCATTTAAAATTGAAGTACTTCCATTAGAATAACGATGCTACAAGGAATTTCGGTTATATCTAACACACAAAATAAAAACAGCAACTGGAAACGGCTACCACGTATATATATCACTCCCACGCAACCACACAGATGTACAGTTTTCCACATTTAAATTGCTTTATCCCACAGCAGTAGATCTAACTTTATATATCGTCTCTGCATCCATATTTATTGAATAAATGTGTTAACCTTGCCAAGCAATTTTTCCTTCGCATGTTTTTTTTTTGGGAGGGGTCAGGAGTTTCACTATTTCATCAACATTAAAACGATATAATTATAATTAAATTGATTTGTTTAATTGGCAGTATTAGAGAAATAGAATATCTTATAAATCACGTGAATTATTTCAGCCTGATTGGGCCTCATCAGAGATATGTACTAAAAAATTACTTTTTTGAAAGGATAATAATTAAATTATACACTTACATATTTTTGAATTTCCAATAACCCAAAAACAAACTACAGCTGTCATTAATTTCAATCCATGTTTCCATAGTTACTTACGTTATTTATTTTACTGTCACATTTTGCCTTTTGAATGATGAAACATAACTGTTCCTTTCAATTTTTGCAAAATATTAGACGGTTTTTCAAAAAGTTTTCTTTCAGGGTTTGTTTTTGGGTTATTGGAAATTCAAAAATATGTAAGTGTATAATTTAATTATTATCCTTTCAAAAAAGTAATTTTTTAGTACATATCTCTGATGAGGCCCAATCAGGCTGAAATAATTCACGTGATTTATAAGATATTCTATTTCTCTAATACTGCCAATTAAACAAATCAATTTAATTACAATTTCATTTGGCAAGAACTACAGCTGTCATTGATATAATTATAATAATAATAATAATAATAATAATAATTGTCTTTATTGGCCCAATTTAACAATTATATTAAATTATATTATAATTATAACTATAATTACTGTAAAGTGCCAAAACATTTTAAAGACATTGAACGTATTTATCTAAACTATGCGGTGCAATGCTTTTGTAAATAATTGAAAATTCAAATTAAAAATTTTTAAGATACGTTAAAGTAAATAAGCCATGCGATAAAGACCGTGGGCGAGAACCTCACCCACGCAGGGTAGCGAGCCGGTCCAAACACACCTCGCAATCCCCTTGAGGGTAGGCAACTTAAGTCACTCCGGTGATCTAAATGAGCGAGACCCGCCATTTCGCAGTTGCAAATTACAAACTAGGCTCGGATTTTGAAAATGTAAACAATACGGATCCGCAGGGACAGGAATTTCAAAAAATTAATTAATGTTCACCAAGTCGTTTTCTCGAACCTTTCCAATTTTCACATTCACATTCGTAATTTTCATAAAATATTCACCGAACGCTTTTCGCGAACAGAAGTGTCCCCCTTATTATTTTATTTTATGTCTTTATTCAAATTTAAAAATTGTCATCTTTGCTTCTTCTTTATTTACCGAAATATAAGTCAAATCTATGCAGCGATTCTGCTCATACCTGCAGCAACCGTAAGATCTGTAAGCTTGTAAGTTAATTTTTAAAAGGTGGAATTTTGAAGTTCTCAGTATACTACGATTTATTGTACGTCTATAAAATAATACCACAGAGAATTACGAGTTTAGGAGAAATCATACCTTCCACAGAACTTCAAAATTCCATATTTTAATGATTTTACAGATTTTACGGTTGCTACAGATACGAACAGCATCGACACACAAATCCTTGAAAGATCGAACAAAATGAAGAGATAAACATACTAGATGAAGAAGTTGAGAACAAATTAAATTGGATAGAGTTTAAAGATTAGAAATCGAACTCAAAAAATTGTAAACTATAATAAAATGATATTCAATATTCGGTTAGTTAACCTGACAGTGCAGAACGTTAATAACAAAATAACATGGGACGTCAAAACACGAAACACAGATCCGTTAGTTCGTTCACAAGAAACGTGAGTTTAAATAACGAAATTTTACTAAATTAACTACGCATGTTAATTCAGTCTGTACTGTAATGCGTCCAGAATATTAAAAATATGGTAAAATAAAATCCGACCTTCAACTTCCAATTCCAACTGTGAATGCACAACAGCTGAACAAGAGTCGTGAAGTCATCCGAGTAACGAACGCACAGGAGAGACGTTTCAAGCGCCCTCTAATGGCGGGAGTATTAAGCAGCCTTTAACGCATGGCCAGCTACATTAACATTCACTGACGTGTATGTATGGCCGTTTCAATTCGACTTTTAAAAATTTTGACGGGTACTCCCCTCAGCGCCTCTTGTGAGTTTGCAGTTGTCATTACGTTACTATCAGTAGTTCTGTAGTATCTTTAATAGGGAGCGCTGAGGGGAGTACTCCACGGCATGCTTTCTCGGAACCGAATTTTAGGCGAATTGAAACGGCCATACATACACGTCAGTGAATGTTAATGTAGCTGGCCATGGTTAACGGATACTAAAATGGATGACCGATGTCGGTCCACAACCACGCCATCAAAATTCGAATTCGACTCAACGAAGAAACCCCAAGTAGCTCCGGGTTAGACGCTCCAATGAAACGTCCGGAACAGGAAAAAAGAAACCTAGATAAATGATCGAAAGACACTTGTTGCGACCCGCACTGCGTACAAGTTGCTGATATGAATCATGCCCGACTTGTATCCAGAAGTCAGGCTTGAAAAGGCCTTTGTTGCTTGAAGCCTACAATTCAAAACCCTCCGTTCAATCTTCACTTTAAACAATACAGTTCAGTGAAATTCACAAACACTTCTGAAAAGCCCAAACACGAGCTGTACGCCAAGCGAGCAGCAACAAGACTGAGATGTTCGTTTCACGAGAGAGGTTTGACAGGTTTAATGAGTGAAGTGGAACAACTCCGTGTTGTGGAACTTATTGCATTTGTCTAGTTGTGCAATATTTCGCAATCTTTTAAAATTAACGGAAACCAGTGACGTGTGGTCGATTCCCACATCCGGAAAACTAATAATAATTTTAATGAATTTTGAAACCGTAACAAAGGTTAAGGTCAACTCGAATTTGTTATCCAAACCAAGCAGGAAATTTAGAGAAGACTTTAAAAATTGAAACGAAGAATTGAATATTCAAGAAACAAGACGAAAATTACGAAATTTCAAGGTCAACCCAACTAAAGTTAACCTGTGCTCAACCTAAGCAAGAAGCTATGGCCCAGTATTTCATTCAGAGTTTAACTTTAAGCTTCGTTTTATTCCCATAGTAATAATTGTAAAGGCAATTGTTTCCATGGAAATAAAACGAAGTTTAAAGTTAAACTCCGAATGATATACTGGGCCTACGACTGGAAAAAATAAAAACTTATAAAACAAAACTTAGGCCCGGTCTTTTCATCTTCCCGTTAAAGTTATCCGGCAAGTAACTTGATTTTTATGAATGTTTGATTGATTTTTATGAATTGTTTCCATGGAAGTTAGCCGTCAGTTAGTTTACCAAGAGGTGAAAAGACCGGCCCTTAAAAAGGTTAAAGTTGAAGGTCAAATGAGACATCAAAGTCAACCCAATCAAAGTCAACCTAGCTCTGCTCAACCAAAACCAAGAAACTAAAACTGGAAAAAATAAAAATTTAAAAAACAAAACTCAAAATGTTGTATGATAAAGGTCAAATGAAATTTCGAAGTCTAACGATATTCAATCCAAGCAAAAAATTAAAAAAAGCAAGAAACTAAGACTGGAAAAAAAAACTCAACAAGGTTACAGTTCAAGATCAAATATGATTTCAACCTAACTTCATTTAATCCAAGCTGGAGAAAATAAAAATTTAAAAAACAAAGTTCAAAAGATTTAAAGGTCAAGGTCACTTGAAATTTCAAGGTCAATCTAACTATTTAGCCCAAGCAAAACGTTAAAATTGAAAAATGAATTTCCAAGGCGAAAAGGATCCGAGCAAGTTTCGTTAAGAGAGAAATTTCAAAAAATAATTAATGATCACCGAGTCATTTTCGCGTTTCCAATTTTCACTTTCACATTTGTAATTTTCATAAAATGTTCGCCGAACCCTTCTTGTGAGCAGAAGTGTCCCCCTTATTATTTTATTTTTATGTCTTTGTTCAAACTTAAAAATTGTCATCTTTGCTTCTTCTTTAACTTTATCATCGCCACTGTTTGCGAGTGGGCATTCCAGTTTAAATATTTCTGGTGTGGATGATGTGATGGTGTATGAAAAGAAGATCCTTTGCCTAGAGCGCCATAGAGAAATAGAAAAGCCCTAAAAGGGAAAGCTGGAAAGAGGATCTTTGCTGCTAAACCCTAGGCCTACCCTGTCAGGTAGGAAACCATCTTATGTACTATCTGAATTTTTTTTAATTTATGGTCCCTATTTAAGGCGTATTATTACAATATATTCCTTATGGCGTATTATGCGTTTAATTCATTTGTACCTAGGGTTCCAAAGGCTTGAAAGAACGACCATGTTAACTAAAATGAGCATGAATATTTTTTTTATTTTTTATATTTTTCTTTTTTATAGAAATCGTTTGAGGGGCACTCGATATGATTTAAATGTCTAGGAATTCATAGATTAATAAATGCCCGATGATTTTAAAAGCCATGACCTAGCACACAGATGATTATATTTAAGGCAGGTCAGAATTTCATGTTTAATTTGAAAATAAATAACTTTTGTAAATACTTAAAAGTTTTTGATATTATGTAACTATTTCAATTCATTAATTTGTTTTGTACTGATCCGTACTTTATTAGACTAAAAAATAGCTTATAGGGCGAGGCCATAAATTTATAAACGAATCAATTTATAGTTTTGAGAATGAAAAAAAAAAAACAAATCCGTTCCGTTGGGCCACTCCTAGCTCGCTGCGCTTCGCTAGTCGTGCCCCAACCCCACTCGTGTTACAATAAGCCTTCTTGTGAAACTTGTATAATAATATACTATTAGCTAACCGGGACATACATATAATTCTGGGGAAAATGAAAACTTAAGTAATTACGCTCTTGATGATTCTTCAATTGAATCACTAACTGTAAGAACGAAACGAATCCAAAATGCAAAAATGAGTTTATCGTATCGTACGACACAATACAAAACAAAATTAAAATAACCTTATAACGAGAAGAAACAGCATTTTGTAAATCAAATAAAAGAGTTGTTAGTTTTTAATAACATAACTAATTTGCAAATGAATTAATGTTTTCTCACCCAAACCATGGTACTAGATATAGCGGGACGGACGGATTTTCGGAGTTTTCACGACATTAAGCCTTCGGACTGTGCTATTGACCACGACCACACGACTACTAGCTGTATGATACCTATCGTAAAACTCAGTCGCCTTTTATGTCGTTTACAAAGGAAATTCCGACCACGAAAAATCTACTCTGTAGGCTCTGAGTCATCGTGATTTTCCTAAATCGTCTGCTTTTATCCTTGCATAACGCCGGCTTTCTTGATGAGCCACGTATGCAGCTGAAATTCTCCGAATGCAGTTTTATTGCAAAGGTCAGTCATGACTCATAGCGGCAAAGCAAGTCGTTTGTTTGCGCAATTTTTTTAGGTGGGCGGTTGTGTAGGCGACATTGTATCTAATTTAACTTACATAATGAGCTTATTGATTTACGAAATGCTGATTTCTTATAGCTGGAAAAATTCGCCTTCAGATATCGTAGTTTTAAAATCATATAAGTACTCCTAATCGTAAATACTCTGCAGATGAGCAACAAGTCGGACGTTGATCCTCTTTTTGAGTTAACTATATGAAAATTTCGTTTTTGATTTTGGGACACGTTGTCATTCTGTATATCTTAAATGCTCAGTCAAAAGCTCAGCCAGTTACAAAGCATGTACTGCAATGTAACTAGTTACATAATCGGATACACTGAAAGTACCCATCTAGATACTTGTAACTATTATCCATTCCTTATCTATTTGTTATGGCAGTGATTTTTAAGCCAGTAAGTTGGCTGTCATGTTAAATTAGAGAAATTTAATTTTATGTCATTAGGTATAACATGTTGCTACGTTATTCATTACTAAGAAATTCATTTTGTGCATGTCATTATAACATTATGTCAAATTGTGACAACTGAAATCAGATTGATTAAGCATTCTCAACTTTATGCAAATATGGCCGTGAGTACACCTTGTGACGAAAAGAAAATATTGCAACATTGCCTAATTCGGAGTAACCTTAAAATCTAAGTCGACATGTTATTCATTGTCAAAATTTAGTTACATACATAAGTACCACATTCATACCAGACTTTCACGGCATGGTGCGATAACAAATAGATAAGGAATAGATTATAGATAGGTAACAACACTGCTGTATTCAGCTATTATAATATTAGGTTGTTCGGAAAAAAATGTTTCTTTTTAATTCAGAATGTTTATATACATAAGTATATAAATTTTGATTAAACTATTAGTATATGATCACCATTTGCATCAGTAACCTTTTGCCATCTTTCTGCTAGCAGTTATATTCCGCGATGGTATCATTCAACTTTTCTGGAATTAAAAAATTCTAGACATATTACGACATTTTTTTCCGAACGACCTAATAGTAGGTAACATTTTATTTTTGTGTAATCAGAATGTATTTTTTTCTTATCTTATCTTAATAAATAGTTTTCTCGATTTTGTTTATTACATTGTCTGCCCTCTCCCGTTATTTCGTGCATCCCTAAAAGGCCCGCCCAACAGCTAAAACGACGCGACGGAAAAGGGGAAACTATTAAATGCCTAAATTTTTTAGGCTGCCTAAAAGTGTGCCTAATTCAGTCTTTTTAAGTGCCTAAAAATCTGGGCTTCACTGACAACAGTCAATATACATATTCAAAATTCAAATTGCTTATTAATTTCTAACTTTATTTTCAGTGGTTTATTTTTATTTAAAAGGCATACAATCGCTAATGGTTTTGAAACTTCGTTCCTGTCATGTCACTTTTTCCGGTTCATTATTTGTACGCGTAACAAAAAAGCATTTCCCTACTTCACGTCCCACGTTCGGCTTTTATCCATTACTCGATTAAAATATACCTTGGGCAAACTGAAAACGAATTTTGGCCACTTCCTTGCTACGATTTCGTCGAGAACCATCGCCGATTAAAGCGCTGCTCTTTACGCCAAAAATAAATTACCTCTCTCTCGCTTGTTTATTCATGAACCTATTTTATTTGCATTCTTGGAGGTTATTTTCAATCGCGAGTAAAAGCTTTATCACCGGCGATAGGATGGCTCGTAGGTCTCCGTCGTTGTTTAAATTAGAAATGCGGTCGATACTCGGATAAAGTGATTATACGTAGGAACCGCAGAACGTCTCGCATAAATCCTAGACGAGAGCCAGGGGATTACCCTAAATTAGTAATTATGAACTAATTATAAATTTCGGCTCTAGCGCGTGAGTATAACTTTCCTGAAAAAAAATCTAATAATACTTAATAATCATCATCTTCAAGAAGATATTTCATCAAATCTGATCTGTATCACATTTGAATTTGCGTTTTCAAAAAAAATTGTTGTCCCATTTTCATTTCAGTTTTTTTTATAAATACGAGCAACGTTAAGGGGATAGTCTAGCAAAATACACGGGTTTGTTACGCATTTTTCGGGTCGTTACATCCCTTCCCCCTTACTAAAAGAAAAAGTTGTCAAGCAGACAATTTTTTCTCACAAAACAAGAAAAAGAAAAATCAAACACAACGTAACTATTGGCATTAAAAATTAATGAACGCGAATCAATTAAATTGCGCAAGGTGAAGTGATAATAAACAGTAGTTTGGTGTAAGAAACCGTAAGGAACTGAACGAATTATTAATTTAATTTTGCAAGTAAACAATTTTAGAACTTGTTTCTGATTATTTAAAATAAACGACCATTACAGGAACTTAATTCATATTAAATTCAACTAAAGACCAGTGCAGAAACTTAATTCATATTAAATTCAACTAGATAAACAATCATCACTATCACGATTAAAGTGGAATGTTTAGACATCAACAGCACAGCAAAAAAAAAAACGGAAAATGCTTAAAACTCCGACTAGAGCTTCAATTAAACCGGGCCGTTAATTATAAACAACAGGTCGCTCTAATTAACGACACAAGCGCAGTATTTATGTGTGTATATAAAAGAAACTCTGCGTTTCCCCGTTGCGTCAGAATTTATTAAAGTCGTGCACGTAAATAAAGGCACAAAGCGTTTTCGTTCAACTTTAAAATTTTTCGAGAATTATTGCATTAACATTTGGCTTTCAGATGCTTACGTTTTAAACGAAATGAGTTTGTGTGTATTTGGATTTGATGGTAGTTTGTATTTATGCGTCTACTGAAAGTGTCCTTTAATATTGTCACGTAAAGGCGCCTTCACCATGTTACGCTAAGGGCTTCCACCTTGTCACGAAGGTGGTTCTTAGGCCTTCGGAGTTGATTGGGGTGTGTAGGTTTATCAGAGGGTACAGCTTTAAGACACTGATTTAAAAAAACTAATATCTCTTTATTACGTTAATAATTAATTTAGTTGAGGGTGGTTTGTCTGTTAATCGGGGATGCGGTCCTGGGTCGTTCGCGGCGACGAGGGTTGTTGATTCGTCTGAGACGGGACAGCGTGCGTCGTTTTCTTAGCCGGGGGAAGACTGCGGGGCTTGAGGCCGGTCCGTGACTGGAGTGGTTGGTCAAGGTCGGTCTCGGTGGTAACGTTTCTTGGCTGGTGTGGAGCACGACACGTCCTTGCTCAGCCTATGGGTGATTGGGTTGGAACAGCGTGGCCAGGGCAGGCTCATGTGGCGTCCTCTCTTGGACAACTGGCGAGGGAGATGGTCCTCGATCTCTTAGGACGTATTCGGCAATATTGTCGGCGGCAGCGGCAGATGATGTGGCTGCAGCGACGCTGATGTTGGGCGGCGGCGACGGCGATGTTGGGCGGCCGCGACGGCGATGTTGGGAGTCCCCTTGTTGAGTTGGCACTAGTGCCCACTGAGTCGATCCAGTGGCTCGACTGGCTCGACTCCCCGACTGGCTTCCGAATTTTGGCCCGCACTTTAAATGCACGTTTTTTTGCCTATTCGAGTGTTGCATTTTTCGTCACCTGTTTTGTGTCTTTCTGCGTCATTCGTATACACTAGTATACGCGCGTGGCCCCGTTTGTAGCACACCCGCTGATGTTTTATTATGAAATATGAACCTTGCGTTATATCGGTTACCTCCTTATTGTGTTGACACGGTCGCAATTTGCCCTCGATAACACAAGTTCGCGTTTAAATACTTTTTCATGTTTTTTATTCGCGGAAACACAGAAAAACCCCATCGTGGTTTTTAGAAAATCCCCTCGTGACAATATTGAATAAGTGACTTCGGTTTTAAATTAAAAAATCTATGTTCTATGGGAATTTTGGATTTTCTTTTCAAAAATCATCAATATCTAACACAGTTAATTGGTTAGTATGATGTAAAAGTTTGGGGTCAGCGTTGCCAATCTACGAATTACCATAACGAAGATTTACTTAGGACTACATCAACTTAGCGTACCCGGAACTAATCGAATGCTTGAGCAGAAAACGCAATTTCTGTAATGGATCATTCCTTGTTAAATCAATTGGTATTGTGCGATGTAACCAGGAGAAACAGAAGACACTGATCTTCAAGATATATTAAAACTGTTAAACATTTTTCATTAAAATATAGTAAGCAACAACAAACAAGTAAGCCAGATACAAATTTTAAAACCTTTTCTTCTTATTTTTTCAATTTATTCGAATTACTGGGAGAGAGTCGAATCAAGGCCTTACCTCACGAGACGCCGCTAGTTATATGAAACACGGGACGTATGTTTTGATTTCAAAGACAATATTTTCTTGCCGAATTTCATAAATAAAAGCTTCTGTAATAATGTTCGTAAATAAAGGTACAGAAGAAGGTCAGTGTAGACGAGACGAGAAGTTTATATAGAGCCTATAGATATTGTTTGTCTTATATAGAATTATCTGGAAAAGAAAAGAATATATTCTGAAAACGTATAAAATTAATGGTAACGTCAAATTCCCCTGCAAACGGTTGATCGAATAGATAAGTAACTGCGCTCTTACGTAAATGGATCAATGAATCTCCCGATAAAATTCGACTTAATTTTAAATCAAGACATTTTATAGTGATCTTATAAATTATTGTCACAGTGCATCGGAAAATTGCCAGGAATAATTGATAGCAGCAATTTTGCTTTGAAACTAATTTTTATCTGAAATTACTTTCAGCTAATTTATAGCTGCGAAAGGCATCTCAAATCTACACTCACCGACAAAAAAACCGGATTCCTTTAATCAACTTAATGGGGTATAAAGAAAAGCATATTTCTTAATTTTCATTTTTCAATGTAACCTCATCGAACAGTAACTCATTTAACACATCTCTGTACTAGTTTTTGTAAACCTTCAAAAAAATAATTTTCTGATTTGCTCTCAAAATGTTCATTTACGTCAGCTGACATTTCGTCCTCAAAATGACTTCCACGAAGGTCCATTTTCAGGTTGGGAAACAAAAAATAGTCGCTAGGAGCCAGGTCAGGACTGTATAGTTAATTTCTTCAAAGCCGCACGACACCTTAGCAGGTACGACAACTCGATCCTCGCGAACAGACTCATTATCGTGGAGTGCCAACTTTCCTCACGTCTTTCTGTTTTAAGGCCTCTCACAAACGAGTTAGAGCTCTCGCTCTCGCTCTTAGGCTTGTATACAGGCACGATTCCTTGAGAGTCCCAAAAATTTGTCGCCATTACTTTTCCAGCCGATTGCTGGACTTTCAATTTCTTTGGGGCTAGTCCACCCGTTACATGCTACTGCTTCGATTTTTCTTTGGATTCAGGATCATAAAAATGAACCCCCAGTCACAAGCCTGCCGATAACATCTGCCTAATTGTCCCCACAGATCTCTAAAAATCGCTTACAGCAATCAACGCGGTTTTATTTTTGATGAGGTGTAAGGCTTCGGGGGATCCGTCGCGCCTTGACCTTTGAGATTCCAAGGTGTTCATGAAGAGTTCTGAAGGCAACTGTTTCGGAAATGTGTTACGTTTCAAATTTCCCGCCAAAGAAAGCGCGGAATCTAGACGTTAACTGGCCCGCTTTCGATAGTTGGCAAGCCTGTACCCCTTCTTTGCTTCCTCGAAGTTTATTGGTGGGTGACACACCACGTAATTGTCTTCGGCTTCGTATCCTAGCAACCATCCTGCCACATTTTCGCCTCGATGAGGTCCTTTCTTGTTCAAAGTGTGTTACAAGCCAGACGTGTTTTACGTGCATTGTAAATTATCGGAATTCTTGCTCTTTGGAAATTCATTTGCGGCTGTGCCGGAATATTTAGTGACACCATCGAACGCATTTGGGGATAATGTTAACTCCAATTCCAAGCCTGGGAACTTATTAGCCCCAGGTAATGTAAAAATGTGCAGTGGCGTGTACCAAAATGGCCGCTAACGAAACCATTTCCTTTTATACTCTGGTTCTTCCTTAACCCCGCAAGCTTATAGCGGCGAGTAGCGTAAGTCAGCCATCTTGTAACCGGATCCCGTCCGGTATGAACTAGTTGTCGGCTTGGCCAGCATCACCAGGTGGCGTGACGACCGCCAACTTCACAGCGTACTTGACACAGTGACTTGACAGCTCGGTCGTAATCGTAAGTTTAATCCAATTTACGCATGCATTTTTAAGAGCGAAATACGGCCTTTTTCTTTGTGTTGCGTGTTGTAATACAGAATCAACCGCCCTCTTCTTAAATAAGTTCATGTAACGTAAGCCATTGCTTTGGCCTTGTGAAACCTGTCAGTACTTTGATCGTTGTGCGACTTGTTTATTTGTGTTAATTAAACTTAAGTAAACCTTCACTGTTGTGTTTATATTTACCACCTTGACGTAGAAGTGAGTGTAAAGCTTCTGTTTATTTTTGATTTATTTCTGTCCGATTTGGTCGATTGGAGACGTCGACTGGCCGATTACGTTTTAGCTGTAAAGTCTTCTGGCGCCCTTTAATAATTTTTTCCATCTTCATTAACCCACCCCATTCATCGCTGTTGCTAGTTCGGGGTACAGCTGATACGTTTAGTCAGCAGAAGCTTGTCATCTGTTAAAGGTAAGTGAGAGGCAAGTCAATTTAAATTAAAATTTGGTGACAAATGTTGAACATTTTCACGATCTCCTTCAGTTTTAGTCGTTCAACTTTCATGATCATTTCGTGTGTCGTCAGGTCACTTGGTCTTCCAGCGCGTTCATCGTCTTCTAAGAATTCTCTGCCTTGTTTAAATAAGCGTGACTACTTATAAATCATAGCTTTACCAGGGCAGGTAACTTCGTAAACAGTTCTCATTTCGTTTCAAATGTTATCCACACTTTTCCCCTGCTTTGTGAGAAATTTAATAACGTTCACACCATAACAGGACTCTTATCGAATGGTGTTCTCCCGGAAAACGTATCGTTCTCCAGTCCTTCTCCAAACTCTCTGGCGTCCATATGGAGATCGCAATACAATCCTGGACTGATGAGTAAATAGTACGTTATTCCATTGATGGTATTTCCAATTCAAGTGAAGTGATTCTCAAGTGAAATAGGGTACGTCGATGTTGTGGGAGAAGTTCTGGATCTGTAAGTTTGCTTCCTCAAACCGTGTGCTAATTGTTCGTTCGCTTACATTGGTGGTTTCTAGCCGAAACAGCTTGAGATCTCTCAAAACCTGATTTATTAAATACTGATCGTCGAAAGCTCGGTTAAACTTTAAAAGAGTATTAATTACCGCCCTCTTGACTGCAGCCCTGTTGAAGAATTTAATTTTCCTTAACTGATCAGTCGTGATCATACTGCACTTTTCTAGATATGGGATTTTACCAAGATATAAAGCACCTTTATGGAGAACGTACGTGTAAACTACTAAAACGATGGGCATCACTTAACAATAAGTAATCTTCATTAGTTAATAATTCTTCGAATATTCGAAAATTCAATAAGTTGAAATCTGAACAAGTACTTAAAATAAAAACTGAATCAAAATGGTTTTTTAAAATATAAGCTCTACTAATATTCAACCTGAATTTTCGAATTTTCTTGCACTTGTACCTAAATTTTGCATTTCTCCTTCACTTATTGACGTTCACATAAAGAAATTATTAGCAGAATTAGAATCAATTATTTCTTGTCATGAAGAGAAAGTTCGTAATGATCTTAGATCACTTTTTACAAATATAATAACTAATTTTGTACATAATAATCAAAATGTTAGATCAAACCTTGGGCAAGTTTATTATGAATGTAAAATTTTTTTAAAAGAAAACAATAACTTTATAATAATTCAATCTGATAAAGGTAATGTAACAGTTGCTTTAGATAAAGATGATTATAATAATAAATCTTTAGACTTATTAAATGATATTAATTATTATCAGATTTTAAAGAGAGACCCTACTAGCACATTACAACAAAAAGCTAACAAAATTGTTTTTGAATTAAAAACTGCTGATATGATAGATACAGTGACAGCTAAATCACTGAAGAATTATTCTTCTTGTAGTCCAAGATATTATGGCTTACCAAAAATTCATAAGCCAACTTTGTCTTTACGGCCTATCATATCTTCAATTAATTCACCCAACAGTAATTTATCACAATTTCTTACTGAAATATTAACAAATGCCTATGATAAAAGTAATGAATATTATGTTCAAGATTCCTTTGAGTTTTCTGAATTTGCTAATAACAGAATAGTTCCAATTAATTATGAAATTATTAGTCTAGATGTTGTCTCACTTTTACCAATACATCTTTGGAATTGGTTTTGCAAAGTATTGAAAAAAACTGGGAAGAAATAACTAAGGTAGGTATGTAATCTGTCTAAAGAAAAAGTGATAATGATAATCAAATTCCTTTTCGATTCTACTTATTTTAAGTTTAATAATACTTTTTATAAACAAATCCTTGGAACACCTATGGGTGCAAATATATCTCCAATTATTGCCCAATATGTAATGGATGATTTATTAAATGATTGCATACCTCAGTTATCTTTTGAAATGCCTTGGCTTAAGAAATATGTTGATGACATTATTTGTTTAGTTCCTCAAGAAGGTATTGATGAAATTTTAATAATTATAATCCTAATATTCAATTTACCATTGAAAGAGAAACAGACTGAAGTGTTCCTTTTTTGGACACGAAAGTTATACGCTCACAGAACAATACAATCATTATTGATTGGTATACTAAACCCATTAGTTCTGGACGTTATATAAACTTTCATTCCTGTCATCCACACAGAATAAAAATTAATATGATTTTAGGATTATAAAACCGAATAGAAAAGATTTCTCATCCCTCCTTGTTGATAAAAAATCTTCATAAACTATAAAACATTATTTTAAATAATAGTTATCCTAATGCAATGCTCAATAAATTAATTATCAATACTCGACAAAGAATAGAACCCCAATCATAAGATATCATTAAAATTTATTCCTAATCTTACATCTCGACCAATAAAAGTAATTAAGAACAAAAACATTCACATTGCAACAAAAAATTTATTAACAATTAAGGCCTTATTTACTAAAGTTAAAGATCCTTTTGACAAACTCCAACAAATTAATTCTATTTATGAAATTCCATGTCTTGATTGTGATTCTGTTTATATTGGACAAACATCCAGAACTCTTCACTCCAGAATAATCTCACATAAAAGTGATATTAGAGTCAGACCTTCTGCTTGCTCTTTATCTGAACATGCCAATAAACAGGACCATCACATCAATTTTCAAGATGCAAAAATACTGGATATTGAACCTAATTTGAATCAAAGAACTTTTATTGAAATGTCTCATATTTTTGGCAATAAAAAAAGCATGAATAAAAGAACAGATATTGAGAAACTTAGTTGCATTTACACATATTTACTAAATTTTAAAATCACTTCTAAAAATTCATATTGCTTTGTCTCAAATAAACAAATTTACTGTCAATTCAAATTAGTGTCAAAAATAATTTGTCAACAAAAAATTTTTAACTCGAAATTAACTTCTTTTCTTACTCATTAAGGAGCAAGTAAAAATTTATATTATTAATTAATTCTTAATTAATGCCATGTTTTTGTAGAAACCTTGAAAAAGGAAATAAAATTTTCCGAAAGCTCGGTTAAACTTTAAAAGAGTATTAATTACCGCCCTCTTGACTGCAGCCCTGTTGAAGAATTTAATCTGACATTATATGTATACTGATACAAATGTGAATATGTACAGTAGCGGACAATAAAATCCGAGCACGTCATTTGCACAATGTAAACCTTACTTTCATATTTTTGACGTTTAGTTCATATACAAAACGTCACTGGTAATTCTGACGTTTAATACAAATTTCACAATTAATAAAATTCGTAACAATTTTTTGTTTATTCTGCATTTTGACAAAATACGTTATCTGTAGTATACGTTTTTTGAGAGAAAGAAAACCATAAATGACATAACTTCTCTTTGAATTGCAGCGAAAATAGTTCGATTAGCTGATAATAGATGGCGCCAGGTTCACTTTAAAATTTGAGAAACACTTTTACGAGTCTCTCTTTAATGAAATGAGAAATTAAAAGATGCGTGTTTTTTTAACATAACGGGCAACGCAACAAAGTCTCTTTATTTTTGTGTATGCTCTAAAACTCCAGTAACAATGCACTAGGTGGCGCTAGTAAAACAATATAGTTTGTTTCCTTGGCGGAAAATTTATTCAGGATAATAATTTTCTGCTTAATATGTTTTGCAAATACCTATTACTTTTTACATTATACAGTAGTAACGTAGGACGGAGGGATATATTATAATTACAGGATGATTCTTGAGTAGACCGACAAAAATACTGAGATTTCTCAGAACATAGGAAAAATGTTTAAAAAAAATTGTATACAACATGTGAGCCAATAGTGCGTATTCGGAAGATAGCGTCTTTATCATTGTAAATTTTCAAAACCTGATGTTTTCGCTATTACTTACGTATGGGATAGGCACATGATTCGTGTGGCTGTGTCACACCAAAGTTATGCTTTTTTAAATGGAACATACTGTATGTTATGGCAAATACCGATTTGCCTTTAAGAGTAGATTAATTTATTATGAGGATACTAGTAGTTTTTGAGACATCGATATTTAATTGTAAAAAAATGGTGCTTCTTGGTATTTAATAGATCAGATGCTTGTTACAATTAGGTTTTTACACTTTACAGTAATATTACATAACCTGCCTCGATCAGCAAGTAGTATTCATTTTGAAAATATTCCTGTTATTTTGTACAGGGTGATTCAAAACGCGGATGTTTATTTTACTAGATTCTTTTAAGTGGAACACCCTCTATATTATTATTAAATTTAATACGTCTTTGACTAAGTTTTGCAATAATATAAGGTTCAGTATATGTTACACATCAGACTTACACATAGTAAGGCCCCAAGTTCTGAAAACAGCATTTATTCCAGCTTTCAACGTTTTTTATTGTTTATAACATCGTTGATTTTAATTAGAAAATCTGTATTCAGTCTGTTTGTAGTTACTAGTCTGTTAAAAATTATAGTCATTTGATTTGTAGCATAAAAACAATAGGGATAGTTAATTTTTATTTAAGCAACACTGCCTAATTGTTTTAAATAAGATTACGTAACACAACACACACACCAACATCAAAAATAGTAATAATAATAATAACAACAATAACAATTGATTTAACATTAAGAACATTTCATTTAGCAAATGATGAGTTACGTTCTTTACAAAATTATATTCTATGATGAAGAGATCGATTTCGCAACATTACTACATTAATTATTTATAATGTTAAATCAAATATTGTTAGTGTTATTATACTTATTATTATTTTTAACATTACTGTGTGCGTTGTGTGTTAAATTTATTTACGACACAAATTAAATTAAAATTAAAGAAAAATACTAGGAATTTCTAACACGAAGATTTGATTTATTTTCGTGTTGTAGTGATTTATTTGTTTACTTGTCAAAGTAGGTGTTCAAACAGATTACAAATCAGTTTACCCTCTCTGTCTTTACTCTCTCTATTTTACGTTACAAATTAAAAAAAAAATAATTGAACGAAGAAGATATTCGAAAAGAAAAACCGTTATGTAGTTCATATATATGCAGATAGATGGCGCTGAGTACACATTATGAAAACAAATTATTTATGCGTAAAAAAACGATAAGACATCCGACAAAAATTTCTGTGATCACAGTTTTCATAGTATATGTATGTAACGTCCTGTATATTTCTTCTTGTGAGCCTTTTTGAAATTGATTTGATACGAGGCGCTGTCTACAATTTCATTTCGCGAAATTCATTTTTTTTTCTCTGTTATTTCGTTCTACTAATTCATTAACTAAGGCAGCAAAAAAATTTAATTCGAATGATGATAATCGATGCAAAAATGTTGTGTAGTTCGTACACGGCGGATAGATGGCGCCGAGTAAACATTAAAGAACCAATGGTTTTTTAGTTTTGTTAATTTTTTATTTTCTTGCTTATTTCCTAAGTACACTTACTGGTAAGGCTTTAAACTATGTAAACAATTCTCTTTAAATTTGCTCTTTTTATTCCTGTTTTACTACTTCTGTTATTTAATACTGGCAATGTTATAAACTATTGTTTATAAACGTAAATTGTTCTCTTGAAATCTGTATCCTTTACTCCTCCTGTTACTAAATAATTATTTGGGTACACCGCAAGTTTATAGTTTATTTAAATATTCTATTTATCATCTTTCTGAGTAGAAATCTCTGTATTATTAATTAGATGTAGGCAATTACACGAATTTAGTTAAATTTTAGCAATCCAGGTTAAGTTTAAAAACGGATGGGTATTTCCCAATATTCTGAACTTCGCCTTGTGGTTTGTACATTTGTTTGTAGTATACCATATTATATTTCTGTACTTAATTTTTTTTTATGCTTTGCATTATATAAATAAAGACTTTTATTATTTTGCTTTACAAATTAACTTATCCGATAGAAAATTAATTTAGAATGAAGAAGAATGAAGAAGATAAAAAAAAGTTATGTAGTTCATATACGTGCAGATAGATGGCGCTGAGTACACATTATAGAAGCAAATTATTTACGCGCAAAAAAATTAATTCAGAACGATAAGACATCCGATAGCATAACACAATCAATAGATAGTATTATTTTATATGTATTTGATGAAATTCAACATTATCTATCTAAAGCGCACATTCTTTGAGAGAGAAAAAAGAATTAATAAATGACGGACTTTTTTAACGTCTCTTTGAATGACACAGAAAATAGATCGATTAGTTGAAAGATTACTAGATGGCGTTGAGTTCATTGTAAAATTTGAGGAACATTTTTACCAGTTTCTCTTCACTGAAATGAGAAATGAAAAAACGCGTACTTTTTTAACATAGCGCAATAAAGTCTGTATCTTTTTGCGCAGCGATAATCCACTAGATGGCGCTAGTAAAACAATACCGTTGGTTCATTCTCTATCTTGACAAAATTCAACACTACTTGAAGTGCACATTTTTTCAGGGAAAATGACAGATTTCTTTTTTTCTTTTTACCGCCTCTTTGATTCTCAGAAGAAGAAAATAGTTCGATTAGTTGATACTAGATGGTGCCAGATTCACATTCAAGTTTAAGGAACTTAGATCCCTTTCATTGTTACCAGTTTCTCTTTACTGAGATGAGAAATTAAAAAATGCGTAGGTACTTTTTTAGTACAGCAGAAAACGCAACGAAATTTTTTTTCTTTAAGTTAACTTTACAGTTCCTGATTTCCCTAGGTATCAACAAAAGACGTCGAACACTTCTCATAAAACAAGGAAAATAGAAATTGTAATTGAGATAAGTTTGCCTACCGCGATTGCTTAAAAAAAAACTGAACCTGTAGTGAATTTGGTTCTGTTCTAAGTCACTAGATGGTGCCTGCAGTACAACGACGTGGTAATCATAAAATTTAAGAGTGAATGCTCTAAAATTGCAGCCACTAGATGGCGCTAGTAAAACAATACCGGTTGTTTATTCTGTACTTTGAAAATGCATCATTTAAGTTCCGCTCCTAAAATAAGAGTAATGACTTTGCAAGGTAAAGATTGGAGTTTCCGCGAAATTTCCGTTTGTTAAGTATGTCATTTTAAATTTTTCTTGACAGAAACATAACCTCAATAAATTCAAATTCAAATGTCAAATTCTTGCCCGGATTTTATTGTCCGCTACTGTACACTTAATTGAGTATACGAGTAGCTAATTAAGATTACCTTGCTTCACATAGTGCATATTTTTTTTTCTATCGTTTTAATGACTTAGTTTTCGCTGGAAAGGGATGAATTTATTTCATAGTCCATTAACCCTCATAAAAACTTTATTTAGCAGAATTTTCGCGTAGAAACGAACACATCTGTAAAAATTCACAGGCCAAAGAACACTCGCGAAAGGGACTTCTTACGGGAGACTGATTGCTGAGATGAAATTCTACAAACTTTTACGTGTTAAGTCAATAGTTTAACACACATCCTCCACAAATTTAACTGCATTTTATAATCTAAATTGATTCATTCTGGTTCAATTTACTTCATAATAAAATATCTGTAGATAAAATTAATATTTTGTCGGGTTTAATCAACAGTCACCCTGTATTTAATCGTTCACAGCTGCAGAATTAATAAATTATCTAGTGTCTGGCATAACAAATCGATATATTTTTTTAAAAATTTTCATATCGATCGGTATCAAACCATAAACGCACAAAATAAATCGGCATAATTTGTAAAACCGTGGAGACCGCTTTCAATGTTTCCATTACAGGCGAAGCTTCTAAATCCACCCGAAATGCTCTCGACTTATGCTAATGCCCCCCGCACTCCGGGGCAGATGACGAAACTGTGTACTTACGTGTGACGCCCTTTTCGAGGTCCTCGTAATATCCACAGAGAGCCAATTGTTGTAGGACGGAGTTGGGGAGGCGACACAGCTGCTCCACGCGCCTCAAACGGGCAGAGATCAGTTCCACGTCTTTCACGTTTCTGTCGCACGGCCTACAAAAGAAAGAAAAACAGGAAAATGTAGCGTACGCTCGCTGGGCTTGTCAAGTGCGATAAACATGAAAGAGTGCAATTTAAGTTTGCTCTGCTGGGACGAACCAACAAAGCGGATCTTATTTCTTTGAAGGAACCACTCCGAACCGCTTGATTATAGCTGCTTTCTTTCGCCGAAAAGTTTGAATCGTGATACGAATAGTTTGAATCGTGATTCGAAGAGTTTTTGATTACCTGGATTATTGCAACAGAACACATCAGAGTTGAATGCATTTGAATCCAAATGAATCGTAAAAATAGGAAGATTAAAAAGGGAAAGGGGATTATCGATCCGGATTGAAATTTCACGAAGAATGGGGATTGATCCGTTTGCAAGAGAACATCCACCTTTGAATCTAAACGCGTAATGTTGTGTTTGGATCAAACGAAAGAAAGCAGCTTATAACGAGATTAATAATACCCACATTAATTCTCAATAATATTTTGATTATAACGGGAAGATATTTTGTACATTGAACTAACATTTAGAGATCTTAAGTGTTCAACTAAATAACTGAGTAACTAATGATAGGTCAAGTAAAATTGAATTACGAAGCACGGATCCGTTTCTCGCTCACAAACAAAAATAAAAATCAAATCAAACGTTTAATTGAAATGATAAAAGGAAAACTACGACCTTCAGTCGTCCTAAGATGCAAGTGCAACAGCTGCGCGCTTAAAAATGATCTCTTACCACAATTAGCTTATATGTATAGATACGTATTTCGGTAGCTACGCTGGCATCTTCAGTACACTCAAAAATTAAAAGCAAATTTTCAATTGAAATGTTGAAGGGTATCCTGTATGTATTTCGGCTAGATTTCTATTTCTAAATTTCTTAAATTAAATCACAGCAATTTCGTACGGGAGAAATCTCATAGATGGCACCACTGGAAGAAATGACATTGTCTCGACGAGTGCAAAGTTCAAGTTTATGGTGTTCGATTCCCTAATTCTTCGTAAGTGGAATAAAACATGACGAAATCAAAATCAAAATCAGCACATCGAAATTTAGTTCAGGCGAATTCTCATAGATGGTGCCACTGAAATTACAGTACTTTGACGATTGGTGTTCAATAAGGATTTGAATTCCCAAATTTTACGTAAGTGGAATAAAAACATGACGAACGAAAAAAACAGCAGCGCGTCAAAATATTGTTCAGGTGAATTTTCACAGATGTCGCCATTGAAAATACATTTTCTTAACGATTCAGGTAAGGGTTTGAATTCCCTGTTCGTTCGTAAGTGGAATAAAACATAACGATAGAAAAATCAGCGCATCAAAATTCTGTTTAGGTGAATTCTCACAGATGGCGCCACAGAAATTATTGTTTCTTCGTTTCTTGACGATTGCAAAACTCAAGTTTTTGGTGTTCAATAAATCGTTTAAGTTCTCTAATTTTTTGTAGGTGGAATAGAATATAACGACAAAAAAGCAGAAACAGTTCAAATCGTAGTGTATCAAAATTCTGTTCTGGTGAATTCTCATAGATGGAGCCACAGAAATGGCGCTTTTTGACGATTCTAAAGCTCAAGTTTTTGGTGTTCAATGAACCGCTTGAGTTCCCCAATTTTTCGTAAGTGGAATAAAACATAACGACAGAAAAATCAGAAACATTTCAAATCGCAGCGGTTTAAAATTCTGTTCAATTGAATCATCAGAGATGGCGCCACAGGAATTATTTTATATGGGACAAGGACGTATCTTGACGATTGCAAAGCTCAAGGTCTTGGTGTTTAATGGATCGTTTGGGTTCCCTAATTTTACATAAGCGGAATAAAGCAAGAAAAAACAATCAGCGGCGCGTCGCAGGTGAATTTCCACAGATGGCGCCACTGAAAATACATTTTCCTAACGATTCAGTTAAGGTTTGTTTGCTCGTAAGTGGAATAAAACATGACGACAGAAAAAATCAGAAATTGTTCAAATCGCAGCGCATCAGAATTCTGTTCAGGTGAATTCTCATAGATGGCGCCACTGAATTTTCTTTTTTACACTTAATTGTCGATATTTTATTTTTGTTATTTTCATTGAATAAGAATTTCCACAGATGGCGCCACTGAAAATACATTTTCTTAACGATTCAGTTAATGTTTGTTTGCTCGTAAGTGGAATAAAACATAACGACAGAAAAAATCAGAAATTGTTCAAATCGCAGCGCATCAGAATTCTGTTCAGGTGAATTCTCACAGATGGCGCCACTTAATTTTCTGTTTTACACTTAATTGTCGATATTTTATTTTTGTTATTTTCATTGAATAAGAATTTCCACAGATGGCGCACTGAAAATACATTTTCTTAACGATTCAGTTAAGGTTTGTTTGCTCGTAAGTGGAATAAAACATAACGACAGAAAAAATCAGAAATTGTTCAAATCGCAGCGCATCAGAATTCTGTTCAGGTGAATTCTCATAGATGGCGCCACTTAATTTTCTGTTTTACACTTAAATGTCGATATTTTATTTTTGCTATTTTCATTGAATAACAATATACCTTTTATTAAAGTATAATCAATATCAATTAATTTTTTTATTTATTTTATGAAATGTACGTTTTCTTTCGTCAATTTTTTTCACATGACTCCAACGCCATCTATTTACATTCCAACGAGCTAAGTCCCGTAGATGACGCCACTGAAATTACATTTTCGTTACAGTTTCAAAGCTGAAGTAACTTTCAGTTTGAAAATTAAAATGGGAAGGTGCTGAACTTTCTTAAATTAAATCACAGCAATTTTGTACATTCTCATAGATGGTGCCACTGAAATTACAGTTGCTTGACGCTTGCAAAGCTCAAGTTTTTGGTGTTCAATTGAAGATTAGAAAAATAAATCTGAGAAATTAAATGTAAACTAAAATTATAAGTATTTTTAAGTGTAAAGTTGACAGTATTTATTGGTATAACATTATCGCGACAAATCGGACAGTTTTGCTGATACTAAAATTCGAAACTAATAATAAAAATCAATGATCTGCTCGAAATGCCTTGATTTTTCCTTTTTTTTTGACTCTTGACATGAGTTTTCAAGGCCAAACCCTGTGTTTTAATCTCTGCTACCGACCAACCTTGCTTTCGTACGACCCTTTAGGGGCATTCAATAAACAAATCAATTGATTACAATTAGATTGAATCGATTTAAATCGATTCATGAAAACACTGAACGGTGGCGTGACCAATATAACCCCATTCTTTATAATATTTTGTATTTAACTTTAACTTTTCAATAATAGCAATATCACAATATTGGCAGTGCGATTAAGTTATTTCTCAAATAAATCCCTGAAATAAATAATATACTGTTATAAACAACTCGCACACATGACATAAACCGCAACGCCATATTTAATCGCAATTGAATCGTAAAATGTTTACGATGGACAATTTCACGATCGATGTTGAATCGATTCAGATGCTTTGAATGCTAAACTGTATGCAATCATAAGTCGATTGTGAATCGATTGAGTCCGTTGAATGCCCTTTTTTCCTTGACCTTGACGTGACAAAATCGGTTGAACACGGTCAATTCGAAATTAGGTGCCCATTTTATATCGTGAGCCCCTTAAAATAACAAAATAGGCAACACATTCTACTCCCGTGCTTTTACTACGTCATGAAAACACGAGGTTACTTCTGATTTAAGTGATGGGTTGCCTATTCTAGTCTTTAGGGGGCCACGATTTAAAATGGACAACTTTCAATAAGAGACAATAATAAAAACTCCAAAATTCATTTTAGATATTTACTCGTTGAAACAAGATCTTCAATTTTCAAACACTTTTGCTGCAGAATTACTTCACAGACAAGTCTAACACTACCTTTTAACTCTTCTATGGCAATCAGATGACTGTGTGGTACCAACATTTGTATTCCTAATCCCCTAGATTTTTACCTTTGAGGGTATTTGAGAGACCAAGTTAGTGCCATTCAACAACCATGCAAGAGTTGAAAACTCAGTCGCACGACGAACTTTAGAGACGTTTCAACATGTGAGTGTCACAACCAGGTGGGCCTATCAATTAAGTGGAATGCATTTTGAATTTTTTATAATTGTTTTACTTGAATGACTTTCTTTATTTTAATAAAGTTATTTGTAATGAAACCCGTAAGCTTACTTAAGCCTAACACTGTACAGGAACAAGAACCAAAGGCTTTACGTTTGATTTTAAAAATTAATAAAACTTTCATTGACACCCAGGAGAGGCCTGTCACTTTTTACGAACCTCAATTAAATTGCAGGGTTGCAGATATTAGCTGCTACGTGTATTATAGGTACACTGAAAATCAAAAGTAATAATCCCTTCTGACCTCTACATATAATAAGTAGACGAGCAAGCAGAGGTAAACAAACACAAAATAAAAACATGAAATAAAATTCAACATGTGTTTGTTTACCTTTCAGGTCGCGACTTAAGAAAAATATTGGGGAGACATTACATTTAACGCTCAGTGTACAATCAATCAAGATGGTTCTACCTGTGTATATCAGAATAATAAATAAATGTGTTAAGTGCAATTTTTTACGAGAGCACCGCCATCGATTGACAGCTTCTTCAACCGACAGCGAAACGTTGTCTCAAGCTTCATACATCACAAAGCATGAGTAACATTAAGAAACATAATAATTTTTCATAATTTGTCGTAACGAAAATTGAAGTGAAATGCAGCGTTCTTTATTGTAGCTGAAGATGTAAAAGTCAACATTAGAAATTTGATGGTCAAATTCACTGCATGATGGTTTAATTAGAAAACATGTAACAAACATTATTTGCTTAGAAATGGGACGTTTCCAGATAAAAGCTAACAAATAAAAATAAAAATAGTTCCTCTGAAGAGTTTCTGAATTTAACTGAATTGTCTTCTGCTGGTTTGTCAAATTTATTTGTAAAAAACATCATCAATTTATCATTTATTTTATAATTACAAAATATTATCAGTCATTTGAATATCATCGATTTTTATTTGAAAACAATTTAGAATTGAGTGTGATCCAAATACTTAGATAATTCTTTCATTTCCAAATAATTTATTTCTTGTCGTTTAAAATAATCAAATAGTTACAATGCGTTAAAATGTATTGCTCTTATTAAATTGTTACATGTTTTCTACTATGTGTGGGTGTAGGGTGGTACCTACTGGATTCACCCGGTGTTTTGATACAGTGTTGGCTATACTGCTGAAGCACATCTACGTCGCTAATATTTTATCTCTACTCATCAAAATGGTTTTCGCCCTCTTTCTTTTTCTGTATAATACTACGACGGACGTTTGGTGGTTGCCTTTCGAATTTTGATGGGTAGAGTCTCTGCCACAGGTCAACGGGATTTTATATTTGAAATTTGAATTATCTTAATATGTGACTAACATAGATTAAGAAACTTAGTCTTAAATAATAACAGCGAATTTGAGATTATATAACGAACGACGCTTAAAGAATGTGTCTTTTCACATTCGATTTTAACACGGTTACTTAACGCTAACCCAGGAAAGCTAAATTTTACGCTTAAAGAAAATTTGCCTTTAGTTGTCAAATTTATTTAATTTAATTATACCGCCTGTCCCAACCACATTTGATTCTAATGTTCGACAATTTTTCTTTTTTGGACTTTGCATGCATTTTAAAAGTAAGTTAGATTTCTCTTTAATTTTTTTCACGTAATTAAGCCGGTCTTGTTTCGACAAAAAAAAGACGCAGAAGAGAATCGATGTCATAGATTAGGTGAAACATTCTTTTGAACAGCTCATAATTAATTAAAAAGCTGCGGCACTGCGTACGAAATACTATGCCATGTTCTATAAATGTCTATAAAGTTTTTTATTGACTATTCGCTTGCACACAATGCGATCTTGACACACATCTCAATTCGTTTTATTACGCATTTAACAGCTGGGAACGGAAGAATGTATTGTTTCTTTTACGGACATAATTATTAGTAATTTCTAAAATAACTGGAATTGTGTATGAATTTCTCTTTTCCATGTTAAATGAATTCCCAAATTTTACATAAGCGGAATAAATCTTAACGGCAGAAAAAATCAGAAGCAGTTCAAATCAGCGCATCAAAATTATGTTCAGGTGAATTCTCATAGATGACGCCACAGAAATTGTTTTTCGTTCCTTGACGATTGCAAAGCTCAACTTGTTAGCATTTAATTTCCAAAGTTTTCGTGCGTGGCATAATATGCAGACGATATGTGGCTAACGGCAAAAGAAAAAGAAACAAGAACGCTGCTGAAAAATTCTGTTCAGGTGAATTCTCATAGATGGCGCCACTGAAATTAAATTTTCGTTACAGTTACAAAGTTGCGGAACATTTTTAAATTAAACCATAAAAGTGTTTTATAATTTTATGCGGTCATAAAATTATACGTAACGGTTTACGGCGCCACATCGGGCGTGAACTTGACCTTTAAACGGAATTAACTTGATCAACTGAAATCCAAACTCCACAGTTTTTACTTCATAAACGCATCCAAGTAAATTATTTCCTTACCAATTGTATAAAATGAGGATAACTTTGGACACCTGCTTTCACAGGTAAACAAATAAATCACTACAACACGAAAACAATTCGATATGCGTATTCTCGTCTTGTAGTATAGAATTTTTGTAATATGTTTCTCATGTTCTGGTAAGCTTCCACCTTCGTGAGTATTTTTAGTGAGTATTCAAGAATCACCTTATATTTAGGTAATTTCACTCTGTAGGTATTTAGGTAATTTAAATTCGAAGGTATTTCTACATTCACAGAAGGATTAAAGGTAAAGTAGTTCTCTTCCCTTTTATCCGATTGTGTACCGACTGTTTTTTGTTGTGAAACATTTCAGTTCGCATCGCGTCGTAAATATGTTTTTCGAAGAAGGTTAGTACAGTTCCAGATTGGCTAAATACAATTTGTGAGATGTTTTTATAGCCTGTTATTATAAATGCGGACTGTTTAATTTTAAAACGTGTTTTCTAAAATCTGTACAGAATTATAGTAAAGATTCAGCGAATTGTAATGCAAAAATGAGTGAAAGAAATCACGAATTACGCCAGATGTCCTTTAATTAAATTGTAAAAAGCAGGAGCCGCTCCGCTGCTTAGAGATTCAGCTCAAATCTAATGAATATTCAAGAAGTTAATAAATAAACTTCTTTATTCTCTCTCAATTTCGCGCTGAAATATGCGAAAATTGAATAATTAATCTTGTTAAACGCGAAAGAAACGCACTTCAGTTGACAAATTTAGAATGATGGATGTAATCTGAACGCCCGAATTATAAATGATACCGGATTTGACACATCCTTTACAAGGTTCCGAACGTAAAGTCAATATATCACCATTTTTGTCCTCTTATAGAAATTTTCACCCAACTCAAAAAATAGCTGATTTTAAGTTTTAAGTTGGTGGCAGACTTTCGTTTCTAGAGTTTCTCTCTTAAAAGGAAGTCGACGTATAAGGGCCGTCTACTTTTTACTTTTACTAGGATCGGGATGCTGGAAATTACTCTCGCATCATCGCACTTAAACGGAATGAAATTTTCTTTGAGGCCACGCAAGACGCTTGAAGGTAGTAATATCCGCAGATGTTTTCCTTAAACGCCCTTAAATTTTGTGCGGCAGAGGAACGAATTTAATTATATAAACAGCGAGTTAAATTTAATTTGACAAATTTTACTTCTTCTCCGTTCGGTTCTTTTGCGGGAATTCAAAGTTTTACGACGACGAAATAAGCGAAGTGTGAGTTATATGATGAAACTCCCTTTGTATGCACAATGTAGCTTTACTTTTGCTACGCGAGTTAACTGTTAAACTTAGCAATTAAATAACTACACAAAACAACTCTGAAGTACTCCTAAATTATGAGGGTAGGAAAACTGTGACTGCGCCTCAGAGTTACAGCATGCTGGTCCACCCTAAAAATAATTACAGAAACTCCCTGCTTTACCCTGCTTTTATTATACTACATTACACTCTTCATCGGGCGAAATTAGCGTAATGCACAATATTACTTTGATGTAGCAAACTCTCTGAAAAGGTACGTATTCAAACGGACTGGTTAATGAACACCGGAAGTTTGTAGTAAAATCTGAAAATTAAAACCAATTGAAACAGCTTCAAAATTTTCAGTTACAAGTGAGAGCATTTCCACCTTTCTCTCAGGATTACACTTTGGATAAACCCTCCGCTGTGCAAGTGTATTTTTATTCTGAGTATCGAAATATGTATAGCGTTAGAAAGTGAAATCCAAAAATTAATTTCAGTTAAATATACAAAAAGCAAATAAAGTAAAATCGTGACCAAGAGAATTTTTTTTTAAAACATGTTGAATCAAACAAATCAAAAATTAATTTGTTATAAATTCAAAGGTACGCTGCTATATGATGTAAGTGCAAACTTTGAAAAGACAGATCGAATGAGAAAAATAAATTAGGAAAAATTCGCAAAATGATAACAATCAAGGACGAGAGCTTAGAATAAAAAAACAGACGTATAAGCTCGTGGGAGCTATAATTATGACGGAATAAATAGTATACAAACAAGAAGCACGTGCAGGGGATTTCTACACAATAAAAATGTCACAAGGAATACCTACTTGCTTATACAAATAATAATAGGCATGACTGCTCACATGTGTATGCAAAAAGAGTGAGCGTCGATTTTACAAATTTATAAAACAAGGAAAAAGAAATGGAGTATGGTTAGAAATAAGAAAGTAAAAAGAAAATGGTAGAGAAAAATTAATAAGTTAGCTTCAACACTTGATACACTTGGATCCAAGTGAGTATGAAAAACTGAAGGGAAAGAACAGGAAAGAGAAACCACCCAAAATATGGATCAGGAAGTCACGGAAAGCAACGGAAGAAGACGACGTGAAGAGGTGCACAACAGCTAGTATAAAACAAGGAGAAAAGATTCGTTACTTTCATTGTTTTATTAGGCTCGTTAGTCCTTAGGCTTCATTAGGCTCGTTATTCCTCGACACCTTCAAGTGAAGGTGAGTAACGCGCAAAAGACTTAAAAGAGCAGAGCAAAGACTTTGTGTAGAAAGGCATTCCAGAAAGACATACTATATTTTTTTTTGAAAAGAAGATTTTGAAGTTTTAGGTTGAGGCTACCATTATAAAATGAAATAATTAACTTCTTGTGGCCTATCACAAATGGTAAGGCATTTCACAAATTTGCAAACAACTGACCACAACATGGAGAATAAAAAATTCGATTTAAGGCTCTCTTTTGTGTCCTACTTAGTTTCCCCTTTTACGTTCCTTTGAAATTTCAAGTCATTAACGAATAATTTAAAAACGAAACTTGGGGTTTCTAGACATTTCACAATGTAGAGTAGTGGTGGAAGGAAATTTATCTGAACGGCTTGAAGTCGAAGGGGGTTTGAGGCAGAGTGTAAGTTTTTGTCTGTGCTCTCGAAATAGTACTAAGACAAAGTGAAATAGATGGAAATAAGATATTTACCTAAGATGCCATTGTGTACAGGTTATGTGAACGATTTGGTCTTACTTGCAAGAACGAGAAAGGAACCAGAAAATAAAATCACAACATTTGTCCCAAAAACAGAGCAATATGGTTTAACTTGAAGGCTTCCGGTTGGAACCCAATTCAAACAGAAGAATTTGGTATGGAAATAAATTATAGGGAAACAAAATACATGAATGTGCGAGGTGGAAGCAATAAATATAAGATTTAAGGTAGGAGAAAGAGAACTTTCTTTTAAAAAAGTAAAAGAATATCCATGAGTTTAATAAATAGAAAGACCGATAACAGCTGAAGACTTTCAAAAGGAAGTAAAACGCTAAAGGGGGTGAAAAAATGATGAGCTCTACTTTAGTGCCAAGAAACACTAAAATAAGATATCGCACAATGACTAGGCCAGTGATACTGTATGGTTGTGAGGCATCCATGCTAAAGAAGACAATTAAAAAAAAACTACAAATTTGGGAAAGAAAGGTTTTAAGAAAAATGTGTGGTGGAGTTAAGACAGAGGACAATTAAAAGAAAAATGTGGCGAAAGGCGGAGAGGAAATCGTGGAAAGGATGGCTGGGTTCTGGTTGAAGTTGAATACTCTATATCCTGAGGCAAAACAAAAAAATGGAAAAATTCTATAAATATGGGATAAGAACGTATTTATGGTGGAGTTAGAACGGAGGCAGGACAATTAAAAGAACAACGAACAAAATGTTATGGATAAGTACGGTCTCACGACCATAGAGGATGATATAGTTGGAACACGTCTTCAGAATGCCAGGTATCAGAAGAATATCAATGGAAGGAAAATGTGGGAAAAGGCGGAGAGGAAGATCGAGAAAATATGACTGGGAATTGTGTAGGTGGGGTTGGAGTTGAATACGGTATTATACAGAAGCAAAGCAAAGAAGTAAAAAAGAAAAATTTACAAATGTGGGAAATGAAGATATTAAGAAAAATATATTATGAAGAAGTTAAGACAGAGACTGGACAATGGAAGAGAAGAACGAACAAAGAGTTATGGATAAGTATGATCGATCAAAAGTACAGAGTATGAGATAGTTGGGACTTGTCTTCAGAATACCAGGTTTTAGAAGAATATATTAGAGGTTGGAGAAGAAGGCGGAGAGGAAGATCGAAAGAAGGATGACTGGGAGTTGAAAAGGACCGACCTAAGTGGGTTTAGAGTTGACTCCTGGATTGAAAAAGCTGGAAACAGGAAGAGAGGCCCAAAATAATTTCGAAAGTTGAAGCCAAGAGCCTGTGTAGCTGATTTATGTGTAGGCAATGTAAACTTTTCCGTGTCATCCATGCCCATGGTGTATTGCCCAATATTTTGTAAAAGTCCTTTTTCCCAAAGCACTTCCTCACTCTATCAAAAGTTCTTCAACCTTCGATATGTTAAATAGTACTTAGTCCATTCGCATCACTTGCTTCACCTGTGTTGTCCTTCTCCTTCATGGTGTTTAATTCTATAACCGCCAGGTGGAAATAAAGCAAGTGGTTTGAAAGTAATGTTAAAAGTCAAAACGTATGAAGCATCGAAAGTGTTGAAGGTGACCACGTTTTCAATTTTGACATGTCTGTCAGTATCTGTATCAAGTTTACTTTTTACCTTTCTTTTCTTGGAATAGTATTGGCCCTAGGCTTACGCCAACAAAATAAGAACTTTTGAAACTGGCAAGACAAGAATCGACTTTGTGAAGCAGGAAACCTAAACAGTTGAGCGTTTATGACGGAGTAAAACGAACTCTAAAAATACGAAAATTTATAAAGGACCCCCCATCGTTCTATTATTAATTCGGAGGTAGATGTATTTTCAGGATACGATTGAAGAAGAAGTACGTGGGCATAGCTACACATAAAAATGCGTCATTCCGTTCGGGACGAAGTCTGGTTTGACCTTTGAAGCACGCAGTAACCTTGTTTTAATCACTCGGTTGACCGACTTCAAAAAGGGCTAATTATAAATAACCGATACAACCATCTCACAGGCGGGAGAGCTCGAGCCCTCGCGTTTTATCTGCTCGATTGGAACATAACATCAAACGCGAGGACAATGACGAGAGAAGACGATGACTATTTCCACCACCGATTTTGATTTTGCATCCACGAAGTAAGTATTTGGTTAATTCTACTTGGAGCACAGCTGAAACAGTTTAAGTACTAAGGAGCTATTCTGATAAACGTAAAATATTGCGGATTTTGTTGATGATCAGGAAACCTTTCCGCATAGAGACGCATTTCCTCGACCTTCTTCGTATAAAATATGCATGTCTCCATATTCTTGAAACGTAAAATCGCCCATCGCAAACACGTGTGACAACACATACACAAACACTAATAAACTGTTAAAAATATTTTCGGTTTTTTAAGCTCATACGGGATATTTCGTACAGTAAATAAATTTATCGCTCTGTTTTACGGCAAATATTTCATAATCTAATTAAACATGGTGCACGCGTGTAAATTATGCATCGTCATCCATGATAATTAATATTCGCATGAAAATAGCTGGGCTATGAAATTTTATGCGTTTTCACGATGTATATTTACGGACGTTAAAATCATTGAACCTAATAAACGTATTGATTCTTTCAACAATGAAATCTGTAACATACCGTGTCTTCATGCTCGGTGGAGCAGAACGTTTCAATGAAAATTAAGCTACTTGGATATTTGACATTTATTTGACAGTTACAGGCGCTGATAATAAAATAAACGTAACAAATTAAATCTCTCTGCAAAACGTTCGTAATACAGTTTAAAATGCGTGCGAGAAATTATATTATAAACGAATAAATAATAAAGCGCTTTACTTACGTTACATTCTAGAAAATTCAACCGAGACGGTTTAGATGCTCAATTCGTTTTTAAAGCAGTTCAAAGCCGTCCTCAAAGCACAGGAATAAAAAGCAATGTTCTGCACCATAACGTCCAGAAAATTTCCACAACTTATTGCTACTTCGATTGGCAAACCGAAATAGTGATATTAGAATAATTTCAGAAGCACAGTTTTAAGAAATATTAAAATAAAAAAAGCTTTGGTTTTTGCAATCGATATCGTCGTACAAGCTCTGTAATTGAAAATCGAAACCAGATGACGTTAAGTCTTTCAATTACACTCACAATCGAGAGCATCACGAAATATAATTGAACAATAATTGCCGGCGATATTACATAAGGAGCAGCACCGTTTTCGTGTCGTACATCTTTTATTAAGGAAGAAGAACGAACGATTTTAACGGCTGGAAAAATTTAATTCAATTAATTTCAGAAATTTAGTAAAGTGATCCCGAAATTAGAAAACTGATGAGAAGTTGTTCAACATTAATCGAAAGTTATTATCCTTAGGAACGAATTCAAGTTTAACTATTCCGGAAATCTGATTTTCAAGGCGACAGCAAGTGATGAAAGCTGACTCTCCACGAAGTTAGTGAAATACGTACCGACTTAGATAAGCCAGGGATTTTATTTGTAACTGAATTACGTTACTTCCTTGAGAAACTTGCGAATTATAACTTCGAGCGAGCCATAACTTCATAAGTGTTTATTGCAAAGTTTGAATGCAAAAGCAGCTATAGAAAATCCTGAAGAGTGAGAACAACGTCTACGAACTTTACAGTACTTTTAAGCGGAAGTTTAATTAAGTAAACACATTAAAATTGAGCTTTATCAATTCCTTACAAATAGAAGCTTTAAAATAAACAATATATACAGGGTGACTGTTAATTAACCCGACTCACCACGATAAGAAGCAGCGATGTCCGAGAGTATGGGGAAGATTAAGTTAAAAAATTCTTTCTACTTTAGTTTTCGAGAAATAATTAATCCCATGTTAATTCCCTGTTGCTCTGATATCTATATCTACTTTATTGAAAAAAAATTCTTTTTAATAAACAATGAAATCGTTATTCTTTCTTAAAAGAAATTCATTCGAACTTCTCTGCCTTGAAATGAAAGCAAAATATTTATTTTCAATTTCGAAACTACGTTGAACAACTTTCAGCTGCTGCATAAATAATTTAATTCGATACTAATTAGAAGCGCGCAAAAGAAGTCAAATAAAGGACGTTCATCTTCTAATTAAATCCGAACCATTCTGAATTACGTGTGGGTTAAGCTTTCGGACCTGTCGGGGTGTTTCCCGGTTATCCTGGAGGCGTCTTATTACTTAAACGCCGCGGAATTAAAAGCAATTGGGGCAAGTGAATCCATCTAGCTATAACCATATACCGTTCCGTTACAGATTCAAACAAACGGAATGCATAATTACGGTGGAGTTAATTTGGGGCAAATCCAGCTTCGCGTTTAAAGACGTTAATTTGCGGGGGAAGGACCTCATTGCAGACTAAATTGAATAAAATACGAAGTTTCTTCTTCTAGCGCCACAAGCATGTTTCCTATCAAGTTATATAATCATTTAAGAAAGAAAAATAACACTTGGCTTAGAGTATTGCGGCCTAATATTAAGGCTCCATATCTCGTAGAAGATTTCGTTCAGTTTCTTGAACATTTTAAATTACATAGTACGTTGTATGAAAATAGAACGTGTTCTATCTCCAAACCATACCTGTAGACTTGTCCCAAATATTACTAAACCAAATCTTGTAAAAAATAGGGAGGCCTTTATTAAGTTAGAGTGCCTTGTTCGTAGAATTTTAATTTTAATACACCGCAACATTAATAAAACCACCATTAAAAGGGGGCGCATTTGCGTGACTGAACTTCATCATGCGTGACTTTTAATATTAGCGTTGCAGATGCATATCTGCAACTTAAATAAAATAAATTACCCAACGGTCCTGTTGATTTTATTGTCGTGTGTATAATGATTCGATCGATACTTATGATTGCTTAAGAATTTTCCGTTCCACATCTAAAAATATTGTAACTAGGGTAAGAGAACCAGCAAAGGTGTACAGCTGAGAATCAGTCGAGCGTAACATAAACACAAAACGATAACATAAACATAAGAATGACTCCTTCGCAATTATGTAACGTATGACTCACCCGCGTTGCAGACCACCTGCACCATTACAGCGGGCCGTGCGCAAAATCTAATGACTCATCTACGGGCACAAATCTAGCGCGGAGTCGTGTACACAAATGTCAAGGCAACAATTGACAACAAACAAAACCCCTATAAAAAGGCAACAAAGCCAACGCTAGCAGAGAATTAGAACAAATCTCTTCAGAGTTTCATGTAGTCTAGTTGTCCGTTAGTGCCCCAAGAACACAATGTAAGTAATCGCACTTGTAATAATTGTAATTAGTTAATAATAAATCTGTTGTTATATTAAGCCATGTCCCTAATTTCATGTTACTTCAATTATTTCCGTAACAATACTTAAATACACGGGCTCTCCGATCCGATAGGTAACGAGAAGAAAGCTTGCGTTTTTCGGAACTAATTTCTAAAGTTACCTGCCTTGCTCAAATACAACAAGTGATCAATTAAATTTCGCATGAAATATACTTTTGATGAATCCCATCGATGTTTTATTTGAAATAAAGATCTCCATAGAAAAAATATTTCAAAGTTTCAAATAAAGTTGTAAAATTTCAGGAACAACTCGGTAAAGTTTTGAAATCATCTAGATTATAAACTTTTGTAGATGAGGTGTTCAGCATCGGTAATTTTTAGTTCGCTTTTGCGGAAAGTGAGAAGTTGTACGTTTATAACGAGTAGTGGTAAGGTAAATGATATTTGGTACAACTCTCCAGAGGCAGCGATCGATCGCTGAAGCTGCATTCCCATCCGCAGTTCGCTGGAAATAGCTTCGAAGCGGCCGCGATATAACTCCGAAGCACTACTGCGATATGACGGTTCCCTGGAAATAATTCTCCACTGTTTGCACAGTTTCCACTCGTGCTTGTAATTACATTCACAAAAATTTTACGACGCAGAAATAATAAAGGAACACTCACGTAATTCTAATAACAGCCTAATGTTTCTTGTCTTTTACGAGATTTCTGACGTTTATTGTGTTATTTCATTATTACGACATAGTGTATTTGATTTGTTCTGATGATAAGGTTTTTATGTGCTGTATTAGTGCCTCGATTTTTCTTAGCCAGGTTTCATTTTCAGAGCTTTTTTTTCTTGTAAGCTCCCGACTCTCTCTTTTAAGAACTGACGTGAATTAAAATTTATATAACTGGATTAAATATTCCCTTACAAAATTTTCCTCGACTGCATTCGCAATGCTAATTTATGACTTCAATAATCCAAAGTCCGTCAAGGAAAGTATTGATTACAGTAATAAGCTCTGGGCTTCCTTAAATTCATAATAATCAACATGATTCTAATCCTTCTATTATTATAAAAAGTTTTATTTTACAAAAATTAAAAAACGTTTGAAACGTTTTGAATCGTTGCCATCGGCCAGTATCTTGCAGTCAATGGTGCATTTGGCCTCTTGGGGTAGTTCTGCATTATCTTGCAAAATTCTAGTCCAAGTTCATCTACAGTAGATCAGCGTCTGCCAAACTATTTCTATTCCGTCGTTCTCGGCACTGTTAAAAGTTTTAAAAACTATTTGACACTTAATTGATATTCATATACATAATATCGATTGTAAAGCTATTAAACTTATTAAGCATTACGGATCGCTATCTGTTTATGACCATCATAGCACGTAAAACATTTTTTGAGTTTCAATTAATCTGAGATGCTCTGTAATATCAAAGATGCCGGAAGTACTAAATACATGATATTTCACATTGAGACAGAATTCAATTATTTATATTCGCCGACTTTTTTCACCTTTTAAATTAGAAACGGAGACCACGTATGTTATAGTGTAATAAAAGTACAGGCAGAAGCAGAAATAGAATTTTACTCTGCGTTTTATAAGAGAACTGCTAGTCGGGACAACATAAATAGTAAGGAGAAGGTTAAACATTGAAATAAGGTCGGCTGGAAGCGCGAGCTTTTATTTTACGACCAGCCATAACTACTTGTTGAATATAAGTAAATATGAAGCCGCTCGGAAAATGTACCATTCAAATTGCAGGTTTCGCATGTCCCCCATATTATTACGCGTTTTATATTCCCTGCCTCTCCTCTGGATTACTACGTACGAAAATTTAAAGTTTCAGTAACACAAGAAGAAATAATCTATAATTTATGCATTAGAATTTCAATACTAACGAGACGATGCTGTGATAAAGGAGACGGGAAAACGAGCTGCACTGAAAATTCTCGTAATAAATGGAACTCCTAAGAGGTCAAATTAAATATTTCCGGTATCCAGACAAACTTCCTTGCTATGCGAGGCACGTATGTATTCCACCAATTCATCACCCTCGCAAGAGAAGGTCGTAGAAAAGTTTTATGAGGGAGTGTAAGATTAAACTAGTTCACGTCGCTTTATGATGAAAATTTCATCACAATATATTTATTTATTCCGCATTTATTTCTGCTGAAATGAATTTCTAAAAGAAGAGTGTGATTTAACACCTCCTATACTTGTAAACTTCCTTACTTCGCATTTATGGAAGCAACAATCATTCTTCATAAAAAAGTTTTACTAGTTCTAGCAAGCTTTAAGTAAACAAAATGAAGTAATCAAATTTCTTACAACTTAAGAAATTACAAGCCATTTAGATACATGAAATTTGAGCATGCAGAAGTTTAGTTTATTACTGAAGCACATCAATTCTTTCCACTTCTTCATACAAAATGTACGAGAATATTTATGGTACAAAAGATGTATAAAATACGCGTCTGTGCACCTACTCCATTTGCGGCTTCGCTAGCTACATAAATATGATAGAGACTGTGCATAATTTAGCGAAGTTCTACTTCGCAACCTGCAGTACTCTATGAAAAGTTACAGAAACTAATAAACTGATTTTCGGTGACTGGAAGCATCACATCTACTCTCCGAGCATAAATGCACAATTAGCTGCTGCCACGGTACGGAGTATTTACGAATGTACATAAAGCAAAGTTATAAATTAGCAGGAGCAATTAGCTACAGAAAGTTCCTTTATACATATAGAGTCAATTCTGGAAGGATTGTAATATCTATTGTCCTGGATTGAGTATCGATTTATGTATATTTATTTACTTTATTAGTTCTATTGATTTCGTTATTTTTTACGGCGTACCAAGTTCATAATATGTTCATTTAAAATCAAAGTCAAAATGCACGTAAGTACATCATATTTAACATCACAAAATATTTTTAAAAATTTCATAAAGCGGATGGTATAGGAAAGTCACGATGACTCATAGAAAAAGTGGCCCACATGCAAAGTTTTTCGTAATCGGAATTTCCGGTATAAGACATATAAAAGGCGACTAGGTTTCACGATACATATCATACACCCAATAGTCGTATGGTCGTGAACATCACCAGAGTGCATCCACCGAATGTCATAGTGTGTGACAAAACTTCGTCTCCCTTTATCTAGTATCATTGTTTGGATGATTTACACAATGCTGTTTCTTCTCGTTACAAGGTTATTTTGATTTAGTTTTCTATTATGACGTACGATATCGTTCTGAAGTCGTCTTCAGTTACATTTAAACTTTGCATTTGTCTAAATTATGCTCTCTAGTAATTTAACGGAATTATTATAAGTATTCACTTTCGTCCTTTCGTAAATTGTCTTGAATGTTGCTTGACTCTGAGCTATTGTTTACTGTTTAGAATATCGCTTTATGCCAAATTCCTTAATTGGATTTGTAATTGTTTTTACCCACTCTGAATATACAAGAAGTGGAAATTGTTGATTATTTTTGTGTAATTATTTTGTAAAGTGAATTAAGACATAGAGTAATAACAGAACTTCTCTCTCACTCTCGTCGGGACACTATGCTCCCCTAGATGTAAAATTGATCAATCTGAAAGTAAAGGATAATTAATCCCTTTTCTTTTATCATTTTTAATTAGTCACCCCTCACATTTGGTGGCAGCGGTGGGATAGCCGAAAAACACAAATAAATAGATGAAATAATAAATATTTTGAAAATAAGAAAAATCATTTTCTTT
Organism: Dorcus parallelipipedus; assembly: GCA_958336345.1. Lineage (NCBI taxonomy): Eukaryota > Metazoa > Arthropoda > Insecta > Coleoptera > Lucanidae > Dorcus > Dorcus parallelipipedus. Next base: position 7,925,495 of record OY284476.1, read on the forward strand.
TATCATTTTTAACCTCCCGTCCCTCACAATGATAATACCCAAATCTTTGGTATCCTCGCTTCGTTATTAAATACTATTATTTTTATATCGGATAAGTAAATTACGATCAAATTCGTATTGTGAATGAATAAAGACGTGTGTCATTAGCAAAAATTATGGCGTTACTAAGAGGGAAGTCATTTATATTTTATACAGTACTTACAGAAAAGGTCCTAAAACATACCCTTGTGGGATACCACAGTTTAATCTCGACATTTCTGATTTAGGCCCGATTTTACAATCGTCGGATAAGCATCATTCTTAGAATAACCTGACGTAGGTGTGACGTAGATATGGAGGAAGGTTAAAGGCCATTCGGCGAACAGTTATTCCGTCCTTATTCTACGATTGCGAAACTGGGCCTCAGAGTTTCTAAGTGCAACATATTGAGCTCTGTTCTGAAGGTCCCAAGTTGCACCTGTAATGTCATATGCATGTAATTTTTCAAGCAGTACATAATGATTTACACGATCAATTGCTTTGCTGAGGTCCAAAAAGAGGCGTAAGCAAATCTCCATACACACTTAAATATGTATAACACTTTCAAAAACCTTAAAATTGCAGATGTAGTACAACGTCTTGTAGAGAAACCAAATTAGTTAATGTTCAATAATTTACGCTGGCAAGTCAGTGTATTCTACATTTGTTAACCGAAGAATAAAAACAATCACGGGTAGACTGGTGCAGGTTAATGTTAGAAAAGATCTTCTAAGCAGGCATCGTTATTGGTAATGAATCGTCGATATAATTATGTATAACTATGACCCCAGTAGCAAAACAATAATGAACTGTCTGAATGTTTGAATATGAGGAAATGTCAACAAAAGTTACTCGCGGTTGCAATGAAACCAAAAAATTGATTGCTGTTTTCTTTAGATGCGAAGGTGTAGGTAGTTGCAGTAATTCCTCTTGAAGATCGTAAAACTGTAACGGCCGATTGATATATTGGGGTTTCCCCTGCATCAAGTCTTTGAAGAATTGTGTAGTGATCGCCCAAGATCTGGTTTCCGTCGTGGTTTATTACACCATGACAATGCAACTCCGTCTATGACCGAGAAACCTTTAAATTTTTTACACGAAATTTGAAAACATCAACAGAAGTAACTAAAGATGCTTGAAATTATGTTCGATTTTAGAAGAGTATCATGTGCCTTAGTTGGACGATTCACACGTGAAACCCTAATTTGTGAACTGCGCAATTAATTACTCCTAAAATAAACTTAGGAAATGAAATATTTTCCTAGAGCTTCTTTTCTTTATTGTCGGCTACAATGAATAACGTTTTCAGTTCCGGCCGGAACTCCTCTCGGTACAAAATCATTACGAATTAAATCCTTGCATAGCGGAAGGCCCCGGGGGAATAAAATGTTTAACGTATAAAATAAACATTATTCAAACGACAGGACGATAATTTCTCGTCGAGGAATTATGTATTTTCCATTAAACTTCACATACGCATTTGAAATTCAAATTTTTAAATCATCGTACAAAATAGTTACCGTTCCTTCCCCGAACAACTTATGATCAACATTGAAACGTCCGCTAAATTTGTTTTCAAAACAAATGCGATGTTTACACGTTCTATGTCAATAACTAGCACATGTCCGTATTCTGGGTATTTTTTTCTCAAGCGTTAAGCAGCAATGCGATGTGCAGTCCCTTCGGTTAATGATAGATCACACAGGAAGCCGCAAATCTGCCATGTGAAGCAGCCTTATCTTTGTGTTTCGAATTTCTGTACAAAAATTCTCGCGCTAAAAGCACGGTAACATGTACAGTAACGGAAAAGTCAGATCGAATTACGCTCGAGTTGGAGTGTTTTGTTTTGTCTGTTTCTGTTCCCAATCCAGCGTCATAATTCTCTGTCAATTCAAGAGGCTCTTGAAACGTAGTGAGCGAGGAAACAAATCGCAGACATCGTGAGACAGACGCATTCCGTATGACAGTTTGGAGCTCCTAATTTATACTTGTTTGCGAGAAAAATGCAGTCAAGAGCGTGTGCTAGAATTCCAATCAACGGTTACCATTGGTCAAAGGGATTTCAGAATTTTGCTGCAAGTCCGAGGGGGTGGGTTTTTAATTGTTTTCGTGGGAATCGAGAACGCGAAGGAACGACAGAGAGCATTGAAGCTCTAGCGAGAACGGTTGAGTTCATCCTAATTTGGCTTAATTGTGTTTTTCCTTAGGCACTTGTAGTCTTCATTCATTTCTTTGTTAAATCATTTATTTCGGTCGGGTTTAAATATAGTGTGACAAGAAAGGCAGTTAAATTAACCACGTAGGCGTCGCGACGCGAGTGTTCTTAAATCAAAGTGGACATTGCGGCGGTAGTACAAGGACTATACGCCTTAGGTATATGACATTTATTTATGTCCTTCAGCGCACCTTTGGTGGTAATAACTGGGCAGAGATAATTTGATTTGCATTAATTAGACTAAAGAGTCAGTACGGTTCATAGTACCATTAGATTGAGCTAAATTTAATCAACTATTTTTAGTTACATCTTAGTATTAAAACTCACTAGTGACCTTCATCTTAGAAAAATTGATTCTTAATTAGTAGACAAATCCCGTAATTTAATCAACCAACAGCAATTACTTATTTCCCACATGTACCTGGGCTTTCAATACAGTGCACTTTTAGAAATCATTTTACCCTTGGGGATTCTCTCAGGCAAATTGGAAACCAAACAATTTGAACTATGTACATTCCTAGCCATTTTCGTAACAAAGTTTCTTTCACATCCTGTATATGTGGGAGGGTCAAACTGTGGTCGTTGCCGAGAGATTTGTCGGTTAATTAGAAGCGATCGCCTAGAGACTGCAAGCCAAAACCACCCATACTGGAGCGCAAACACCGTCAACTAATTCCTTGCGCTATAAATTAATTAACTAGGTTAGACGGCGAAAGAGCGACATACAGAGGGTCCTCAAAAAGCAGGCAAGTGGGTAGAGCACCGCCCTTAAAAGCAATTAATTTAAATTCGCTCAGGTGACGTAGTAGAAGTAGTATCGGCTCACTACACGCACCATATTAATCAGGTTAGCTAGAGATAGGGTTAAACCAACACCTCCCATGGGGGGCCCCTGAAAAACAGGTGATCGCTACTGATTTACTTGCAAATTGATCGCTGAATGCGGCATTTGTATCAATACTTCTCTAAATCATCTGATTAATTCATTAATTAACTCCCTTAATTAAGTACACTGTGGTCCCACTGAGGCACTTTGTGCGTTGCGTTGGTTTATTAAACAGAACAAGTCTTTGAGTACGATCAGAGTGACGAACATTGTACCAAGACTCGAACTCAGTTGAAACTCAATTAATTATTAATCTAAGTGAGGAGCAGAGCTATCCAACGAACATCTGTGTAGACATTAAACCACCAACGGTGTAAATCGAAAGAAAATAGATCGCGATTCGAAAGTGAAATCTGTTAAACGAGTTATACTGTTCTTTCTGAGAATCGTAAATTTTGTTTATTTGACTTCCAACGCAAGGGTTTTTCACTCACGATCTCCGATCCCACAGAGGCGGATATCAGGAGTTTTTCCCATTTTTTTTTCTCAATAAATAATCAATTAAAGTTAATTGTTGCGTTTTATTTAAAGTGTCAAATTCCTTGTTATAACGAGTTATACGCTGCCCCACCAAAAGAACCAGGTTATCACGACGTAGTTTCTTGTGCACGACGATCACGTAAGCCTTAATTAAAGGTGTCATTCCTTATAGCGGATTCTCCGGAGGTGTTTCAACTTTAAACAGAAAATTTAGGGCTAGAAGAAATAAACCTTAGTCGGCCGCAGTAGACAATAGCAGATAAGATTAACAGCGACCTCTCGGAACCCCGAGATAGTTATTTAAATCTGCCATAAATCTTAAGTGGGGTTTGTTTGTACATATTTATTATTTGTTTACTTGTCAGTAATAGTCAATAACCAAGTCTAATTGCGGCGGGCGCGTCACAACATGTTAGAAGAAAGAGTAATATTACTAAAATCACGAGTAAACTATATGGCGCAACATCAGGAATAGTTAGGCTTAAAATTAACTTGGAGTTGTACAAGTGACATAAATTTCTTAAGTTGTGCATATTAAATACTTAATATATCAGGAAAAATAGCATCCGCAATCAAAATTACAAAAAAGTAAAGTTATTAAATTTCTATCGGCGTTCATGGACAGCGTCATATTTTAGTCCGATTTAAAAATGAAGCCATTCTGAACAGAAACAGCATGTAGTTACGTTGTATGTACGTGACGTGTTTCGTTAAAGGTTATTTAAATTGGTGATTTCAAGGGTGGTTGAGTGAGCTCCGGGCAAATTGTGTTCTGCGAATGTTTAATCCCTAGGCATCCCGGGCAATTTTGGCTAAACGGAACGGTTTTAATTTTATTTTTGCTCCCGAAAGTAAATTCGTCCTTATTACTTTTTAACATTAAGGAAATAATTTCACAGTTACATAGTGTTAATATACATACAGGATACAATCTGTTGCTTTAAACGTCGCTGGTATTATGTGTCCTACTAATTGGTAATAAGAATAATTACTTGATTACGTTTGCAAGAAATAAACTAAAAAAGACAATGTGATATATTAGCAAATCACATCACCTGTAGATAATAACTTTTAATCGACGCACTTAGTAGTCTCATTACATCGAAATGATCTTTCATTAATCAATAATCTTCCAGATCGACATGTCTTAGTGGAAGCTACTTAGAAGGGATTCGCAGTGAAATAACAGCACCGTCTGCTCGGAGGAAAATCAGAGCAGTTACGAACAAACTATTACATCACTAACGACGTCAAGAGTCATCAATTTGTAATTACGCTTAATATTTTGAGAAATTTCAACCATTAATAGGAGATTTGGCAAGCCAAAACGAACTGTACTTCTACAAGTTTAGATTGTGACGTAATCGTCAATTTAGGTCGTTTCCAATTATCTGAAAAATAGCAGCAGATTGGAAACGGGAAATTCCCCGAGCAACCGTTTGATTGATTTAGATAAAAATTTCGCGTGAGATGAAAATAAACAACAATTTGAAATATCGTTACACACGTGAGAAATAAATGTATAATTTCAGAATACAAATCGATTTAGACACTTGAATGAAATGATTACATACATTTACACAAAGTCGAATTATTAGAGAACACGATTTGGACAAATGCAAATTTTAAATGTAATTACATATTACTTCAGAACGATGTACAAGACAATATAAAACAAATTCAAAATAATTTCTTTACGAGAAAAACAGGATTTCATAAACTAAGTAAGCAGTTAGTTAGTTTCTAAAAGCGTAACCAAATGGCAAAGAAATTAATGTTTTCTCACCCAAACCATGGTACTAGATACAGAGAGACGGACTTATGACATTTTGTGAATGCTAATTACACCTTCGGACCTCGAGGAGTTTTTTTTTTAAATAAAGTTACAACAAGATACAAATTACAAGTGAAGGTTTCGAAATTTAAAATTCTTAAATTGCTTCCTGTTCAAAGAAGAAGCAGTAGATAATGTTCCTAATTACCTAAAGATTAGCGTCTTACACTTTTGCTTCATATTTTTATTAGTGTGTTACTAGTCTGGATTAGCTTCAATAAAAAATGTACATTATACGCGATAGCATGCAAATAAAGATAGAGTAATTACTGTGTAAGAGGTTTTAATGTGAGTAGATTGCACACAACAGCTCTTCAGTCGGTTGAAGCTGCTTTTCTTGTGGAACTCATTAAATCGCACAACGGTGAACTTGTAGCCTTTCTGGCAATTTCGTTTTACATTATCCGACGAAATTGACCTTAATCTCGGGCTTACTTTTAAGTGCCATTAGTCGCCGACACATTTTTATTGCGTTTTCGCCAACAATGAAGCCATTTTCATACTTCACCGACGTTTAATGCGACTTTTCGGGCCGCACGAAACTTTCATTGCCGTAATTGGTTATACTTACGGCTAGCCATGTTGTGGTTACTCGGCCTAGTTGGCCGGATTGACGTGCCAGCTTTGTAATTAAAAAAAAAAGTGCTTGGCGTTCTGATGTCCTAATCCTAAAACTCTACTGGTATAACAAAATTATAATTATTTTTCTGGACAAGCTTAAACATCACACGCAAGGATGCTTTTTAGAGTTAACTTTGGACGTGATGTAACTAGGACGAGAAGACCACCAACGAATGTGCATTCGAGCGAGACATTTTATAAACATAAGTATGATTCACTTGCATTTATGTAATGTATGACTTACCCGCGTGCAAATCTAAATGTCAAAGCGTATGAATCATTCGTGTACACGTGAAGGTAAATGTCGAGCCTTGTGCAAGTCCGAAGACAAATGTCAAGGCGACAATTTACGTAATACCCCGGGAACAAAACCCCTATAAAAAGGCCGAACATTAGAGACATTAGAGGCATTAGAGTAACATCTAGTCAGAGTGTCATGTAGTCTGAATTGTCTGTCTGTAAGTGACGAAAATAAGAGATGTAAGTAATTGTAGTTGTATTTAGTTGTTAATAAATGTTTTGTTGTACTGAGAGCTACGACCCTTATTTCATGTTACATAAATTGTTACCGTAACAAAATTCCTCAACTTTTAAAACAATTCGTTTCTTAAATTCTTCGGTTGTGTTTGCTGGTGCTCTACATACACTTTTTTTTAGATGCGGCCCAAAGTAATCTGACATTTTATGAATGGCACTGTATATGATATGAAGCCATAAAGAATCGTAAAGGATACATATATGTATGTACAATATCCAAGAAAGTAAAGCTGTTAAACGAGAGCAGCGTGTAGGTTGGTGACAAGATATTTATTAGTTATTGACGTTCCAGTCAAAACAAATTTGTGCCACACGAAAATCAATCAAATGCATTAACGAGCTTAATCTAAAACAAACTTTATTATCTCAATGAAGCATGTGTAGTTGACGCATATTATATGTCCTTATCTCCGCGAGTTATAATTTATCTTTCATCGGGATTATATGTATGTATTCGGGGGCATTATTCACATCCAGGGAAATTATTTGATTGTCCTGCGTTCCACGTAACATCCTACTTAAATGCGATAAGCGAATGCGTTATCTTTCGGGTCAGTCGGAAGCTTCTTAATTGTGTTAAATATGCAAATCTCTACTTCGTGTTTCTATAAAACAAGCTTCTTTACAAAGTAGCCTTTGTAATCAGGACGATCTAAGGACATTTACTTTAAATTAGATATTCTCAGGCCAACATAAATTTTCACCGACTTTCATCTTAACCTGAGGCTGTACTAAAAAGCGTAATCTCATGAAATTTGCTTCAGACCAGTCATCTACACCAGGCCGAAGACATTCCTTGCTGCCGACGCATCCAAAAGGACCGACCAGATCGCTGCTGTCTGGACGACTCTTTACCTCGAGGCCGAAGACATCCCTCGTTGGAGATGGCAACGAGGGATGTCTTCACTGGATCTACGCAACTCCTACAGCGTTCATTGGGAATGGACATCATAGAGCATGGGAAAAATATTATGTAAAATTTTATTGTTGGAGTTCTTCAAGTGAAACACAAATTTTAATTATTTATGTACTGCAGTAAATTAAAAGGAATATTTCCATGAAAAGCATTGAATTGACAAAACACCAGTGAGCTTAATCAGCCAAAGCTCAACTTGCTTGCCTGCATAAGTTGATTATGATGCGGTCGACTTATCTTTGCCACCTCCCGAATTAGACAGGAAATCTCTTCACAAGAAACGACGTTCCCTTCACAGCGTTATTTCATTAGATGTGGAAATCTGTGTTTTCTCCGGGCGCGTCGACACGAAGCGCTTTTAATTATGAATGGCTCTTGTTAGACAGAAATTAAAATTCTGTAAATTCTTGGGCGAATATAAATAACGCGGCGGTTTTTGGCAAATATTAATGAAACAGTATTACCGAGAGGAGGAGGAGGAGACAACGAGGAACTCTTCCAACCCTTGATCGATTGCGGTCTTGTACAGTAAACCGTTTTACCCTGCGGCGCGTAAGTGGCTTTTAAAACAATGTCGCTGGTCAAAATAAAGTAAGAAGTTTTGATTAGGAAGTTGGGTTAATAATTGCATTATTTATAAAGTTCTTCGTTCTAAGAAAATCGAGTTAACGTTCACACTGTAAAATGGTAGGTAAGCTTTTGACAATATAAATTCAATACAGTCACAAAGGAAAAGAATTTTAGGTTTGTGGAATTTTTTCACTTCTGACGAAGCTATCGAACGATGGCGAAACGTTAAGCTTTAAGACAGCTTGCAAAACGCTTGTCAGCGTAAAGTGAAACGTTGACATTTTAAACGTTTTGAAAGTAACGTAACGCGCCCTACTAAATTACTGGCTATTAATTACTACTGACAAGTAAACAGACAAATAATTTACATAAGTAAATAATAAATATGGGTCAACGGAATTCCCACATAAAATTTACGACTGCGAAGGGTCGTCTAGCCTTTACATGCGTGTGGCTGGCCGTCACAATGCACTGTTGTAATCGTTGAAGTTTCCGGAATTCGCTCGGTGCAGACGTTAATTTCCAATATCACCTAATTATGATCCAACTATCGGATGTAAATGGCCCTTACGTTGTGATTCCCAGGTTCTTTTGTTTTGGTGCGACAGTACAATAATGACTTCTAGCAAGGAAATTGGCAAGTTGCTAATGAAACGCAACAATTAAATTTAAATTATTATTTATTGTAATAAGAAATTTATAGGGCAAGAAACTCTTACTCTCCGCTTCTGTGGTAGGTAAGCTTTTGACAATATAAATTCAATACAGTCACAAAGGAAAAAGGTTTGTGGAATCGAAGACTTTTCGAATCATATTACAGCTCTTTAACTAATATATTCTATGCCACCGAATTTTGAGTTAAGATAATAATGTATTTATATGCCTTGTGTTTATGTATATACACCATCTAGCTACCTTGTTATCACGAAAGGAGCATATGCGTACACGTCAAGATAACACAAAATAAGCAAATAACTTTTAAAACGAAAACATACATGTCCCACAAGGGTACAATAAGCTGAAACGTGTTTAACTTTATTGCCAATTGAACCTTACAGCCGCTTAGCAAACGCAGTTTTAATTACTCGCTTGAATGACAGAGTTAATATTTGTTTCCACGTTTCCTGCATACGTGAAATTTATTCAGTACGAAATGTTTCATCTGAAGTGACTCCCTCAATATAAATCAATAAGGCAATTTTCGTATTTCTATGATAGTCTATGTGTAGTCCTGTGGAAGGAATAGAATCTAATTTTTAATTTATTGGCCAATATACTGTATTATATACTGATTGCCATATCACTGTATTTTCGAATAAATATTCAATCTATAGAACGTTGCTTAAAAGAATTTTAATTTGTGCTTTTGAATTAATAATTTTCTTATAAAGAACAAATGTATTCGATGAAAATACTTCGAACGATCCACACGTTCCTTTACTTCATCGTATTAATTTAGTTTTTGATTAACTTCTCTGTGCATATTCCTAACTGCTTACGTGCGGTGCTAACTTGTTTTAATGAGAACCCCGTTTTAATTACTCACACTACGAAACCGCTATTCACCGTCTATTTTTATTCCAACACTTTATTATTAACGAAATTTCACGGTAGAATGTAAGATACCGGATATCTTATCTGATGAAGTGATTAAACTTTGTCAACAATAAACACGATACAGTGCAATTCGTCCGGTGAAGTTGATTAGTGTCGGCTAATGAAACAAATCAGAAGATAAATGCTGAACAAATTAAAGAAAGGACGTTCTTTAGACAGAATTCACGAAGAAACCAATGAAGTCGTGGATGGCAAAGATTCGGCGTTGCACGTGGCTTGCAGCGAAGGCAACGTCGTCAACATCAGGAAGGTTTTAGCGGATAAGAAGTACCACATAAATTCCAAAGATTCGCTGGGCAAAACCCCGATTTTTAGAGCAATCGAGAATGGTCAAATTGACGCTGCGAAATTTCTTCTTAAAAAGGGAGCGCACGTGTGGAACACCGAAACTTCTATTCTTCACGCAGCGGTTGAAAACAATCAATACGAAGTAGTGCGATTGATACTAAAGCAGACCACGATTGAGGTCAACTGCAAAAATTCTTGCGGTCAAAACCCTTTGCAAATAGCCGCGCAGAATGGTTTCCTCACCATCGTCCGATTATTAATTCAAAATAGGGCCAGCATCAAACCTGTTGATTATAAAAGGCGTACCGTCCTGCATTTGGCTGTTTCGGGAAAGCACTTGGACGTGACGAAATACCTCATCGAAAGTGGATGCAAAATTAACGCCCAGGACGAAGAGGGATCAACGGTTCTGCACGTCGCCGCGGAGATGGGGTCTGTTAAGTTCGTAAATTTTTTATTGAATGCCAAAGCTGACCCAAATATTCCAGACGGTGACGGTTACTTGGCGGTACATTTACTCGTCAGGAACCCCAGGTTAAATATCATGTTGAGCAATTTACTGGACAAGACGAGTGACATAAATGCGCAAAACTGTAACGGCGATACGCCCTTACACTGTGCCGTTTTAAGTGAGAATTTGCAAGCGGTAAGAATACTTTGCGAAAGAGGAGCCGACGTTAATATTATTAATAACAGCGGACTTCCACCGTTATAACAATAGTGTTGTGAAAAGTTTTAATTACCCGGTTGGTTAAATGCTCAACGGTAATAATAAACAAAGATTAAGTTCTATCACGCTATTGATTTGAGCTATAAATAATAGACTTAAAGAAGAAGCCTTTCAAGTGTGGCAGATTCGTCCTGAACGACCTGTATATAAGATGATTGAATAGTGAAAAAATCTTGTTCATTATTTATTTCAAACGATATTTTGTACCTAATTTATTTTACTTTTATATAAATTTCTGAATAAAAATCATCAGCGAAGCACATTAATCTAATCTTTTACTAAGAAACGGGTTATAAAGCAAAATTACTATTAACTACCTGTTAAATCAAGTGATGATCTAATTTAAAAGCAACGCACTGTATTTATTATAGTATTTCATTTTAATCGCACTAACACTTAACGTTTCGCCATCGTTCGATAGCTTCGTCAGAAGTGAAAAAATATAATCAAGTTGTTTATACTTTTCATAAACAACTGGTTTATATTATAAGCTATCGAACGATGGCGAAACGTTAAGTTTTAGGACAGCTTGCAAAACGCTTGTCAAAGCTTGTCAACGTAAAGTGAAACGTTGACATTTTAAACGTTTTGAAATAGTGTAACGCGCCCTACTAACTTACTGGCTATTAATTACTACTGACAAGTAAACAGACAAATAATTTACATAAGTAAATAATAAATATGGGTCAACGGAATTCCCACTTAAGATTTACGACTGCGAAGGGTCGTCTAGACTTTACCTGCGTGTGGCTCGCCGTCATAATGCCCGAAACGACCCACTGTTGTAATCGTTTCCGGAATTCGCTCGGTGCAGACGTTAATTTCCAATATCACCTAATTATGATCCAACTATCGGATGTAAATGGCCCTTACGTTGTGATTCCCAGGTTCTTTTGTTTTGGTGCGACAGTACAATAATGACTTCTAGCAAGGAAATTGGCAAGTTGCTAATGAAACACAACAAGTAAATTTAAATTATTATTTATTGTAATAAGAAATTTATAGGGCAAGAAACTCCTACTCTCCGCTTCTGTGGAAATTGAGAATTTGAGCGTAAAAAACCCTGGTGTTTAAGATAAAAAAATTACGATTTTCAGAAAGTACAGTCTGATTCCCGTAGCAGTTTTCGACTTCGGGTATCGGCGCGATCTCTTTACTTCCGATTCACACCGTTGGTGGTATAATGTTACACAGATGTTTTACCGGAGAGTTCAACTCCTGATTTATCAATAATTAATTGAGTTTCAAGTTCGAGTCCTAGTACAGAGTCTGTAACTCTGCTGGTATTCAAAGACTTGTTCGATTTAATAAACCAACGCACAAAGTGTCTCAGTGGGACGACAGTGTACTTAATTAATGGAATTAATTAATGAATTAATCAGATGTTTTGGGGCGAAGTATGTGATTCCCGCCGCCTTCAGCGATCAATCTGCAGGTAAACCAGTAGCAATCACCCGTTTTCCACGGACTCCCTTTTAGGAGGTGTTGGGTTACCTATCTCTAATTAACCTAATTAATGGAAGCGTGCGGTGAGCCGTACTACTTCTGCCCCGAGCTTTATGTTATTTTGAGAGCGGCGCTTTTGCCCGATGCCTTGCCTGTCAGGACTCTCTGTATATTGCTCGTCCGCCGACAACTAGCTAACTCAAATTAAAGCGCAAGATCCCAGATCGACTGTTTTTTTGGCACTTACACTGTGGGTGTTTATGGCCTTTCAGTCTCGAGGTAATTGCTTCTCATTAACCGACAGATCTCACAGCCAAGACAACAGTTTGACCCTCCCACATATACAAGGTGTGGAAGCCTTGATCAAGAAAATGGTCAGGAATGTATTGCAAATTGTTGGTTTATGATTTGCTTGAGAGAATTCCCCTTAGAGTGTGGTGGTTTCTAAAGTACACTGTATGGAAAGTCCCCAGTAGATGTAAGGAATGGCAAATTTCTGTTGATTAATTAAATTATCGAACTCAGCCACTAATTACGAACGCTGACCAATCAAAGATTTTAAAATATGGAAGTAGCCAATGAGTTTTAATACTCGCTTCAAATGTAAATAAAAATAGTTTGATTAAAGTTCTCTACATGCAATGATAATAATGAACTTTACTGACTCTTTTGACACTAATCAATTTAATTTAATTTATTCTCACTCAATCTGTACCACCAAAGGTGCGATGGAAAAATACAAATAAATGCAAATTACCTATACGTGTTATTCCGTGAAACCACGCACGCACTTATCACTCTGATTTAAAAAACAGCCACGACGCGGGACGCCCGTATTGGTTCTTAATTGCCCTTATGATCACTCAATTTAAAACCGTACCGGAATATATGATTTAACAACCAACAGAATTATAGGAAAAGATGTGAATACCGATTACAAGCGCCTGAACACCATCCAGACAATTAGAATTCGATTCGACCGAGCCTGCTGGCGATTCAAATTCATCTGCCGTTCGTTTTAAATGCAACTTCCCATGAAAACAATTAAAGACCGCCCCTCGTAATTTTAACAGGGTGCGTGCATTTTTCCGTCCAATCGGACCTCTAGTCTTACGTTCACACGCCACCTACCACAGCCAAAATCAAGAGATAAATTCTATTAACGCATCGGAATGTCTCAAAGTGACAGCCCTATAAATTACCATTCAAATGTGTAAGTTGACAAATTTAAAGTCTTCGTTATCTGCCTGAAACGAAAACAGATTCCAGCCTGTCATGCAATTCGATATCTTTGTACACATGGCTAGTTCGTCTGCAATTTTTGACACGGTAATGTATAGAGAACTTCAGAAAAAAACAATTTAGAATAGATTGTTTTATGATGTCTGCGTCGTCGAACATTGCAGGTTCTGAGTCTGCACCTATAAATAAGGCTCCAAATGATGGGGTCCCAAATCTGGGTGTCCAGAGCAGTACGTTTTTCGAACAGATTTACAGCTGTGTGTGTGTGGTCTACGATTAGTCGGAGGAGTGCATGCCACATGTAGCTTTTCGCTTGAAAGGAAGAAAAAAATTTACGCAGGCTACGGACCTACATTTGTTAGTGAAATCATACATGTAACAAAACTGCTTTGATTGTAAACAATTCTCGTTTTAATTTACAAACAATTTAGCGCCCCTTTTCAGTAGTCTGAAGAATAACAGTCACTGTGGTATTTACATAGTTAATTGATGAAATATTTTAAACACAAATATTTTCCCAATTACAAATTTATTTTTGATTTGAGGTTAAATAAATATGCAGGAAAAAAATAAACATCGTTAAATATTCTCCCTGAAAAAAAAAAGTATTTGCTCGCGAATGATTATATTATTAATTGTTACGTGCCGACGCTTTCAATTCACGTCCGGAGGAAAATTTATAAGCGGGAAAACAAAAATTCTTGCAATGTACCGGAAAATTGCTGCCCTCACAACGAAACGCATTATTAAAAAATAAGCGTACACAGAAGCCGGGCTTAATTAAAACCTGTTGTGAACACGCCTTGTTATAAATTCTTTTTGTTTCGTAAATAATCCACATTTTCGCAGAAATACATCATTACACTTTTGAAAGCGTGCCGGGAATATTGAAAGCGACTTCATTTGGAAATGATAGGGGAGCGAGGGTGTTTTTTCGTTTTTGCGCGCACTCAACATCGTTGCGGATCTAAATTATGCAAATGAGTGAAGCTTCGCCGACAATGGAAATGTTTGAAATTTTCCATTTCCGAAGGTCTAGCAACACGTAAACTATTTCATATTCCCTGGCCATTTTCCTTTGAATATAAACGTAAATTTATTTCTTCGGGATTACATCCTAGCAGTAATTCCTAAAATTTATTAAATAGATCCTCTTATTTCCTCAACTCAACTATCCTATGTATATTGGTTAGCCGTATCTACACGTAAATCAAGCGTATAGAACAAATATTAGTGATCAATTATGTTGCATTTACAAGCAGTTAATTACAAACTGGTATTTCCGGGTAACACCGGAACTAAATTGTCAATTCAAAAGGGTTCTACTCATGTCATTATTAGAATCATAATAATCTCATTAATTTTGAATGAGATTACTTTCTATTGGCGTACAATACAATAATTACACTGACGGAGCAGCATTAATACTAGATAACGATAACAACAGCAATACTTCTCTGGCATTAAGTGTAAGTATAAAAAATTAGCTTACAACGTACAATGAAACATCGATATTTCCAACATTTATAAAAGCTATCGCAAGAATAATTGAGAAGTGTTGTTATTATTTTATTATTTGTATTATTGTAGGCCAAGTTTGATATGCTTACACAATCGTACCAGGTCAGATTCTAAAAGTATTATTGGAATAAAAAGCACGCCGAACTCGTCATTCCTTCATTTATTATTCTTTATTACGTTCAGGCTAAACGAACAAAATTCCGTGTGTACGTCTGTTCACAGTTTCAGTTGATTGCGATAGTTCAAGTGTTGTGTTGAAATTTGCATTTTTAATTATTAGACGTAGTTTATCATTTAATATTTTGAAAGCGAATAGTGATTTACACGTGAATTAAACAATAAACGTCCGTACTGTTAAACTCGAGCGATAAAATCGCACCTTATTACTTTATTACAGTAAATGATTCAAGAATGTTCTTCTCAAAACTTAGGGAAAGCGTTAACCTACATATTTTTATTAAGTGCAGTGAATACATTTATTTATTTGACGGAACCAAAAAAAAAATGTTCGCAAACAAATAAGGACATAAGCGTACATTAAATATTTATAGATAATTTATGGTTATGTTCCTCTATGCGGCGTACGTAACTCACAATCAGCGATGTTAGCACATGAATAAATTTTGAATTTCCACGGAAATTTGAGATACTTTATTAGTAAAAAAAAAACATATTGACTAATATCTCAACTTATCTTAATAACCAATATTCTCGTAGTAATTCAATGTCTGTAAGGAAATGAAACATAAAGCTCTAAATACGCTGCATTAAGAAAAATAAATAGGTATATGTAGGGGTTTCGCAACTTGACAAGAACCTGGGAGGAGCTTATGTTGCTTATATAGCCACGTGATATGATTATTCTCAAGTTGCGAGATCTCGTCTACAAAGAACAACGTGCTACAATTTGTGTTCAAAATAGCCGCCACAATTTATAGAAAAAAGCTCTAAGAAAAGTCCACCGTTTTATTCGACTACATTTCAACAGGTTACGAGCCCAGGCGTGCGTTCGAGAAACACGCTCAAATTACGTACTCTACTGGAGTGCGCTCTACGAGTGAATTTTCAACTGGAGGCTGAGATAAACACTCATTATTTTCGAACTGGTAGTTCGAAGAATATAGGATAGTTTCATTATAACAGATACAACATGTGCAATCTACATAAAAATATACTATACATATCTATACATCTAATAACTATACATCTTAATCTTCACGACATCAAAGGTTTCGTGAAGTGCGAAGAATGGGATAAAAAGGAAAACAAATGAAAAATCTCCGGCGAAAAATATCGACTCAAAGCCCGAGAGAAAGCTAAAGAAACCCGCAAGAAACACGAAGGCAACAAATGAGATATGAAATGAACCACAAACAAGAAAAATGAAATAATGGAAAAGCAAGAGACGAAGCGGCGAATAAAAGAAAATTAAAAAAACGCTAACGCGCAACATTAAAAGTTTAATAAATTTGTTTAAAAAAATAATAGAAAAATTGAAACTGAAATTGTTTTTCTGGATTTTATTTCTGTTTGTTTCATTTCTCGTTCATTTTCATTTCACTGTATCTGCTACAGCATTAATTTGTGTTGACTAGAAAATCTTTTTGTTGTTACTTTCACTTGTTTTGTATCCTTATACTTTGAATGTCTTTTGTTTTTCGGTTTCGTTTTGTTAATTCTGTAACTCTGTCATTTTCTCGATTAGAAAATCTTGCTTCATTTGATTAATTTTTAATGTCAATGTGAAAACGCATTCACAAAAAAAAGTAAACTGTAAATATCATAAAATTCAACTGTCATTTGTCAGTTGAGAACAACGCTGAAGTGTCGCGCGCAGTGTTGCCAATGTTTGGGATCAAATGGATCCCGAAGGAGTCAATGATAAAATAGGACAACAGATTCGTTGATATTTTATTTTTGAATTATTAAAATTATTTAAATTTCATAGAAAGTATTTAGTAATGTAATAAATAATTTTAAAAAAATACTGTTTTCAGAAAATTATACTGGCGTCGCAGAAAAAAAAACGCAAAAGAAAACTGCATTTTTCATAATTTTTTAAAAATATTTTTCAATTAGTTTTTTTGACCAACATTTTTTAAACTAGCTTATCCACCAAAAAACTTCCTTTTTTTAATCACTTCAAATTTCATGAAAGCAAATACCTTGGTGGCGCCATCTGTACGAATTCCTACTTACTAAATTGATGACAATTTTTTAAAAATATTTTTCAACTGTTTCGTTTCTTCGGTCGAAACTTTTTAAACTTGCATATCCGCCAAGAAACTTCGTTTTTTACTTAATTTCAAATTTCATTTAAAGCGAAAACATAGAGCTTCTCGGCGCCATCTGTACGAATTTCTATTAACTACGTTTTGAAGCGCGAAATGTGAATCCTTTTCGTGCATTGTTCCAATTTTTTCTATAATTTCTTTTTTAATATTTTTCAACTTGTTTCGATTTTCTGGCAAAAACTTTTTAATCTTGTAAATTTTTTCAAAAATGTGTGCATTCACAAACAAACGTTGTTTTTTTTTAATTAATTTCAAATTTCATAAGAAGCTTGGTGCTGCCATCTGTACGACTTTCTACGAACTAAATTTTTGATGATTTTTTTTAAATTTTAACTTTTTTGGTCAAGATTTCCTAAACTAGCTTATCCGCTAATAAATTTCGATTTTTTTAGTTCACCTCAAATTTCATGAAAGCTTACAGCTTGGTGGCGCCACCTGTACGAATTCCTATTTATATCTTTTTGACAGTTTATTTTCTTTTTAATATTTTTCAACTTGTTTCGTTTCTTTGGTCGAGATTTCATAAACTCGCTCGCCCTCCAATAAACTTGTCTTTTCACTTCATTTCAAATTTCATGAAAGCAAACGGGTCGGGTCGGTGGCGCCATCTGTACGAATTTCTATTAACTACATTTCGAAGCACGAGAAGCCCTCTTGTGCTTGAGAAGTTCTCTTTGTGTTTTCCAAATTTTTGTTAACAACTGACCATCTGTTTAATAATATAATAAGAAGCCGTTCGAGAACATACCATAGGAAACTGTTCAAAATTTGGGGAGTAACGCAAGAGAAGAACACTCAGGTCTTATTATCCAAAAATCGAAACCGAATGTCGGTCATTCAATAAGAATCGAACTTCTGAACAAAAAAAGAAACAATCACAACTGGAAGCTGCAAATACAAGCAAAAACGACTTATGGTCTTCAGCAGTCGTGATGAAAAAAGGATTTTGCTCCAACGGACACTGTCGAGCCTTACATGACACTATCGGATAATAAAAATCAAAAGAGAAATTGTAATAAAAAAGGAGCTATGGATGCTGATGAAGTTATTGGCAACAGTGCAAGTATAAATCATGCACGAAGAGAACTTGGTCGACCGACCATTGCTCGGATAGTTACGAGGGGAAGACTGCGGAAGTTTGAAGAAGCTGCAGTTGTCTGAAGAAATGTAACAGGTGATTCTTTCCGAAATCCCAAAGAAATAAGCTGCCTATCTAAATGGGGAATTAAAAGAGGAAGTACTGATAGGACCGCCAAAAATGCTGGTCGAAATCTTTTAAAGTATTGCCTACCGGAAGAAGAACAACATGATCGGTGTGGAAGCATGTAAAATGTTGTCGAAGTTGCGCAAATCGACGCCGTCTAATCAAGCCCTTGTATGGATTAAAACCGGCAGGTAGAAGTCGGTATAACAAATTGGACGAGACTCAAAAATTATGGCGCAACTGCAACCAACTGTGGGTATCGATTTGGTTCCGGGGATGACTTAACCATGAGGTCGTGTATGTAGATGACATATTAGTAGCATCGAGGAGTCAAAAAATGATTGATAAGGTTGGAAAAGAGTCAATCTGAAATTAAATATTTAGGAGTCTATCTCGATAGAGACCTGAGGATGACGACCCATGTCAGGAAGACGAGGGAAAAAGTATGCAGGACCCTAATGGCCATAGCCAGAGTGATGCCTAATGTCTTGTGCTCTCCACGGTCCTATAAGCGGCGCCCATCTGGTCACCGGTAATGAAATATAAGCACTATGAGGGTCTACTGGAGTCTATCAACAGGAAAATGGCCATCCGCATAACCTCCGCTTACAGGACAGTCGCCACAGAAGCCATCCTAACGATCGTGGCGGTTCCACCTATAAAGTTGAAGGTGGAAGAAAGGACACAGCTGTACCGCGCGGACAGAACACCCATCGCTGGAATCCAGGACACCCTCATGGAAAAATGGCAACAACGCTGGAACAACTATCGCGGGTGGACGACAAAGACCTGCACAAATGGTGCAAAAAGTCGACCACTACATTACTCAGGCAATGACAGGTCATGCGGTATTTGCCTCATACCACCGTGAAATCGGGAAGATGGAAGACGTCTGCTGGTACTGCCATGAGGTGGATACTGCGGAGCACACAGTCTTTGACTGCAGGAGATGGCACGAGGTAAGACAAGAAGCCAACAGGAAATGCGGCACTTACATCACCGCAGAAAACGTAGCCGACCTCTTACTTAAGAGCGAAAGCCACTGGCAGTACGTGACTGACATGCTGAGATCGAAAATGCAGCAGAAAGCAAACGACGAAAAAGATATGAGAGACACTATATGAGACTGAGAGAACGAAATTTCTGATGTAATGCTTAACGGCGGATTCCAGAAATGAGCTGCTAGAAAAGAGGATAAGGAGTTTAGTTGGTAGGCGCTCGTGTTGCGGACCTTAAGAAAGGCCGTGACCGAGTGAATCCAACATGCCTGATACTGGATACTCGTTGACGACAACTTTCGAAGATTCTCCAAACCTCTATATAAAAAAAAGTCAATTTGAAATGAAAGATTTGGATTCAATCAGGTACTGTCTCAGAAGGGAGTTTATTGGGTGCGGCGATTGTACAACACCACATCAGAAAGGATGTTCTAGATAGATTTGGAATTACTGAATGCAAGTCAGTCGCTGTCCCAATTGTCAGCGGCTTCAAGCTAGTGAAAACTTCGAACCAAAAATGGAATTGTCTATATCGTAAGTTGGTGGGTGTTCTCGTTCTCAACTATTTGGCTTTGGCTGTTCACTTTGGCTTTGGCTGAACACTCGCAGACTGCAAAGAGGGTGCTTCGACATCGAAGAGTAACAATCGACTTTAAATGCTTCAGATTTTAGATCTGCAAGAGGGTACGTTGATGCGGATTGGAGGTGCTGTAGGGAAAACAGATGGTCTGCCATGGGATGTATATACATATTTATTGAGTGGGTCAATATCGTAGGAGGATAAAAGACCATAATCACAGGCTCTCAAACCATAATTTTCGCGCAAGGAGCAAACATGTACAGGGTTAGCCAAAGGAACCATGGAAATATCTCAAGGGGGTTATATGGATTGGAATGAAATTTTCAACGGTAAGGTAAACCGACACAGTGGGCACAATCAGCAACGAACAAGGGAAATGGAACTTCCGGTTCAGTTGGAAGTGGAACATCACTCTATCCGAGACGTCTTGAAGAGGAAGAAGATCAAAATCGATTATGTTCCCACTGAAAACTCGATAGCTGACATGTTAACTAAGAGCCTCATTAGAGAGAAACACGAGTTCTTATTGGTCGTTCATTGCAAGGTGTTTTGACATTGTTTTTGTTTCTGGAGTTGATTGGCATTTCAAGAGTTTACGAAAGTTCGTATTTTACACTTCGTAGAACTACTTCTCCTCTTCCTCCTGCAGTAAAAAGTATATATGAAAAGTTTGATGCCACAAGGTCTTGTAACAGTTATAGAAATTATAGACAATAACAGAGATAAATACACAAAATCAATCAATCAGGAGAGAGAGAGAGAGATAAAGACAACGCATCAGAAGCGAATCCTAGTATGCCAGATATAGAACGAATTATGAAAGGACGATGGATTGACGATGTATAAAATTAATAATGAAGAAAATTTGATTTAAAATTTAATAAATACATTTATTTCATCACTAGAGATGAGTTTACGGTGTCTGGCTTGCTAATATCTTCTTCTTCTTCTTCACTGATTAGACCAACTTCTGTTTGGATAGACGCATTTTTTATCAAAAATATCATTCCCTTCTTAACTCCAAATGCAGGTGCTTTTACCGACATTTGTGGTTGGTTTCATAATCTGGTTTTGGTAAACTATTTGGAATTAGTTTCGTTCATGTTTCAATGTTTTGCTTATGCTGTCCTTCTGACTTGTATTGCTTTTATTTCAAGTCGAAGTCATTGAAAACACTTACTTCAATCATTATTGTTATTTATTTGTTAAGTAGGTACTGTTTGTGTAATCCCCCGGGCATCCAAACTAGTTGTAGTACTGAAACAGGGGGGAAACTTACTTTTACATGTTGTCCACATAAAATTGCTGTTTAACCCATTAACGCCTAGCGATACCATAAAGTCCCATGTGCAGGAACCCTTTTAAAAGGTCTGTGAAATTTGACATATGTAATTTCCTCTTGTATTACTAGGTGGCGTGACTTGTTTATAAGTCGTTGACCAATCCCGTGCAAAGTAATTTGAAATTTCTTGTTACATGTGTTTGTGCGGTGCCGTTAAATTTGAAACATGGCTTTTGCAAGTGACAACTTGGATTTCCGTCTAGAGTAAGTATTATTTGAAGTTATTTACTGCTTGATTTTTATTTGTGGTCGTGTAATTCGCTTTTTAAAACATCATAAATTCTACTACAATTAATTTTATTTCGTTACATTATTCGCGGGATTTACAAATTTCCAATAATCTTAAACGTCCCCATATGGACCCACTAGGCGCCTAATGAAAAATTTCATGTCACATACTTTTTTCTCCTGTTTAGAGGAATTACACTTCAAGAAGCACTTGATATTATTTATGATGACCCAGAAAGCACTCAAGTGACCGACATTTTTATAGAACCACCGGAAAGACACATTCTTACTGATGAAGATTCCGGAGATGAGGATAATGCTGGCTTAGCCGATAATCTAAGTTCAAGACAACTTTCAGCTGGGGCAGAAATACGTTTTGGTAGTCACCATAGGCTTGCTGAGATACCTGACGATTCCAATATCGATAATTCTGTTCATCACGAACCTTTAGCTTTACCAACAACCGGTGATTTTCAAAATGTTAACATTGCCGAAAAACCTACATGTTTTTCATTTATCAAGGGCGATCTAGAACCCCAAAATCACGATTTTCCCAAGCCAAATTATTCCAAGTACAAAAGTATGTCCTGTGTAGACCTTTTTGAGTTATTTTTTTACAGATGAATTATTATGTGATATCATTATACAAATTTCAAATTATGCATTATTTAAAAATTGCCCTGATCCTAGAATATCTCTCGAAGAAATGAAAACGTTTTTAGCGATTTTGCTTCTTAGTGGATACAATGAATTACCTTCAAAAAGATCTTTCTGGGTCAGTAACAAAGATATGAGAAATGAATTGGTCTACGAAGCAATGCGACGAGATCGATTTCTACAAATATGCCGTTTTCTCCATTTCTCTAACAATAATTCCATCGATCCTCATGACAAAATGTATAAATTGAGACCGCTAATTGAGTACCTCAAATCAAAATTTATTGAACACTTTGTGCCAGAACAGAATCTCTCATATGATGAATACATGATGAGATGTAATGTAATGTATGTAATGTATGTTTATTGGTGATAAATACACAAGGTATTACACAGGTCATAAAATAAATAAATAATATGGATACTATGGACGTCACGGATGTAAGCAGTTCATCCGTGGCAAACCCATAAGATTTGGATACAAAGTATGGTGTTTCAACGTTCCATCTGGATATCTAATAAATTTTCAAGTATATCAGGGTAAAAATCCAAGGGCAAAAGTTCAGTATGAGCAACTATTTGGAAAGGCTGCAGCACCGCTTATTCAAATGATCGAAGAATTGGGAGAAAAGAAATCGTTAGCTTACCATTTTTTCTTTGATAATTTATTTACGGGAATGAATTTACTTTGTACTCTAAAAGCTAATGGATATCAAGGTACTGGGACGATAAGGGACAATCGCATTCCAAAGGAATGCCCTTTAGTGTCTAAGAAAGATTTACAGAAGCGTCCGAGAGGTATATTTGATTCGGTTCTTGAAAAGAATGCGGGTATTCAGTTTATTCACTGGATGGATAATAATGTTGTATCTGTAGCTAGTTCCTGTTTTGGTACCATTCCAATAAAAAATGTAGAACGCTTTTCGAGAACAGAAAGAAAATTTGTTGGAATATCTAGACCTCATGCATTTTCAGAGTACAACAAGAATATGGGCGGCACAGATTTGATGGATGGCAATATATCAAAGTAATTATTTTTATTGCGTACTTATACAAGACCTACATAAATGTCTAACTTCTTTACAGTTACCGTATCGGAATACGAGCAAAGAAGTGGTACTGGCCCATATTTACCTATCTCATTGATGTAGCGGTACAAAATGCATGGCAAATTCGTAGAAATTCTGATTCAAATATAAGTCAGCTAGAATTCAGAGGAAATATTGTACAAGTACATTTTCAATTTTTTTTTTGTAAATATACAGTGACCGGCAGAAAGTTGGACACATGGGAAAATTTTATTATAGATTTGTCAGAAAAATTTATTCTTTATGAAATGCATCCTCTCAAACTCAAAGTGCACATATAAAAATTTTCCCATATGTGTCCAAGTCTCTGCCGGTCACTGTAGACTGTGTTATAATTTTTATTTCAGACATACTTGGTAAAATTTAAATTTCCTCCAAAAGCACCTGGTCGAATTTCTTGTGCGGCTGGAAGTGACTTTCGAGTAAATAGCTCCATAAGGTATGATAGAATGAATCATTATGTTGATGTGCTGGAGAAAAATGCACTAGCAAAGTTCGCACAATGTGCGAAAAATGTGATGTGGGACTGTGCATAGATTGTTTTAAGAAATTTCATAATAAATAAATACACATATGTGCAATAAAAAGCAAATACTTATGTTATCCCCCATCTTTAATCATTTAACTAATCTAAAGCAGTATTCTCTGATATCGCCTAGCGTACCCATAACGGAACACCCCTTATTTTGAAAACTGCTGATTAGAAATTTATGCAAACAATTCATCTCTAAGAGGCTTATTTTTAAAATATTTAATGTTAAAAACATAAAAATTTAAAAAAAAATTAATTCAGGCGTTAATGGGTTAAGGATTACCATGGAAAACAGTTTGATCAAAATTGTAAGCATAATAAATATCTCTATAGAGGAAAGTAGGAAAAAAATTTAATGGCAACTAATTTAATATGCAGTATTATTTTGTTGGAGTTCGTGCCTCATTCATGCCTTGAAGCCATCCATCACACAGAACACGATCACACTAATTAAACAGCTAATTACTTTTTTGCAAACTCGAATTCCATGATGACAACGAGAGAGCGCAGCGGGGCGAACACATCGTAATTGTAATTTTGTGGCTCAAAGCCACAACAAATACGCTCATACGGCCTCGCGTAACTAACAAACATCGCGTTGTAAATTCAGGTTAATTTACATGCTCGTAAATTGGGGAGCGAAAATCGTGTTTTCTATGGCTGCGTTAGGGGCCACTTAGTGCCTACACAGAACACGCGAAATCTAAGACCGCTCTTGAAGAGTAATATCTAGAATCCTCCAGACATGCGATTCGACACGTTCCTTGTTTCTCTTGTTATGTTTTCTTATTACGACGAACACACGGTATTATTTTTCATGTACGCCCCAACTTGTTTGTATTGTAAATTACCTCAAAATCCTTCTAAATGAAAGAAGGACATTTCCTGGGGGGGGGGGGGGGTTTGATCCTAACATTTGAAACCTTTCATAAACTGAATGAAAACCCACGACGTTTAACGTAGTTTTCTTTGTTTGAATGACAAAGCTTAAACGGAAGGCGGAAAACGACGTTATGCAACAAAGTTAAACTAAGTTGCTTGCAGATTTTCACAAGGAAAGATAGTTGAGTTACTAAGTAAGCCGGGCCTTGGATAATCACATTTGCCGTTGTGCACGATGAATTAATTCCGTTGTTTTACTGATGAAATTACTTGAGATGAATTCACAATGTTCACACAGCTAAGGACGAAACTTAAGGAGTACGAGTTTCGCGAGTTACTAAGAATACATTCGTTTTACAATACGTAGCTGTTTCCTCCAACATATCTCCAAAAATGACTTATCCACATGGTTGACTTCATTCACTGCATGAGACCGACATCTTCGTTAGTATAACTTTTCTCGACGTGTCACTAAAACAGTGAACATCTTCGGGAGCGAAATCTCTGCTTTTTTATATCAGAACCATTAAAGAAATGACATTATCTTTTCGTAAAACGCCTTCACGTCATTTACAAGCAAAATTTTGCGTTAACATTAACGTAAATTAATTTACTGCCTTACGTCGAAAGATCCCCGCGAGATTAATATTAACGATAATTACTAGAAGGTATTCCCTCGCGTAAGGATCCTGTCAAATGTATCCCACGCGGAGAATTTTAATGGAACCCCCAAACTTTGCTCGGGAATAAAAGAAAACCAATTACAAGCCACCTGTTCCCGATTTAATCGTTAGTTATCGCCGAGTCGTCTAGCACTTTTCTCGTCAAATTCAAGTTGATTTTTTCTCTTTCGATTTTTGTCGCGGTGCTCACACAAATAATGGTTTCGTCTCTTAATTCCACACTCTAATTTTAATTAATCGAAGTGTGGGAGTAAGATCAAGATGAAATTAATTGAACTACTGGATCAATTGCACGTGTTTAAATTTAGACTTGGATGATTAAATTATGTACTTATTCGATTAAACTTATCTAGTTTAACACTTTCATTAATTATAATTTAGATCAGTCTCTAACAACTTACAAAAGGAAACAAGAATTAAAGTCAGGCGCTTAAATCGTAATTAACAAAAGTAAGAGATAAATCCAACCTTGAGTCGTATACCACGAGAAACTAACCACCTATTGGCCCAGGGAAAATGTTCACGTGTAATGGATCTAGTGCGGGCGGGGCAGTAGTCAGCGTCCCCGTGTGAACCTTCCTTGAGCGTGTATGGCGTTGCTTGTCTCGTAAGCGAAGTCCGGTTCGGTCAATTGGTACAGGACGCTCATGCTAAATACTCTAGCAGGATCCCAACGATAAAACCACCAATAAAAGTCTGATTAATATAGAACATTGTTACACACAAAACTCGCTCGCAGTAAATACCTGATTTATTTGCAGAGTCAGGCTTCGAAAACCATTCGAAAATGCTTGTGTGACGCGTAGAGTGCTTCTTTCCAGATCACGGATTAAATATCTCCGTTCGCCCTTCACACAAACAAAAGCAGGAAGCAACGGAATGGCAAGGGACCAGTAAATACCTGATTTATTTACGGAAGTCAGGCTTTTAGAAGCGTTCGAAGATGCTTGTGTTACACGTAGAGTGTTTCTTTCCAGATCACGGTTTAAATGTCTTAAATGTCTTTAAATGTTTAAAACAGGGAACGCCATATCAGCGGCCTTATTGGAGATAAATTGCGTATAACGAAAATTTACACTGTAACAGCGCAGGATTTGATTCAATTTCTTGAACAATTAAAATTCTATAGTAAATTGTATCAAGAATTTAATTGAGTCAATGATTATCTGAAAAAAATAGAACGTGTTCTATCTTTTATCTTCAAACCGAACCACATCTGCAATCCAAAAATTTCTTGTAGACATTGAACGAAATCTTGTACAAGAAATAGAGTAGGGGAGAAGTGGCATGAATGGGACAAGGATTGAATTGCTATTATACACAATTTTAGTGTGAACTATTGCTAGTAGATGGCAAACATGTTCACTGTTGTGTTAAAATAGGTGTGACTGATAGGTTATTGTTGTTCAAGATTTTTTTGTGTTATTAAAGGTTTTAGTATTGAAAAGTAAGTATTGTTCAATTTTATATTTTTCTTGGTGTATCCAGTAGTGCTGGCAAAAACCGGAAAAAATTTAAACCGAATAATCGGTTTCTTTAAAAACCGGTTTCGGATATAATCGGCTATCCAAATAATGATTAAAACCGATTATTCGATTATCCAAGAAACCGACTATTCGGATATCCAAAAACTGACTATTCGGATATTTGAAAAACCGATTATTCGAATATCCAAAAACGACTATTCGGATATCCAACAAATGACTATTCGGATATTCGAAAAACCGATTATTCAATTTTTGAATTATCCCAATTGATTAACCGAAAGCCGGTTAATTAGGACATATTAAAAAGAACTGAATTTTTGTCACTACTCACAATAATATGTTTGTGCTTTTAAATAGGTAATAAAAATAAAAGTTTTTTTCCTGATATAATTATTCTTGTTATATCTAATGAACAATGTTCAACAAATTATAAAACTAACGCAAATAGTTTCAGTTTGTGTACTTGAAATATTTCTACCGACATAATTTTAGCTCAAAAACAATTTTCTTTAATTCCCTATTTATTAAAATAATACTGATGTTTCTAATAGTGCTGGCAAAAACTGGAAAAAATTTAAACCGAATAATCGGTTTCTTTAAAAACCGGTTTCGGATATAATCGGCTTATCAAATAATGGTTAAAACCGATTATTCGATTATCCAAGAAACTGATAATATCCAAATATCCGGTTATCCGAATAACTGGATATTCGAATAACCGGTTTTCCGTATAACTGGATACTCGAATAACCGAGTTATCCGGATAACCGGTTTTCGGTTTTCTCCAAAACCGCGGATATCCAAAACCGGTTAACCGATTATCCAAAAAATCGATTTAGGTTGCCAGCACTAGTATCCAGTACTACAAGAAAGCCATAGTTAAAATAATTTAGTCTGTAGGCTGTTATATGACAAATATTTAATAAAAACAGCTGTTTGATATTTTGAGGTTAAGTTTGTTTAAAAAAAACATATTTACCTCGTAATGATTAAGGCATGAATGGGACACATTTTAAAGTCATGAATGGAACACTGACCATTTTAGAATGTCAAGTACAAGCAATACCTGTAAAACTAGAAAGAGATCCAGGGTGGTACCTGAACAAATGGAAGAAGCAGTGAAGGACGTAGTGAAGAATCAACTGGCAATTAGACGAGCTGCAGAAAAATACAATATTACAAAATCTGCGTTACAGCGAGCCGTTAAAAATGCCAATAAACTTGAAGACCCTTCTAAATTTAAACATACACCAAACATCGGCAACAAAAGAATTTTTTCAATCAAGCATGAAGTTGCATTAGTGGAATATTTACAAACTGCTACGGTCTGGGTACTAGGGCTGTTAGAGAACTGGCTTATAAGTATGCACAAAAATTGAACCTCAACTACCCTAAAAATTGGGATACGAAACAACAAGCAGGCTTAGATTGGCTAAACTTTTTAAAGCACACCATAAGCAGCTGTCTTTATGAAAACCCGAAAAGACTAGTTTAAGCAGAGCAACAGCATTTAATCCTACCAATGTAAAACATTTCAATGTAAAACAATCTAGAACGTGCTATGTCCAGATTTACCTTCAGTGCTGATAGAATTTATAATTGTGACGAGACTGGTCTGACTACTGTAACTGATCCACCAAAAGTATTTGCTACAAAAGGTTTGAAACAAGTCAACTAATGGCAATTCGGTACCTCCAGTTTTTGTATTCCCTCGCGTACATTTCAAGAGTTATATGCTAAACAATGCACCTGTAGGGAGTCTAGGACTTGCACATAAATCAGGATGGATGACTGAGGACAACTTTTATATTGCTTTGCAGGACTTTGTAAAATGTACAAGGCCCACTGCTGAAGCTCCCATACTATTACTCTTAGATAATCACGAATCGAACGAAGTGCTCAGATTGACTGGATGTTGCTAAATCCAGGAAAAACTTTGGACATTTATAAATTGGCAGAGCTGGCAAATAAATGCTTTTACACCAAAGAACATCGTAGCCGGATTCACCAAGCCAGGGATATATCCCTTCGATCGAAATGCTTTCAGTAACACAGATTTCCTTGCCTTGTATGTAACAGATCATCCATTGATTTCCAGTATATCGCCTAAACTGCCGGAAGAAAATGCATCGTCTTCTGCCTTGACCTCTGTACCAACAACTCCATCATCAACTAATAATTGTAGCAATATATTGATTACACCGGAATCCATCCGTCCATTTCCTAAGGCTCCGACTAGAAAGGAAAATTACAAAGGAAGGAAAAGGGGAACTACAAGAATTCTAACGGAGACTCCAGAAAAGGAAAAAATTCAAGAAGAACATTTAGAAAAATTGAAAAAAATAAAAGTGCGTGAAGAAAGAGAACAAAAGAAAAGGAAGGTAACAAAGAAATTAATCAGCGAAAATAGTGAATCAGAAACTGAAACAGAGGAAGAAATTGTATTCAAAGATTCTGATGATAGCGACGACAAGATTTTTTGGGAAGAACCGGACAATGATGACAATCCAACAATACTGTGACAAGATGCAAGTAAATTCATGCATTGGATTTATTTAGCAAACTTGAGATAAGAGAAAATGCAACTCGTCAACGTAAACAACGGAACCTTGACACCTGCAGGTGGTAAACCTTGAAAGCGTTGGAACGGATTTGAATTATCTCGCAATCTGTCGTGCCTTTTCGGTTTCGTTAGAACTCGGAATTGCTCGAGTTACACTTCCTATAAAAACCCCACGATCTGCATAAAATGATAAGATCTTAAACTAGTTGCTATCAGAGCATGATGTAGGCTCTATTTTGTTAAAGTGTGCTGTTAGGGTAAGTTGAACTTTGTACAATTATGTTTGTCTGTATTTATTTATGTTTAATATAATATTTAAGCTACGCTATGCCCCTTGTTTCGATTTATACCGTAACAATACCTCTCATAAATCTAGATATTGAACAGGGTGACTTTGTTTTAGTAGATTGGGCGACAAAGAAAAATAAGCAGTGCTGCATTGGATGTGTACAGAATACAGAAAATAAATTCAATATTCAATTTTTAAGAAGAGTTGGAAATTCAAACAAATTTATATACCCCGAGGCTAGTGATGTATGTGATGTGGACATATCATGCATTATTACAAAAATTGATAATCCCTGTGTAAATGAAGGAACTGCTCGAACAAAAAGGACACTAATTTTCAACATTAATTTTAATGATATTGAAACTAGATATGGAAAAGTTTTCTAATGTTATAAAACATACCATGTGCCTATTATTTGAATAAAGTTTTTTTTTTGTATTACTGTAGCCACCTTTTGATTTTTTAAATAGTGTCCCATTCAAGACTTCTACCTGTCCCATTCAATACAATACATGTATTGAATGGGACATTTTTAATTTTTTATATATTAATTTTTATCTCTATTATAATGAACAATTTCCACTTATGATCATACTTAAAATATGTACACTCAGCTGAAGTATTCATAGTCAAAGGGAAGTAATTTATAGTAAACGAATAAAAGTGTCCCATTCATGCCACTTCTCGCCTAATGCATTAATATGCAACTTTTGATTTCTTACAACTAGTCTTAAAAGAAATTGTTTCGTGAACTGGTGCCACTCGTTCACCGGAAAGAATTGATACGATCTTGATTGTTATTGAAAAAAAAAAACAACTTTATAACCGTTGTTTCACATTAACGAAATTTAAAATTGCATTTGTAGAGAGTGCAATCCCTTTTCGATGACAATAAATCTGATTAAAATGTTGACACCGGTCTTCATGAAACTCGAAACAATCAATAGCATCAAGCGTATTTCACATCGAGGGCCAAACAAAAGGGTCGCATCACCACAAAGAGAAAGAGCATTACAAAAATAAACTCGACCAGGGCGATTATCGACCTGATAAAATTAATTAAAGCGAAATTTTCGACGCAATTTAAATTTGCACCCCGCGGAGACGTTCGAACGGGGACGTGTAAAATAAAACGCATCCTCGAAGCAAAGGCGGCACGAATTCGCAACAATTCAACAGCAAATTGCGAACGGTAAACAAGATTACGCTGTTATTATAAAACTTAAAAGTGTTCCGTTCGACGGTAAGCCTTTTAAATGCGAAAGGTATCCTCTTCAGAGCGTAAATCACCCCCCGTGTAAATGGCTGTATGATTTTAAGAACCTTGGCTTAACAGGATCGAAATTGTTATAGGATACTGCAAACAGTGACATTAAAAGATGAAAACGGATGTTTGAAACAATGTCGGCGTTTATGAACTATAAATTAAGGAATGATGCTTCGGTACTTAACGTTTTACGATACTTTCAAGTAAACTTCGGCTATGAAACCTGAAAAGATTTTGAAATTTACTAAATAAATGTGTAAATTTCATTATTTCTTTTTGTTTAATATATTAAAATCTATCCATTAACAGTCATGACAATTTATCACCGGTAATTACTCGTCGAATTAACAGCGTTATTACACCATTTTGTTATAAAGTAATATCAGTTGACATTCCCTTTGAGGCTTTAAATACATTAGATAATTATAGTGGGGTCACGACTACGTAAAGTAAACAACACACGATTCTATAATTACATGTAAAATATGTACTATAGGACATGTAATATGCTCTATTGTAAATTAAAAAAATCGTTTAACTTGCATTCAAACTAATAAAATAACTGAAAAATGCAGATATAGTGTTGTACCAATTTTTTTCGGCGGGCATAGTAAGTACATGATAATATGTATGTAGAAATTGATGTAAAAATTTACACAATACAGTACAATACAATATTTGACAAAAATTATATACATAAATTAAACAGTAAATTACGGTATTAACGCTGGTAATGGTGGTTTTGTGTTACTACCGATAAGTACCTATTATAAGTCTGTGCTATTTTGTGTAATTTTAACCCATAGCTCTTAACCTCTTTTTGTCACATGGGTCAAATCAGGAACGTACTATTTTTATGGGTCCATAATTAAAATAAGTTAAATTTGTTTACTATGTACCCTGTCTTCCTACTGTTCCAACATAGGAACGAATATTACTTCAGTTTTTGTGACCAGCGTGGCCATCTTATGGGATATTTAGCACAAATTATATTCAGTAACAACTGGTTGTGACAGTTTATTATATTGTCTGTGTTTGTTTCAACAAAGCCACTACAAAAGTAAGTGAAGAAACTATTTCAAAATATGTACGTCGTTTCTACATGTAATAGGTGTACGATAAACAAGTTGTGGAGCATAAATTGCAACTTATGTGTTTATAATATCAAAAAATCTTTTCGTTCCACATCTGGAACATTCGTCTACACCAGTAATCTATTTTGTTCCAAGTTAGGAACAATCGGCATTCAAATTCACAAAATTATTTTCTCCCCTCTAGGACTAAAATTATGTCTACGGAAGAGGATATTGGTTCATATCCACCTAGCGACAGTGAGGATGATAACTTTGACGACAGTGATGAAGATCCTGACTACGTACCAAAAAAAAACGACTGCCTTAGAAAAACGAAAAGGTGAAATATCATCAGAAGAGGATTCGGAAGAAGATCAGTCTCTCGCTCCCAGCACATCTACAGGAAGCAGACAAAAAGATAATCCAAATAAAAGAGTTGCCCATATATGGAAAAAAGTCTCTTGTACGTCTTTACCATTACAAATACCACAATTTATTTCCGAAGAGGAGGAGGAGAACCCTGAAATAGGTAGACCTTATCACTACTTTCAAATCTGTTTTGACAAAAATTTACTAAAACATGTTGTTTTCGAAAGCAATAGATATGCTTTACAAAAAAATCCAAACAAGCCACTGCTCCTGGAAGAACAAGAATTAGAAATATTTTTGGGGACGGTAATTTACATGTCAATTTTTGGACTTCACGAAATAGGATGTTTTGGGCAAGAGAAACAAGAATGCCAATGATAGCAAATAGACTTTCACGAGATAGGTGGGAAACCTTAAAAGCCAATCTTCACTTCAACAATAATGAGGAAGAGGTTAGAGGCTCTGATCGAGATAAGTTACTTGTTACCCACTTGTGCGGTAAATTCAAAGGCCAAACTTTGATGCCTCAAATGATGTGCATTGACGAACAAATAGTGCCATTTCGTGGTCATTCAAATTTAAAACAATACAACCCCAAAAAACCTAATAAATGGGGCTATAAAATATTTGTGTTATGTGATGTGAAGGGCCGTACATTTAATTTCGAAATTTATACTGGAAAAATCTTACCTGTTGAAGGAAAACCTGACATTGGTGCTAGTGGGAATATTGTATTGAGACTGTGTGAAACAATTCCTGACCGTAAAAATTGTTTATTGTATTATGATAATTGGTTCTCTTCTTTGCCTTTGATGACATTACTACATAAAAATGGAATCGGATCTTTGGGCACTATACGAACTAATAGAATTTCTGGAATACAATTACCTAGTGACAGTGCGATGAAAAAGGAAGGGAGAGGAAGCTATGTCGAATACAGTAGTCACATAGATGGTGTTGAGATAAGAGTTGTCTACTTGCCAGTACTTTTTGTGGAGCTCAGCCTATAGACGAAGTAAATCGTTTTTCAAAAAAAGATAACGATCGAATTGATGTTACTCGTCCCAATATTGTAAAGCAATACAACGCATTCATGGGGGGAGTTGACCTCTTAGATGGACTTATATCTTACCACAGGATCCACATCCGATCTAAAAAAATGGTATCTTCGCATATTCTTTCACTTTATCGACATGTGTTTAGTAAATGCTTGGATAAGATATCGTGAAGATTTAATTGCACAAGGACTGAACAAGAAAGACATCCCCGATCTTTTAGCATTTCGAAGTCAAGTTGCTGAAGGCCTATGCATGATTGATAAACCTTCAATTACAAAAAAACCTGGCCGTCCATCGTCTGCAGATGCCATAGATGTTGCCTTCGAGCAAAAGAAGAAGAGAGATCCCACAAAACCAATTCCTCAGTTTGATGTGCGAAGAGACAAGATTGGACACTTCCCCATGGAAGATCTTGTTCGACAAAGATGTAAAAATCCAAACTGTGGCCTTAAAACCTATTTTAAATGCATTAAGTGCAATCAATATATATTTGTGTATTACAAAGAATCGCAATTGTTTTCTGCAATTTCATATGTAATTATTTTTATTTTCTATTAAATTAAAAAATGTATCCGTCGCCTATTGGGTCAAATTAGGAACATACTTTCAAATTGTTTTTTCAATATTTTTTCGACTAAACATGTATCGTTTTGTGTTTGGTACCCTTAATACTATCATTTTCAAGCATTATGTATTTTTTTAAAGATTAAAATAAAATTCAGGCTAAAAGAGGTTAATTAATGCATTGCAAACTGAATAATACTATAATGCAGCAGTGTTAGTTTCATTTTAAAACATAATAATGAAGTGCAACCAATACTTTTATCATTCACGACAATGATCTTGAGAAATAGAACTTGTTCTTTCTATCAGATTTTACATGCAGGAAGACATGAATTTCTTTTTTGTTACAAAACACGTTTAAATTTACTTTTTACCAAAAAAATACATGTAAATTACATAAAATTTGTTGTCGTCTATTGTGGCCTTGAGACAAGTCTCTCTCTCTCTCTCTCAAATAAACTGCTTATCATACCAGAAAGTTTAGCCCACATGCTTACTAGAGCAATCACATATTATTATATACAGCAGTAATAGTTTATGGGTTTAAAATAAATTTGATAGGACCACTTCTTTGTTTTATGCGCTTCTTGGACTTACTAGGCACACTTCTAACAAAGTGGTCAATTTTCTTTCGGAACAGAAAATACCAAGCAACTTGGACTTGGATACATTTTTAATAATTCAATGACTTAATGATAAGCAAAATGCCAATGCATGTAGTTGTAACTGTATTAATTTACTTAAATGCTTAAAATTTGTTTTCCCATGCTTGGATTCCTCAGATAACTAATGTTATCAACTCATGTATACTAGATAATAACTTTCCTGTGTTGTGGAAAAATGCGATAGTAATGCCAATCCTAGAAAGCCAAATCCTGAGCGGGGGTCGAAAACGCGCTGTTGAATTTTTGTTGAGAGTCTCTGATTATGAGAGAGCTATCTTGTAGATAGATCACAACGTGTGAAACTTGATTACAGTGTTTCCAAGAATTTAGAAATAATACGATGCGTGCCTCAAGGTTCTTATACTTGGACCGGTGTTGTTTACACTATATGACATTTAATAAATATACTAAAAACTGTAAAATGTGCAGCTCTTACACTCGTTTAATTTATCTGAAATGTGCCAAGCTTTAAGTGATATTGACAGTGATTTATAATAAATAAATAAGCAGTTTCTATTCATTAATCTTCTCAAATGTTATTCTGACATTATTTTTTAATAATAACAAGCTCATATATGTGGTATTTAAGAAATCAATTTAATTACAATTCCACTGTTTTTATTCCATGCAGGAACATGTCGCAGTTTTAATATTATTTATAATAAAAGAACTATAAAAGAAAAAAGTTTTGACACTTCATCTAAATCTCCAGAATAAGCAAAATCGATTCTGATATTGGATACGAATTAGGTAGGCAACTTTCTTCCATTTAGGTAACCGAATCTGTATCTCTTATAGCTTAGGAGATCCCTTCAGTGCACACTCAATTTGAGACAGCTGATATATTCGATACGTGGAAAGTAAGAACTTGAAGGAGATCATAGAAATAGAAATAAGGCTCTTCGATTGTCCCAAGAAGTTCATTTTTCAAATACGTGACTACGTTAACCTGTTGGAAAAGAGCACGTTCAATACCCTGTACGAGATATCTTGTAAGTAATGTTCAGCATTGACATTTTTATACTTACGAGCTACCGCAAAATGATTCATTCTATTGCAATTTGAACATTTTTTACCAAAAGCTGGACATTGGCGAATCTGTTATGGACCACGCTTTCTCTGCTAGGAAGACTGTTTCGATACTTGCTTTGATGATTGATTTATTTCCAGCGACTTCCATTCCTTAATTAATTCTATATTGTTTCTTTTATTCATTTGCTTCTTCTGCATTTTATCTAATTTAACTGCATTTATTTTTGAATCCAAGTCCTGTGCTTTCAATTGTGATTCTGACAGTTCTGCAGCCTTACAGATTTCCTTACAGATTTCTCCTGGTTAATATTGTCTTCACACAGTAAACGACTCTTCAATTTTTCATCACATAATCCACAGGTAACTCTATCTTTAATTAATCTGTCCTGCAATTCGCCAAAACTACATACGATGCTGAGTTTTTTTTAAATCAGTTACAAAAGATGTCTGACATGTCTGTCAACATTTTCATTTGCTTTTGGTGTACAAAATTTTGCAAAAGCGTACATTACTTTTGATAATATTTTCTTTTCTTCTTCTTCTAGAGTAAATGTATTAAATTTGTCCAGAGCTTCTTCCCCCATGACATGAAGGAGAACTGCAAGTCGTCCTTCTTCAGATTTAGAATCGAGTCCTGTTCCTTTTAAATACAATTCAAAACGTTGCTTCCACTTTCGCCAATTTTCTTTGCGATTTCCTTCAAATGTGAACATACACGGAGGCTTCATTTAAGATTCCATATCGTCAGTAACTTCAGTTGAATACAAATCTTTTCAGAATCGGTTTTTTGTCATGGTAATTCCTTTTTCGATATTCTTGTGGAACGTCTTGGCATAATCAGTTAACCCCTAAAAAGATTGCATCTTCAAGCGCTAGTGATTGCTGCGACTTACCTATATCAGGTAAACGTGACAATATCAAAACAAAAGCGTCTCAGAAAAACTTGATAAAGATGACGTATCTACCACTTGTATTTTATTTACCAACGTATTCCAAGCAGCATATTTTCCATCAAACGTTTTATAAATGTTTTCTCATTAAATTTTCCTTCCCTTTTTCGATTTAAGAAGAATAAATTGCATAGTAACGTCTGACTGAATGTCGTCACGACGCCGCACAACGAAAAGAATTGAAAATAATTAGTACGCAAAAAAATGTCTAAATTAAATTATATTGACTTCGAGAACTCGGAGGAGGAATATCACAAACAACATAAAAACGTTTTCACAGGGAATATCAAAGGGAGTCTGCACGTAAGGTATCAAATTCTAGAACCTTTTCAACTCGTTTTTTATCAAAAGTTTACATTCATGCCGGCAAATAAGGCAGACTCCGCGCTTTAGAACGATCACTTCTTATGCGGGGGATTTATTTTTATTGCCAAGAAAAGCAAGTTTTAATACCAAATTTCATTTTTTTTTTTTTGTAAATAAAAGGAAACGTAATATTACGTTTGAAATTTTAGAGAGTCCTCGACGATTCATGCATTAGTCTGGTAAAGTCCGATAACTCCAAAAGTTACGTATAAAAGTTGCAGAGCGTTCAAAAGCTGCCGACGATTTTAATTTGTTTATTTAACAAAATAAAGACATGCGTGGTTGAACTGGTGACTTCTTTTATTTAACTGCGCCTCTTTGGGTTTCGTGTGAACCTACCCCGTCCCAATGACTAGCCAGCGTGGGACGTAAGTTAATTTCTCCTCCCACATCTTGCTGCTGAAAGGTAGAAGAGTTAAAGTCACTACAAATTCTAGAAAATCTGTTCAATGGATAAAAGCGAAGACTATTTACTCGTTGGAGTTGAGTCGATAATTATAACTTTAATTTTTTTAACATTTTCGAATTGGCTGTCGAGAATTTTAATTTGTCCATTTAACAAAATAAAGACATGCGTGCGTAAACTGGTGACTTCTCTTTTATGTAACTGCGCCCCTTTGATTTTCGTGTGAACCTACCCCGTCCCGTTGACTAGCCGGCGTGGGACGTAAGTTAATTTCTCCTCCCACATCTTGCTGCTGAAAGATAGAAGAGTTAAACTCACCACAAAAAATCTAGAAAATCTGTTTAATAGATGAAAGCGACATTTCAGATTTGTTCCCAAGAAGGTGGATCAAGCAACGCCTCCTTTATTACAGGCCCGTTTCTTCGGGTGGGAGAATACCCTAACTATGATCCTGAGAAAACGTCGTCTACTAAAATATTTAGGCAATTTGTATAGCGGAATCAGGGTTAACCATAAGCTTAATTGTATTTAATGTATAAATATACGAAACTAACTCCAACTTGTATGTGAAATATAATATAACCTGAGGTACAAGATAATTCCTCGAGTTTAAAAATATTATACTTAAAAAAATTTTGTTGTTGTTTCCAATATGTTTAAATTAAAAAAAGTGGTGTTCAGAATCGATTCGATTTATATATGCTTTGCAAGCGATGCATCGAAAGAATCGAATCGATTCAATTTGATGTTAATCGATTTACTTATTGATTCAGCAAGCTCCGCGCCATCTCTACACCACTGCCAATAACATAAAACAATAAAATAGGGAAAGTCCACTCACTACATACAACAGAAAATCAGAAAATTTCAAATTACAGAAACAAGATCACCCCCAGAAGGGTGACAATATATACGATTTTTTATTTGGAATGGAGCGTAACTAAATTATTAAAGAAAATATAAAAATTTCAACGATTTCACGTTACAAAATAACTCGTCACTGCTTAGTTTGCTTATTAAGTTAGTAAGAACTATTTTTTTTACCATATTTTTGATAATTTCTAGTAATCTATGCGGCATACTATTGATTAAAGTTTCTATTTCAATAATTCCACGTTTCAATTTAGCCTTAATCTGAGTTTCATATTCTGTTCGAGATTATACAGCCTAGAGATTCTCTATGAGGTTGAGATCGAGACTTAATTCGAAAGCTTCTTTGTCGGCTTTAATTTTTTTCTTGCTTTTTTTTATTTTAAACACATTCTATTGGTTCCAGTTCAAGTGTCTGTTTTGTGAGATTTTATGACGAAATGAAGTCATATTTGTTGTTGGTGCGTCTTTTGCCAGTGCGTGCGACAACAAGAACTGGCAGCAGCAAACTTCAAAGCTAGTCAATTTTCGTTGCCGTATGGACGCCGACGGAGGGCATTTCGAACACTTGCTGTAAACATCGCGGTAAGTAATGACATAACGATCGGAGTCCAAAGACCCCCAGCAATACGTGTTATTATGTTGAGCGGGTCAGTTTTATTATCGTTTTACATTACATCTGCGTGCCAATGACACATAGAATTTATAAGCAAACAGGACCGTATTTCATTTCTAATTTCTCCGAAGCAGACCATTTTACATTCTCAGACTCTATATATATCATTGTGTTAGTCCTTGCATTATGATCTCTTACTTACGGGATACCTGTATATGCTATTTGGATGTGTTTCTTTAATATTTTTGTTATGCAATGTACCTAAGATTCTATACTTTATAGCCTATTGATTTCGAACCGTTTTGGTGCTTTGTTTGCTCGTTGGTTATTGACAGATTTTTTTTATCTTTTTTTTTAATGTTTTTATGGATTGTGCGTTTGTTTTGTTGTTTTTAATGCTTTAGGTGGGTCCAGACTTGAGCATTTTACACCGAACGAACATAAATAAACGAACCAAGCGCGCAGCACAAAATTCGGCGAACCGAGCCAAACCAAACGCGCCAAAAGCTTCCCGGGTCTTGTCGGTAAATCGGAATTGCTCAAAAGAAATTATTGTTCGCCGAATCATTCAATTCAAACACCTGGAAACATAAAAAATTTAACTGTTGAGCGCAACGAGCTTTTGTCCAGGTCTACTTCTTCTATTGACAGAATCCTTCGAGTTTTGGTGCTTCTGGAACCGAAGAGCTCCAACATCAAGAAGGAATATCAATTAGTACCGAGTATATTTCCGCTTAGCACCAGTATACAAGATTTTCAAACACTATGCTAAAATTTGATACAAAGTGAGTGAGAAGTGCCAATTCAACCAATCAGAATTCACTGTGGTAGCTTATTTCTCTCACTTTGTACCAAAAAATGTTATAATGTAAAACGGCCTTTAGACAGTTGCAGACCTGCATATCTCCGAACCCATAACATTTGTGGACCTTATGCAAGACACGATCCTATAAGAGTCTATAATAAGTACCAGTAATGATATTAATATTTGCTGTCAATAATTTAAAGTAAAGTTTGCTGCAAGTCGGCTAGATGCAATGAGGCCATCGAGCATCCTCTGTATAGCTATTTCGGCCCCAGCAGAAGAGTAGTTCGAAAACTCCACCGCAATCCCGCCGACCAATCAGACTTACGCAAAGATAGCGCGTAATTGCAAATTACAGCTTCATTATAACAAGTGTCTAAATAAAAACCTGGTCAAGTGGGTTGTGATCGAGAATTTATCCATTGCATTTACATAACAGAATTACTAAATGTAGCCTACTTGACCAGGTTTTTATTTAGACACGAGTTACTAATTATACAGCTTGTTCTAACATTCAAACTAAATAATTTTAGTTAAGCACAATAAGAGGAAAAGCATAAGAAGATTTTGTGTTTGTTTCCACTTACATTAGTTATTTATAAGCATTAGAAGAGATTTATATGATTATGGACAGTATACAAATATAAAAGATATAAGGAAACAAGAATTTTTTAAATATTTTATTTACAACACTTTTGCCTCTATTTGAAATAGTAGGCAAATATATTATCCATGAAATAGGGCAATTTATTCTTGACGAGTACATCAATTTCAAAAAAATTGTTTTTAATAAGAAGGTTTCTTCGCACTGCTAATTTCGTAAAGGAAAAACAAATAAATAATTAATTTCGACATTGACGCAGGACAAGACCTATTTAAATATGCATATGAAGACAAACAATAAATTCAATTACTTGTACTTCTAACTCTAATAAAGAAAAATAGGGAAGTGATATTTTCTCCAAATTCGGAAATAAGAATTTATTATAAATCTTAAACTTTTGTACGTAATCTACTTGCTGAAATTAGAATAATCAGCAAATTGAAAACAATTTATTTATTAATTAATTAAATTAAAGTTAAGTTACTGAAAAACTTTTACCTTTTGTCGATAGCAGTTATCCATTCCATGCTTGCAGTTTTCTAAACACCATAAAATATGAGATAGTCACTTTATGGCACAGTCACAAAACTTTCGACAGTCACGACTAGTCACCACAAGAATCTTCCCGGCATCGACTTTAGAAGCACGCTGTACATGGTGGTGATTCCCCAGCCGCGTCCAAGCAACAACTGGCGGCATGCTGCAGGATTCAGGAGCAGGACTGCGCATACCTCACCTGTCTCTTCCTGCCACCAAGTTCTAGGCTCACAGGATATACCTACCTATGCGTGAAGTAATACATCACAGAAAGTAAGTTATTATAAGGTACACTCTGAAAACGCCGCTAATTCCTTCCCCCGAATAAAGGTGTACCTATCTACGAGGAAGCGTAGGGAACGCAATTTATTATTTGCCCTCCTGAATCAAAGATGAGGAGTTTTTAAATTTACATTCGAAATAACGACGGGAAAAAAATATTTCCTTGTTGCTTTGAAAGCAATCGACCCGGACGTGGAAGTAAATCGTGACGGTAATGGAACGTAGGGCATTAGTGCACATTTAAAACAAGCTTACGGTTACGACGTTTTATTTCATCACCTTCTTTTATCATTCCATAAAAGAGTTTTACTTTCAGTCTAATGTGATTAGAAATGATATACGATGGGACTTGTATTGTATATAAACTGAAAACACATCGGATTTTTATGAATATTATTCAACTCCTAATAATTCTTAGGAGAATTCAAACAAGCAGGTAAACATCGTCAACTTCATAGTTACATTATTAAATTTCGTAATCCTTGTATAAAACTTAGGCAAATAATTTCATGAATGCAACCTAAGCCTTATAAAAGCTAACTGATTGAGAGGTGAATGAAAGAAAATGTTGCCACGATGTGAAAGCACTTGAAAGCCGCAAACGAAGCAGAGTCATTACGGCCTTCGTTAAACTTGCCATGTAGGGAATTTCATAGCAATCGGCTCTATCCCGAAAGTACTAAACGAAGCCGAGTTGAATGAGGGAAAAAAGCTTCTAGTGAGTCACCAAGACGGTTAGGAAATGGGGGAGGATTTCCCTTGAACGTTTGTCCAACCTAAACTTTAATAACTATTTCATTTTTATTATTTTCCACTCAGCTCCGATCGCCTATTTCCGTTCTCGCTTCGCTCGCGGTTGAGCCCCGGCTTTAGAATCGTTATCCAATTCGCAAGATAATATGAAAACATTAGTAAGGGAAAAGATATGTATTATATCGATCGTTTTGTTTTAATAATTAAATTAAAGGGTTAATTAACGATCAATTAGTTATTCAATGAGGTAACTTTCAAAATTCTTACCAAATTAATATGGAAATTAGATTACCTATACTGAGGGATTGTTGGTTAATTTTCTAGATATTATCACACTGATCAATTTTCTAAATTTGTGTGAAACACAAATAAGAAATAAATTTGCTCAAATTTTTTAAGATTATATTAGGAATCTTAAATTTTTTTTAATCATTTAACGAACACTTTAAAAACGCACAAGCGTTCAGCGTTTCACTATCGGTTGATAGCTTCGTCAGGAGTGAAAACTAAACAAACAAAGCTATCAAAGAAAACTCGCTTATTAGTTTAGTCCAGGCCCATCCATGTTATTTTGTGCTCCTTTTTGTGTTCTTGTACTTACTATTGTTACGGTATAAATCGAAACAAGGGGCATAGCGTAGCTTAAATATTATATTAAACTTAAATAAATACAGACAACCATAATTGTACAAAGTTCAACTTACCCTAACAGTACACTTTAACAAAATAGAGCCTACATCATACTCTGATAGCAACTAGTTTAACATCTTATCTCTTTATACAGATCGCGGGGTTTTTATACAAAGTGCAACTCGAGCAATTCCGAGTTGTTACGAAGACCGGAAAGATTCGACAAAATACGAGATAATATTAATCCGTTTTAACTTGTTCAAGGTTTACCACCTGCATCGGACGTCGAGGTCATTTCCGTTGGCGCCGCTGAGATGCATTTTCTCTTATCTCAAGTTCCCTAAATGAATAATATTTTAATTTACTTTCGCCTTGTCACACTATTACCACCGCCGTTGTTGATGCTGGGTTACACAGTCTTCGGCCTATTTCATGTATATAGTTTGTTTCCATGCTCCTGTTCTTAAGAAATCTTCCTTTCCTATCCGCGCATTGAAGTCACCTAATAGCAATACCATATTTTCTTCGTGTATTTGGTCATAGAATCCTTCTAATTATTCATACAGTTGTTCTTTTATTTCGTCTGCCATTCCTGTTGGTGCATAAACGAACATTCTTCTTACAAGTAGGCACGTGACTTGCTTTTAGTCTTAAGTAAGCCAGTCTTCCGTTTATTGGTTTAAATTCCCCTTGTTGAGTTTCACCAGAGTAGAATAGTGTATATTGTCTTTTATCTATTTGTCCATGATCCTTCCATCATATTTCTTGTAAGGCTGCAACATCTACTTTATATTTTATCAGTTCTTTTGTAATTTCTGTAATTTTCCCTGCTTTCAGCATAGTTTTTATGTTCCTTGTGCTTATTTTCAACACTTTTCAATTCGTTTTCGCTGCTTCATCGCCGTTTGTTCAGTTCTTGC
The DNA here is from genome assembly GCA_958336345.1 of Dorcus parallelipipedus. Classification (NCBI taxonomy): domain Eukaryota; kingdom Metazoa; phylum Arthropoda; class Insecta; order Coleoptera; family Lucanidae; genus Dorcus; species Dorcus parallelipipedus. The sequence continues at coordinate 7,969,010 of OY284476.1, forward strand.
TCTAATTTCTGTTCTACTAATTTACTAATCACTTATCCGACACTACTACTTGACTACATAATTACCACACTTTCACTGCTACATTTTTACTGCTTAACTATCACTCGACTATTTTCTTAGTACCTAATCACTACTTAACTATCACCTGCGGGTTGGTCTCTTATTTTTTATGCATTTGTAACTCTACGTCACAATCGGTTCTTTCGTCCTGGTGGCTGGGGGTTCGGTCCAAAGTACAAAGTTCTCAAGGTGTCAGCATCAATTAACCCTTGCCAAATTTGTTTCTTACAAACGTTCTAATTGCCTCAATCTTAATTGGCACATGTAAACAAACACGCTTACGTTCCGCAGAGCTTGCTTGCATAATGAAATGTGAGCATGTGTAACGCGGCTATCCTACTAATTGTCAGTGGGTGCTGATCCTGCATAATTTTGAAATGCACACAATTGCAGTAATTACGAAACGAATTTAAATTTACTTATTTTCCCAGATAATGACATCGTGACATTATATCTTGTTATTTGCGGTAATCTTTTGGTATCCAACTTTCATTGCGTTTCCTTTCTTTTTCTTGCTTGACTAGTCGCAAATCTTTTTGGATTTTTCTTTAATGTACCGTCATATCATTTTCCACGTACATATTACTTCCTTTTAAATTTTTTTTGTTATTACGTTCTTTTTTTCTTGCCAATTCTATAATTTCGCCAGGAATATTCCATTCTTGATTTCATATGCTTCCATGATTAGCGTTTGCATTTTAACTTTTTCTTTTACAAAAATTCCTACTTCCTTTGGTAGATCTTTACCCTTTATATTTGCGCTTTTTTATTATATTATTTCTTTTCTTTTCCTTTTCTTCTTTCTCTGCTTTTTCTTGCATAAAATCTATTCTATTAATTAATACATGTTTCTCTTTTTCTCACTCTTCATCTTTGTTTTTTATATCTTCTTTAACTCGTTGTAGTTCTCGTTTTGTGTCTTCTTCTCCTTCTATACTATACTAACTGCTTCCGTTTACTTGCACTTTTCTCTGAATGATCTTACACGTTTAAAACGGATCTATCTTCCACACTTCTACCCTTGACGACTGATCACTCCAATCAGATGACATAGTAATAATAACCAAGCAAAGATTATCTGAAGGAAAGAGAAAAGGAACGAAGTAAAATGGGCCTAGAAATCAATAGAGAAAAAACTAAAACCATGAGAATGTGGCCAAGGAGAGGAAGAATAAAAATAGGAAATTATAAATTCGACGAAGTAAACAAATTTCAATATTTAGGGATCACTGTAGCAAGTAGTGGAGAATTCGAGCAGAAACGCATGAGAAAATACAAAAGCATTTGACGCAAACGAGAGCATATTAAGTAGGACATTAATAGGTATAAAAACAAAGATCAGAATTTAAAAATCCATAAGACCTATAGTAACATAAACACAAAAAGAACAACGAAAGTTAAGAGTTTCAGAAAGAAAGATAATGAGAAAAATATTGCGATCAACAAAAGAAAACTAAAACGAGATCCATGAAATAGAAGAAAAATTGGACGACGAAGATATAGTAAGATACGTTGAGTCAATTACAATAAAATGGACGATATATGAGACAATCCAAAACAAATTCAAAATAATTTTATAGCGTGAAGAAAACAGCATTTTGTAAAATCAAATAAAGCAGTTATTAGTTTCTAATAACATAAGTAATTGGTAAATGAATTAACGTTTTCTCACCCAAACCATGGTACCGGATACAGGGAGACGAACGGATCTTTCGAAGTTTGATCACACACTAGGACATCCTTTTGAATGCCAATTACGCCTTCAGACTCTGCGTTTTGTACTCGACCATACCGCTACTAGCTGTCTGATACCTATCGTAAAATTCAGTCGTCTTTTATTTTGTCTATAGCGGAACTTCCGATTACGAAAAATCTTGCCTGTGAAATTCTCCGAATGCAGTATTAATTGCAAAGGTCAGTCATGAGGTCATGGCTCATGACGGCAAAGCAAGTCGTTGGTTTACGTACTTTTTTTAGGTGGGCGAATTTTTCGCGGCCGCATAGGCGACGTTGTATCGAATTTTGCTTACGTAATATTGGGCGCGTTTAGCGAACAGCAGCTGCTGAGTTGCTTACTCAGCAATCGTTTGTGATTGGTTCACATTAAGGTAATAGCCAATCACAAACGATTGCTGAGTAAGCAACTCAGCAGCTGCTGTTCGCTAAACGCGCCCATTGTATTTCTCACCCAAGAAACTGAACACCCTATAGAACAGAAAATAACTCTTGTTGACTTTGTAGATTGAATAAAAACAGCATTTCAATTTTCTTGCCCTCGTTATACATCAGGTATATTGCCAATTTCAATTATCTTTTCTACCGAGATAAAATACTAAAAATTATTTTAAAAAACGCTACATGTAAGTGTGTATAATATGTAATTGGAATTTTATTATTTTCAACTTATCAACACAAATACTTCATATTATATATATTGAAAATAACAGCATTTCAAATGAAACCGGTCCCTATTTAAACACTTTTAAATATTGTGTACTTACATCTTAAATGAAAACTACATTAAATCAATTAAAATTTTTATTATAAACCATTACGATTCAGTCATGCAATTACCAATTATTCTCTGTAAAATTTCCACTTCCATCAAAATTAGAAGGTGGAGGAGGAGGTGGACCCCTCGGAGGAAAAGGAGGTCGCGCACCAGGGAATCCTGGTGGCGGAGGTCGCCAATTTGGAGGTGGGGGTCTACCGCCAGGCGGCGGTGGTGGTGGAAGTCCCCCTTGGAACGGTGGCACACCAGCAGGAGGTGGCCCCGGTGGCGGAGGAAAATTTCCTGGATTACCGGTCTGCCAAGGGGGCATCATTCTCGGAGGAGGTGGTGGAATATTACTGCCCTGAGAGGACGGGGGCATAGGAGGTAATGGTGGTTGAGAAGCGGTAGATGTTACAGTTGGAGGAGCTCCTGGGGGCAAAGGTGGTTGTGAAGGGGGCAAAGGTGGAGGTGGAATGCCAGCAGGGAATGCTGTTGGCGGAGGTACAGGAGGAGGTGGTGGAGGCTGCATGTTTGCAGGTGTCGGAGGTGGTGGTGGCATCATTCCCGTTAATAAAACTGGAGGCGGTGGAGGTGCCATAGTCATGCCAGGTGGCATCAATCCCATTGGAGGTGCATCAGCAAACAACTGGTGAGGTCTATCAGCTTGAGATAATGGATTTTGTGCAGCGAGTAATCGTTCCGCAGCCGAGCCATGCCTTTCGCCTTTGGCATCCTTTTTAAACGCGTAAGACACAGAAATAGGCCTGTTACACAAATATTGTCCGTTCATAGCTTCAATAGACGCATCGGATGCTTCAAAACTTGCAAAGTTAATGAAAGCAAAGCCTTTAGAATTTCCGGTCTCCGGATCTCTCATAATCTGCAACAGTTACATACTCAATTCAGTCCAAGCTCTGACTTTGAAAATCTCATACCTTAGGTGTTTGCAAAATCACTCCGAAAGCAGAAAAAGTATCGTAAAGCAACTTCTCGTCTACTTCCGGATCTAAATTGCCGATGAAAATATTTGCTCCGACGTCTAAGTTTTTCTGGTGTGCGGAGGCTTTGTTTACTCGGATCGGTTTCCCATACAATTTTATCATGTTCATTATTTTAATTGCGTAATCTGCATCTTCTTCTCCCATGAATTCTACGAAGCCGTAACCTTGATGCATCATTGTTACTCGATCTTTTGGCATGTGCACGTTCACTGAAACAAATTTGAACTAAGCACTCAAGAAAACTCTATTAAAAAATTAAACAACAATTAGCTTATAGTTATTAAGGTACAAAGGGCATTAAAAGGTTTATAACGCTCGAGGTCGGCAGTGTACAACCTGAGATCCTCCGGCCCGAGAGGTGTACGCTGACCGAGGGAGTATAATTTTAACGCCCTTGGTACCTTCAATGAGAAAGAGTGTTTTTATTTTCAAGAATGGTGGAACTCATCCTTAGCAGATGGAATTCTTCACTTAAATCGAAATTAACCCAAGATTACCTAAAGGTCCAGCTTGCACGAACAATTCCCACATGAGCGATTCACTGACTTTATCGTCCAAACCACCAACGTATATGGTCGCATCTAAAATATACAATAATTAGGTTATGTTATGTTGAAAACGACAACAATATTTACCTCTATTGCGCTCTGCAATCGGTCCATTTGCCATTTTGTCGCTTCTAATTTACAAATGCATTCGTGTTACAAACTTAAAACTATTGTTTACGATATTGTTAAAGATAAATATGCTTCAACCTACACGACTGACTAAAGTTTGGTATTTCTTGACGTTTGCACTTACTTGAAGTTTGTTTGAAGCTACGAAGTTGAGTAACCGGCGCTGCCAACATAAATAAAGTTATTAAATCGTGTAACTTTAGTTACAAAATTAATGTAATTTATATTATAGTTATTAAAAAGTAGTAAGGGCCGTTTTCATAATAAAACTCTTCATAATAAAATTTAAAGTTATTTTAACCTATAAAAACACATTACTTTTCTATACTTAAGTGACTTTAAATGAAAATCTCCTTTAATTCTATAGGGACCATGCACATGCGAAGCCAGCGCCACCAATGACCATATTGTGCATTAGTGGTATGAAAATACGAGTTGTTTAAAATTATTTGTGAACATTTGAACTTGAATATTGTAATGTATTTCACTACCAGGAAGCTCAAGTTTTATGTACTACAATCGTAAATTGTCATAAGATTGATATTATTCGCATGCAATGAGTCTCAAGAAATATTTTCATATCACTAATTCACAAATCACCACGCCAGGTGGCGCTGAACGCAAAGATTTGCATGGCGCCTATTATGAAAACGGCCCTTACTCACCAATTATAAAGTACAAAGGGAAATAATAAAATAGGAAGGAAGATATGGTAGTAATCGGAAAATGCAATTATATTTGACCACTTTGCTTTAGGTCAGATTCTGCAATATGGCTGTTTGCTGACATTCGTAGTGGAAAAATAATTGCTGAATTTTGTACTGATATTTGAATGTGGTATGAATCTACGTATTTATTTAACAACTGTGAATAGTAAGCAAACGATACACTGATATGTTATTATAGATTTTAGTGAAAAAGTGAATGACTTTTAGGTTAGTTTTGGAATTCTTCGATGATCAGTGACGCAGCAAGCGCAAAGTTCCTTTTAAGTACTTTTAGGACTAGGGTGACAGAAATTTTAAAACCAAAAAGAGTACACCATTAAAAAAATTTATTCATATTTTTGAGACGACTTTGCTTTTTGCAACAAGACTACATCGACTTTGATTGCAACATAAACATTTTGACAAGTCATTTTTACGTTGAATCTTCGTAACCCGTTATATTATCCGTTCACGTTCTTTTTGCATTCTAGTAGGCCATGTCTCTTTTTTTTTTTTCGTTAGGTTACGTGCATGTATTTTGATTTGATAGAACTCAAAATGTGACAAATGTAAACTTCTGACACTTTAACGTCAGTACCATCGACTATATTGCTTCTACTCTACGATGGCATGAAGAAAGTAAAATAATAACATTAAAACAAATAATTACTTGTGACTTTGTAATACTAAGTCAAAATGCTCAAAATCATCAATGTTTTTTAGCGTCAGTTTTCAAAAATACAAATGTCTCGTTGCGAATGAATCGAATAGCAAAACGAAACAACAATAATTATAATTTTGCGTTCTTGGTACACATGTGCAGCCATTTAAAAAAACATTTAAATTTAGAGAACATAGTGACTTTTTGAAAAAAGTAAGAGTACAGAGTACAACGCCTAAAAAAAGAGAACAGTACTCTTAAAAAGAGTATGTCTGGTCACCCTATTTAGGACGAAATGCCGAAACATTACCCACACTCCACTCACACTTAAATTGACTGTTTGATGTTAATTTGAAATTAATAGCGATTTCGAATCACTTGCACTGATTGCACTCAGTGTATTTGCATCTTCTTTTAACCTCGTGTAATAACACGAGATGAAGATATTCTGAGTGCGCACTGGTGCGGTCAATCGAAAACGCTATAAGAAAAACTTTGCTTTTCATTTTAAAGATTTTTAAACCATCGTAAATCACCGATGATCAAATTGCCTGTACTGACCATAAACTTGATAAAAGCAAATTTCAAGTAACGTCGAAGCTCGAAGGTCATGTTTGAGTGTGAGCGCGCACTTCACCAAGTGGCGTTTCTGAATTTGGGCCTAAGCAGTGGTCTAACGGCCTAAGTCATTGAACTCCAGTGTATTGAATACAACGTTTCTCGAATCTTATTCACTTAAATTTAATGTAGTAAGTGTGTTATAAACAATGCTGCATTGTTGGTTTGTGGACGTTTCAGAATTTCGTAAAACCCTTCTGTATATATAGTCATGCGCAGCTTAAATGCTACAGTTTGACAGTTCTGTGACCCTTGTATCACAAGGTTTTAAGAGTGAGGTTTGCGTGCGGGAGGTGCATTTAAGGTGCGCGGGACTGTACGCCTACATAGCACAGTTTCAAGCACAATTGGATTTTAAACGCACGATGTTCTTGTATTAATATATAGAAACCTGCCTTACTGCAACGTGCGCTTCGTGATTTTTTGCGCTTTTGTGCTCATCTGCGTGCACAAAGTAGGTAACGGGAAAGCGGCTATGATATACAGCAGCCATATTTAGTGACCAGTTTGGATCAGAAACTACTGTTATTGTCACTCTCTCCTGACATTCTTGACTGGTTGATAAAGTATCATAAAGATTAGGGTTACGTAATTCTTGATTTTATTACAAAAGTTACTAAACTACATTTACTAAACCAATGAGGAAAGAATAAACAAGAGGGAGTCATACTAACAGTAGTTTCTTGTCCAAAGTGGTAGCTAAATAGGCCCGCTGTTTGTTATACAAACGTTTCACGAAATTCCGGAACGTTCACAAAACAGAACTTAAATTTAAATGGTGTTTAGACTATGACATTATATGTAAGTTTAACAAAATATTAGTCACATTCTAAGTTGAAGTTTAGAATGTGTTTGTCATTATACTGGCCATACGTGAATGTCAAATTCTAAACACAACTTAAATATAAGCTCTGCTTAAAAAGTTTTAACTAAATAAGATCCAAGAAATGTCAGTTGTATTCTATACACTGGAGTTCTATGACTAAAAATACTAGAAAGAAACTGCGCCACTGAACATCGAAAAATTCCGAAACTAACGGCTAACCTAAAAGTCATCGCTTTTTAAGTGAAGTCTATAATAACCTGTCAATGCATCGATTATAAATACGTATACTACTAATCACAGTTGTTAAATAAACAAATAAATTCGTTCTACACTCACATACAAACACAAAATCCGGCAATTATTTTCCAATAAAGGACGTCAACTAACAGCCATATTGACCTTCCGCAAAGTGGTAACTTCCGTCAAAAATGTAATAGAATCGGAAAGTGGGCATTTCCAAACTTAGCGCGAAATTTGAAACGGAGTCTATTGGACCATAAAAAGGCATGGGTTAGGTCAAATAAGCTGAAAATGCTGGCTCCATAGAGTGTCAATGTGAAAAATTTTGCTTATTATTAATAGCGTTTTCGATTCACCTGCACCGGTTGCACTAAGTGTATTTGCATCTTCTTTTAACCTCATGCAATAACACGAGATGAAGATACTCTGAGAGCGCATTAGTGCGATCAATCGAAAACGCTATAAAACATGATAAGAAGCTTCAATAACATGACTTCAGTTGTGTTCACTATTTTGCATAAATAGTTACTTTATTTGTTATTAAAAAATTGTAACTTGTTGAATGAAGTCCATAATTAGGTGAATAAAATGTATGAGGAAAAAGGCACTTCCTAATTTCTTAATGGTATTTATTCTAGCGGCCGGTTTCGGTGACAATCACCTTCATCAGGCTGTTTACGTCGAAATAAAATAGGTAAATTATAATGAATTACAAATATTGGAGAAGAAAATATCGTATGTGTCATTGCAGTGGTTGGGAAAAACTGTTTCTCCCTCGCTAGAATAAATACCATTAAGAAATTAGGAAGTGCCTTTTTCTTCATACATAACTAGCTTACCTAAGGAAACAAAATAAACCTCGTCATTCGGAAATTTAAATTTCTTGCAATCACTCTTTCATTATGACTGCATCCTGCTGCAAAACACGAACCCATTGCAGAGAGAATAAAAAACACCCGTCAAAGTCGAAAACAAGGGAGGTTATATTTACGTCTCGTCAACCGCGGAGTTACAACAACAATTCACGACGTACAGTTCCGGACAGAAAATTTTGGATGTCACTGTCACTCATCTGACGTACACGTATAGGAATTTCTTAACTTTTCCGTCAGTGGAATGACAGTGACATCCGAAATTTTCTGTCCGCAACTGTACGTCCAATATATTAAACAAAGATAGTATGCAACTCAGCTCCACCTTCTATGACGTTCACTTTCCTAATGTATTGCATTCTCCAACTACCGTAGGTTCCCTCCTGTTAATTCTTAACTCGTTGTACTAAACTAACAACAGTAATAAATTTCTGATTCTATAGATCATTTTTAATTCAATTTAAATTTTGATACAATTTACTGCACAAATTAAGTTGATTAAGAAATTGAACCAAATTTCGTAAATACAAGAAATAGGGTAGTATAAAGCGGCCTTTAACGATTCTGACAAGGCGCCAAGGCGGACCGTAAACTAAACGCAACCTAGTACTAGGGTAGCCAGATGTTAGAAGTTAGATGTCCACTAGAACTGAGCAGAAATCGCCCAAAATCGTAATTAACTCCAGAATTGTTCAAAACCCGAAAATTCAAATTTTTAAAATTCGGTTTTATTCAAGGCTTTTACCACTAAAATCAGTGCTCCCAACTATTTCATTCTTCTAACTACATATTTTGTTACCATTTTGGACGATAAACTACAGACTCAGTTACCATTTTGGACAAGAAACTACATAATTAGTTACCACTTTCGACAACAAACACTGTTAGTATGACTCCCTCCTGTTTATTCTTTACCAGAGGATAAAAACGGTGAAGATTATTAAACAATTTTTAGAGTTCTTTTCAAATGGCGCCGAAAATTCAAAAATTCGTAATAAATGTCAAAAAGAAAAAAGCAATTGTAAATCACGAAAATGTATCAGTGTTAGGTTAAGTTGGTTATTTATCGAAATTTGTCAAAGTCGTCGCCCATCGCAAATTAAGAACATGAGTAGCCCAATTTGTGATAAATCGCGGCATCTGGCAACCCTGCCTAGTAATTTAAAGCCAGCGATAGGCGTTTGATTTTAAGATAGCAGCGCTACTGCGGATAAATCTCAACCTCTGCAAGCTATGCGGAATTTTTGTAATGCACGTGTTTAAGTGCGTACCAATCCAAATACACAAGTTCATTTAATTTGAATATCACAAATAACACATTAATCATTACACACTCAGTATCGACGCCAAAACATTGGGCGCGTTTAGCGAACAGCAGCTGCTGAGTTGCTTACTTAGCAATCGTTTGTGATTGGCTATTACCTTAATGTGAACCAATCACAAACGATTGCTGAGTAAGCAACTCAGCAGCTGCTGTTCGCTAAACGCGCGCATTATGTTGTTGTTATGTAGCATGCAAGGGTTTATTTGGTTGACACCAGATGGCGAACGCTTAGCTGCAAACTCCTATATTAGAACATCTGAATGTTAGGTGTACTGGCAATAAAATTCAATATTCCGTCTTTCTAGTTAAAGCGCTAAAATCAAATATATATATCTTTGTTAACCTCCTTTCATTACAACAAATTTCACTTATTCATGCTTATGGTCATTAATATTAATGACGTCAAATTACTAAAGTGCGTGTAGTGGTAAAATAACATCAAATTGCATTTCATAGCCGAGGTTGGTTGTTAGTTTCTGACATCTCTTAATAATTTATGACGTACGGCGTTGACGTGTTGAAAAATAAACACAACTGTACATTGTTAATTATGAGTCAATTTTAAAGAATTTCTTGAGTTTCTATCAGTATTGTGACTCCCTGTGTGTGTGTTAAATAGAAGCTAGGATGAGACCAGACATAGATTTAGAGGAGTGTTTGAGAGATTCACCAAAATTCAGGTACAAATTACACTTTCATTTCATATTTACTGTAAACATAACTTCCTTCATCTTATAATTAATGTTTTTCATGTTGATTTTGCTTCACCAGGAGCCTCTTAGAAGAAGAGGAAGCAAATATAGATCAACTCGATCAAAAATTAGATAAAATTATAAAACTATGCGGCAATGTTGTGGATTCAGGGAAAACATATGTCGCTCAGCAAAGGTTAGTTTTTATTTCTTCGTTGAACCTTTAAATAGGCCTGCGGTTAACCAAACGGATTAAACGAATTTGACCTGTTTATTAAGACAAAGAAATGCGCGACACAATAAACAATAATCTAATAAATTGGTTCGCTTGTACATTCAATTACCGTTTAAACTGACAAACTCGTTTATTTGCAGTTTATTTGCGAATGGACTTTGGGACCTGAGCGTTCACTTCAAGGAAGACAGCGCGGTTTTGGCCGCGCTTAATAAACTCATACACAACCTTCAGGAGATGAACAAGTTCCACACGATTCTTTTAGATCAAGCTTCCAGGACAATATTAAAAAACTTGACTTCTTTTTGCAAGAACGACATTAAAAGTGTGCGAGATTCGAAACAGCACTTTGAGAAAATGTCCCAGGAATTGGACACGATACTCGTGCGCAATTCACAAATACCGAAAAATCGACTCCCGGAAGCGGAAGAGCTTAATAACTTGTTAAAAGCGACCAGGTCGTGTTTCGGACATCAAACATTAGACTATGTTCAGAGCATTGCGTTGTTACAGACTAAGAAAAGACATGAGATATTAAGTACTGTGAGTTATTTTAAAAATTACCTACAGAAAGCAAGTTTTAAGTTGAAAAAGTAGGTTAATTCTTATGGGATGTAGGTGCAGTCGCATCTCTATAACTCGAACCTCCACAACTCGAAATTTTCTGTAAGTCGAAATTTACTGATGTCCCTGCACATCTTGTGTGACTGAAATATCTTTCTTTAACTTGAAATTTCTATAACTCGAAGTCGTTTGCCAGTCCCTTGAGATTCGAGTTATGGAAGTTCCACTGTATTTAATATTTGAATACTTAAACCTTGACAGTTTTGAAATTCAACTTGTTCTCAGTTATGTGATTTATTACAATACTGATTGTTAAATAAAAAGCTTTTTAGTTTGTTACTTTCAAAATAGTCAAAAAAGTAGATGATTAATTAAATTATTTATTACAACAGTGTCTACCTACATGAAAATTTTATCTTTGTCTGTCACATAGTTTTGTAAAGAAAAATGTCATCTCTGTTTATAGATAGTTAATTAAACAGAACATTAATAACTGATTTCAGTCAGCACAATAGACACAATGTTGTTATGAGAACAGACCTACGTTTTCAGCTTAAAATTCTTTCATGATTTGCTTCATTTTTGTAAAGTTGAGCGTCTGGTATAATAGAACACCATTTTATTTTAGCTATTGTCATACATGCATGCATGTACTACGTATTACCATCAAGGATCAGATCTCTGCCAGGATTTGGAACCATTTTTGAAAAACCTAGCTGATGAAGTAAGATAACCAGAGCTTGTCCCTCTTGAGAATTTTGTACATGGGAATTAATTGCAATAATCAAATTAGCAATACTATACATGTTTCTCTTTTGCACTATAATCAGCTTTCTAAAAAAAATCTTCCTACCATAAAATTATCTTTATTTTTCAAGTTATTATTTTAAAAGACGTGAGAATGATTAAATTAGAGCAATTGTGCAAATGAATGGGTATAATAATGTGCATTTACATTGTGCAATTTTCTCTGAGGTTATTTATTATAATATTTATAACACTTTCCCAGACAGCGTCGTGAGAGGGTTTAATTAAATTCAAGGAAAAACACGTCACCTCTAGAAACATCAGCAAGTTCTTTTTTTTTAAACTTTAATAGAAAATATATTTAAGTTTTGATTAGGTCATCAGTGATGTTTAAAACATAGCAATATTAAAATTCATATGCATACTAGTTATGCACTTATAGGCAGAATGACTTGCAACAAATTAATTCAGATAGTAAAATTTCCAACAATTTTGAAATGCCAGTGACAAAACTAAAAAAGATTCAAGAAGGGTATGCTATTATTTTTTTCCTTGGAAAGTTTATTATTTATTAAGTATGTTATAGCGTTTTCGATTCACATGCACCGATTGCACTCAGTGTGTTTGCATCTTCCTTTAACCTCACGTAATAACACGAGATGAAGATACTCTGAGTGCGCACTAGTGTGGTCAATCGAAAACGCTATTAGACTTCATTTTCAGTGTCAGCACAGATAATAGATCTTTCCAGATAGCCAATGAGATAGGAACAAATGGACGCTCTAAAATAGTTTGTGAAATACTCAATAGATGTCACTTGTTTGCTGCGCAAATTCGAAAATTTGGACCCAGTCTCTATCTCTGTTGAGTTTTTATAATTAATAACACCATTGAACTTTTAAGAACCATATACAAAGTGGTCAAGAAGAACTGTTTGAGTTGGCAATACAATTAAGAGCATTTTTTTTATTTGGCTATTTGCAACACTGCAACCGATGTATGTCTTGTTGGTTTATCTGATGTAGCTTGGACAGCGACAAGATTGTTGGTTATGTGTATAAAAATTAGCGTTTTAATTTTAATTTCAAATGTCAAATGACGCTTGTAAATTGACGGCTGTCAGTGTCAAGTCATCAACAACCGGAAGTTACTCCAGTTGTACCATTTAAAAATAAAATTCAGCACTACCAACTCAAACAGTGATTCTTGACCACTTTGTATTTTGTATCATGTACCAATTACAAAATTTTAGATAACAACTGGTTTTTTTTATATATATAAACAAAACTATGGCCAACTTATTTAATCAATATTGTCAACACTTCCACTTTGATTAAATAATTGACTTTGAATAGAACATTAATTTTAATATTGTAAGTAATCACTTCTTGATAATTCTCTGTATAAAAATGCTGTTTTAATGTCAAACTGCTGGAGCTTCATTCCTCTTGAAGCTGCAACACAAGAAATAGTTCTTAAAAAATCAAACTAAATTACCGGACTTAGGCCCGGTTTTTTCACCTCCAGTTAACTTTATCTGACGGTTTATTCCCATAGTAACAATTGTGATCACAATCGCTACTTTGGGAATTCATCGCCAGATAAAGTTAACAGGAGGTGAAAAAATCACGCCTGAATGTTTCAAAATAATTTAAACCATATTTTTGTTTGAAACCTCGGGCTACCAATCTGGCTTTATAACGATTGACACTTCCATCAGGATGTCATTTAACTTTGAATGTCCATTTATTGTCAATTACCACTTCACCCTCTGGTAATTCTGTTAGACTCCAAGTATTATTTTCTTTAAGTGATTTAATTTCATCATCCATGGCCTCTTTCCATTTACTGAAATCTTTACAATTGATAGGAATCTTCATATGTAGTGGGCTCAGAATTTTCAAAATCATGAATTTTTAGCTTAGCTTTAAAATTTTCATCGGTATTTACAGAATCTACAGAATTATAAAATGTATTGGTAAATTTGACATCTCGACAAATCTTTATTTGATTATCATTTTCAAACCAAATTCTAAAGCCTTTGGTATTGTCATCGTATCCAACAAAAATACCTTTTTCTGCCTTTGTACGTAGAATATTCACTCCTTTTTTAAAATGTTTTTTCTGTTTTTTTTTTTAGGAAATCTTCAAAATGTTCTGGTACCTCAGACTTTTCCTTCAGAAAATAAACTTGCTTCCAATGTGAAAAATCATCTTCGAATAACAAAAAATACCGTGAACCTCCAATTGACTTTTCTCGCATTGGTCCGCAAAGATCTGCATGCACAAGTTATCCTATTTCAGTACTCTTGGCCTTGGAAGCTGGAAACGGGAGACGTTGCATTTTTCCAAGGTAACTGGCATCACAGAAAATCTCTTTATCTTGAAATTCAATTTTCTTCTTAAAAAAATTTCGCTCATGCTGAAGATTTTGATGAGCAAATTTCTCGTGCCAAACTTGAAGTGATTCCCTCGTAGCAATGTGAGCTTCCATTACACTTGCAGTTGACGGTACTTGAAATTTCATTCGATATAACCTTTTTTCTCTTTCTCCCACTGCAATAACATTTCCTTCACGAAGTAATTTGCATGTGGTATTATTCGATTCAAGTGTTAAACCTTTATCTAAAGCGGCTCCCACTGAGAAAAGATTGAATTTAATTTGAGGTACATATAATGCTTTTGACAGATGTCTATTAACCCATTTACATCCGTCAAATGCTATAATATTTACATCACCTTTGCCATGTGCAAAAATATATTCACCATTGCCCATGCGTACGGGCAAATGTTGTTCAAATTCAGTAAAATTAACAAACCATTCTCGTTGGTTGCACATATGGTCGCTCGCCCCACAATCCAAATACCATGCTGCAGTTTCAACATCAGTTTCGATTACCGATGTTAATGTTTCACCCATGAGTGTGCTCCCACTTGAGATTTATTTACTTCTTTTTTCTTTTTATTTCTACAATTTCTTGCCCAATGACCAGGCTTGTTACATGCAAAGCACCTAGTTTGTTTCTGTGTGTGAGTATTACCAAGATGACAGTTTTCTTTCTTCTCGTAACAATTCAGCTTATATTTACGAGCAGTAGTAAAAGCACATCCTTCTATTTTAGTTTGAGAATTGAGTCGCATTTCTTCAATTGAAAGTCTTGATATTAAGTTAGCAAAGTTCTCTCTTCTGCACCAGTAGATTCTCAAGCACTAACGAAATGATTGTATTGCGTGGGTAATGTCATCAAAATTTTTGTCATGTCATAATTAATGAATTCGGAATCTACTCACCCATGTTTTTCAATCGATGTGCTAAATCTTCGAGTTTCGAAATATGTGTTGCTATGTCGTCTGCTGGATCTTTTGTCATTGTATACCACTTTTTGTCCATGCTTCGAGTTGTTTTTTAAAGACTTGCATAACTTCCAAATCTTGTTTATTCGCTGATTCTGGCTTGACTACATCTCCACTGACAACACTCCAAGCGTCATTCGAATTTAGCACAATACGCACTGGGAACTTCCATAGTGGCCAGTTTTCGCTGTTTCTCAGCTTTGTGATATGTACAAGATCACTTTCCATCATTTATTTCACTTTGCACAAAGGCGGAATTTCAAAAAACATTGTCACAATTTGACACTTAATTTTTGGTGAATGGAAATTAACTGCAAAATATATATCAATCGGTGTCTCTGGGCCCATAACCTGTTGGGTTTTTATATTTAAAAACACCGTTGAACTTTTAAGAAACATATATTTTGTATCATGTACCAATTACAAAATTTTAGATAACAAATGTTTTTTTTTATATATAAACAAAACTATGGCCAACTTACTTAATCAATATTGTCAACAATCTCCATTTTTAAATTTAAGTAATTTCTTTTAATAATAATCTCATTTAATTGCGCTGTTTCATCCACATATTTCGTTACCTCTGATTCCCAGAGCTTTTCTCTCTTTGCTCTTGATGAATCCATTTCTCCTTTCGTGATGGTTAAGACTTCCTTGGTCATCATAATTTACTTTGTCTTTTGTCACAAGCTTCATTCGTGATAATTCTTTGATAATTCAATCCATTGTTATGTTGCCCTCCTCTTCCATCATTTTTTATGTGCCTGACTTTAATTTCGGTGCCCCCATTTTTTAAAATAAAGAACAATTTGTGAATTCCCCCTTTTTTTTGTAAATTCTTTATCGAATTATCTGGTTTTTTTTTTGGAGTTCAGATTTACTGGATTATAATTTTGCTTTGAAGTATCATTTTGGCCATGAGGATTTTGTTTAGCAAAGATTTAAAATCCTTTTTTTCTATAGATGTTTGAGGGTGTTCATTATTGTACAGCGTCAATTTTTTCCTCTTTTGAAATTAATGTCCCACATTGCTTTTATTGTTTCATCGTGTTCCTACCTTGAGATTGAATTAAAAGTTGCCCTAAATCAAAACACTTTCTTCTTTGCCTGTCCAATTTGGTTTTTTCTTTTGGAAGAAAAGTAAAGAGCCAACAGTCTTCAAGTAATTCTTCTTCATTCCCAACATTCCCTTCATCATCTCGCCTGTTGACTTTGCTAAAAGTTGGTTCTCTATATTTTTTTTGCTTTTCACTCGGTTGTACAATTTTGCCCTGGAGAGTTGTGTTATTTTCATGATTTGGTTGCCGGGGGGGGGGGGTGGGGGGGGGTAATAGCTGTTTCATAGAGGCTGCCACCTAACTTGAGAGAGAAGTTTTTTAGTTTAGGTAAATAACAATCGATTTACAAAAAGAATATGCAGTGCTGGTCTAAAGTCCCCCCCCCCGTGTTAATTTTGAAATCAAATAAGATAGAAAGTTCAGACAAAAACCAAATCAGTGTACATAAAAAATACTAATATTTGAGAGGTAACTACTTTAGAATATCCGCTGGATGGCGCTGTGCGCACCGTGGACTTTACCCGTGAACTTCAAAATTTTTAATGACAAGAAGGCTTGAGTGGCATATCATTTATTTTTGAGTTAATGACAAAAAACTTGTGCTTGTCTGAAGTCGTTCCTTCTCTCTGTTCATTTTGAAACAAAATAAGATAGGAAGTTTAAACAAAAACCAAATCAAAGTATGTATGTATAAAATAGTACAGAGATTACATTAGAAGATGGCGCTGTGCGCGCTATGAATTTCGAAATTTTAAATAGCAGGGTGGCTTAAATGACTTATTATTTGAAAAGAATTTCGCTTTTACAACCAATGAAATGACCAATGAAAACCGATAACGTCATTGGTTGTAAAACTGCTATTTAAAATGTGGAAATTTACACTCTGCTATTATAACAGTAGCGCCACGACATATTTGGTAAGCTGGTTCCAAACTAACACCGAGTTTGACTCCGAATTGGGGCGTCAAATTTAAAACATTCGATGAGCCACCTGCTCAGCTCTATTATCTGTGATATTAGAAATTACTGTTTCATTCCAGTGTTGCCAAATCAATTGGTATCTTATAACTGGTCTTGCAGGAACACGGTGAGGAATATGAAATTAATTTTAGTGAATTCATGTGCCACACTCATTATCTGAGCTATTATCACCTTATGCTTTATGTACGACCTTTCATGGACACCTGTATATTCATAAAGTTTGTAACTGTGGGTCCCAGATACAAAAGTTGAAACAAACAAATGTGTAAGAATTCTGAAAGTGCGTAAATATTCAATTTGCATTTCTTTCCTCTAGTTTAACATTTTTCTTTTCAAATAAGTCGAAATTCCCATGTGTAGAATTATGAATGTGCAGCAACCCTTTCCCGATAGCTCAATTACAGAACGATGCAGATTTTTCTTTCCCAGACAAAAAGTTTCAAGTCTATTGAGTAATATACATTATCTTAAAATTTTTTTAAAAATCTTATTAGTTTTCAAATGCAATTGACATAGTTTCAAACTTTAGTATATATTTTAAATGCGTTGCCTCTTCTTTCTTTTCACTAATAGATTCACCTTTTCAGTTCTGTTGTAGTTTTTCTTTATACCGGGTGACTGACGATTGTTCTGAGAAAAAAAATCCTTCTTTTGTATTTTAATCAGAACATTTATGATGATGACAACCAGAATTTAAACATTATAATCAGTAATAACATTCGCTACCTTCTTGGTTTGTGATTTATTATAATTTCGTTTTATGTGCGGTATCCAATGACAATGACAAATTATTAGCACAAATCTATTAAAAGTTTAACAAAATCCAAGACGCGTTGTGCATTCTACGGCTGTATTTAATAAGGTTTCATTATTTTATGTCTCCGTGCGACTTTCACATCAGCGAAATTTTTTACAATCAGTTATATTATGTTTACATGAATGACGAACTAGGGTCGCCCATTAATAAGTAAAAAAAATGTCAGTGATGAATTGCAGGTGTAATAAAGCATTTCATATTTTCCAAGAAAATTGTTATGTTTAACTCAAACTTTCGTTCCCATCTCTTACACGTGTAATAAAACGAAATCCAATTGTGAGTCAAGGTCACATTGTGTAAGGTCAATAAAATTACAATAATAAAACTTTATACTTCAATGTATTACCGCATTTATAAAACGTGACGTTGTATTTCGTACGCAGTGCCGAAGCATGCTTTCAGGATTTCACAGAATTTTTTAAGCATTTCCCCCGTAATCTATTACTTTTTTTTTTGTGGCGGAACAATTGTCAGTCACCCTGTACAATTTTTTTTGTTATTACAATTCTACATTTACGTTTCGAAGTCATCAGAACGTAAGTGGATGGTGTCAATGACTATGAATTTTACTTAATTATAATTTTTTTGTAATAGAATTTTTGACTTTCATACATTGATGCAGGTACTATAAATGAGCTATCAAATAAGGGGCGCTTATTTACACTGTGTTTACTCACAGGATTTTGAATCTTGTGTTTATAATTCTTTTCTCAAAGATAGCAGACATGCAGGAGGAAACAAGCAAGACAGAAAAGGATCTTGAAAACAGGCACACCATCGTGAAAAACGATGAAATAATACCTGCCATAATGAGTGGCAGAAATGGACCGATTTTGGAAGGGTATCTGTTCAAGCGAACGTCAAATGCATTTAAAACTTGGAATCGCCGATGGTTCTGTCTTTGTGATAATAAATTGGTGTATAGGTAGATTTGTTTTGCTTTTCTAAGTTAAGACTCCCCCCCAATTAAAATATGTTTTGTTAGGAAGAGAACTGGAGAAGATGGAGTTACAGTCATGGAAGATGATTTACGATTGTGTACTGTTAAGCTCGTCTCTGAGGGAGATCGCAGGTTCTGTTTTGAAGTTGTATCACCTTCGAAGTATGATAGCTTCGTTTTGTTAGGTTTTTTTTTTATTGAATATGTTTGTTCTTGTGTTAAAGAAATCACATGTTGCAAGCGGATTCAAAAGAAATGTTAGAGACGTGGATAACAGCGATGCAAAAAGGGATCGGTGTGGCATTACAACGCATACACAGCGGAGAGAACGTCTCTTTGAATTCTGTGAACAGCGAAAAAGTCGCGAACGGAAACTTAAGTACGAAAAAGAAAACGAAAATGTGGGAACAATTGCTTCGCATTCCGGGCAACAATAACTGTTGCGATTGTGGCGATGGCAATCCACATTGGGCCAGCATTAACTTGGGGATTACCTTGTGCATAGATTGCTCGGGGGTGCACAGGAGCTTAGGCGTTCACTATAGCAAAGTGAGGTCTTTGACTTTGGACGATTGGGAGCCCGAGATTGTCAAAGTTATGGCAGAATTAGGTAATTCTGTTGTGAATAGAGTTTATGAAGCCAATGTTCCGATTGATTTCATTCGCGCAACGCCTACTTGTTCTGCGTAAGTTTCAAATTATGAAGAAGTAAGAGTTTCTGAAGCTTTTGGTTTTATGTGCCATTTTTTTAAATCAAATTAAATTGAATGTTTCATTTAAACAGGTTTCTAAATTATACCCTTTTATCGCCAAAGTAAATCCTTCCTGTAGTAATTTGTCATAAATGTGAATTTAAAACAAAATTCTGCTTCAGCTTTCTTGACATCAAACATTTTAGCATTCAGTTTCCTTGTTTGTTTAATAAATGCGCATTGAATATTTAAATGTCTCACTTCAGATCAGTAAGAGAAACATGGATTAGAGCTAAATATGTGGAGAGAAAATTTATTAAGAAATTACCAGAACTAACAGAGAGATGTTCACGGGCTAGTCTGATGGAGGTAAGGAAATGGAGCGTCCGAAGGTTAAGGCGTAGACCCAGAAGCTCCGATGGTTTAAAAAGAACCCGAAGTAATAAGCAGAAAGTCAGAAGCAGCGTTTTAATGTTTGGAAGTGACTTGGATAAACCGCTGGATGGATCTTTAGATCTCAGCAGCGATCAAGATTCCACCGGAGGTGAAGATGAGGACACGCCAGGTGAACAAAATTTTAAATTGCAGTTGGGCTTAGATTTCTAAAATTATTTTGTGTAGATGAAGAAGATATAAGCAAGCTTCATCCAGAGACACTTTTATATAAAGCAGCCGCAGCACATAATTTGCCCGTGATGTGCGAGGCCTTGGCTTTAGGTGCAGATAAGCTGTGGGTCAACCCGGAAGACCACAACCGTTGTGCTATACATCAAGCTGTTCTTAGCGTAAGTTTTTTTTTTGTTATTTACTGCGCCCTCCCCTCCCACACCTTGCCTCCGTTTTTGAAACGTCTGATCCCCACGTTAAACCTTATGGGGAATTGGCGCAGAACCGGAATCTATAATCTTTGATTATCAGCTTCAAGTTGCTTTGATAGGGTTCTGTGATGTCATGTGCCTATTTACTATTAAACGGAGCAAAAATAGATGTTCAAGATGACGAAGGAAGAACACCCTTACATCTTGCGACTCAGGGTGGACATACTGCCCAAGTGTGCCTTTTATTAAAGCATCGCGCCGATCAACATTTACCCGACCAAGAAGGACGAGTGCCCTTGTCAATAGCGGAAAGTAAGGAGCACGCAGACATAGTAACGCTGTAAGTTCATATTTTTTTTGGATTGCTTTCATGTTTAATGAACACCTTTTTTAGACTTAGGTTAGGTAGACTGAACGAAGAAATGAAAGAGTCTGAGTTAGGTGTATCCGGGGATGATACGTTCAATGACGTTGTTAGGGACTTTTCACATTTGGCCTGCTCACATCCAGAACGGTTGAATAGAACAAAGAGTAATAGTTAAAGTCTAAAAGGTTCGAGTCCGCCAATAATCGAATATGCATTTCAGGATGCAAAAATAATGCTCATTACTCTTGCAATGTTTAAAGTATGCTTAAGTAATATCGTTGCTTTTATAGGTATATTTGCTGCTGGTTTATTTCTTCCTTTTTACATTTTTTTCTTGTACACGAAATCATTGATTTTGTGGAAGTACACATATTTAAATTTCTCTTCAAACTAAGAATTTATTTTTAATGTAGCTTCTTGCGATTTAAAAATCATTTCAACAATTTTTTATGTTTGAAAAATTATTTTTGTGATGTACAGGATATCCTAGGTATATTGTGATTGTGAAATTAGCAGCAAGGAAATAAGATGTTTTAACTTGCAGTTATTGATATATTTATGTACTTCAGAAGAAGTTCACCAATAATTTCCATTCATACTGTAACTAAATTGATTTACATTTGCTGCAATTTATAGTATTTGCCTGCATTGCATTTTTTCTGTCTGTTTTGTATATTTAAAGTATTTATTAATGATATAATCCAGACTGCATTTATCGTCTGCATTTGTTGTTTTTATTAATGTGATTTTTATTGTAGATATATTTTATTGCAGATATAATTGTGCTCTATATTAGATTAATGTTACTATAGACTTTTGAAACGGTCGTTACCACTGTATTTACATGACAGTTTAGTGGCTTCATACAACAACATATACTGAAACTTATTAAACGCCCTTTTAATACTTTTTTGTAAGAGAAAACAATACAAAATTTGAAAAAAAGAAAAAAAAACAGAATATGTATGTCGTTGCAATACAATATACAGGTATTTATATAATTGTATTATTAATGAGCAGTTATGTTTACTATTAAAAAGGTTTAATCTTGATATACATTTTGTGGAGATTCGGTTTAATATGATAAGAAAGTACGTCAAACATTCTTGGAAATAAAAAATTGCTTTTTGATTACCATAAGAATTTATAAATAAATGTGATGATTGACTCACTAAAATTTATTTATGTATTTTTCAATCGTTCTGTCCTTCAGTTATAACAAATCCACATATTCCTCATAAAATTATTTTTATTTAATTATATAGAAGCGAATTCAATGAACGGGCAGTTATGATATTGCCACTAGTTTTGAAAATTTTTATTTACGGCCAGTAAAATAACAGCTAATATTAATGCTAATTTAACTGATTTATCTTATATCATGGCATTTTTATACTAGTGATAGTTACATGCGATGGTGGAATACGATTACTTTGCTGCAGTATTTTCTTCAGGGTCTTCATCTCGGCAGCCGTAAATATAATAAGAATACGTTGTAACATCTTCGACTAGGTAACATTCTTGAGTAGGTTTGCAAACGCAAATGCTATGCAAAAAGAAAGATACTAATTTAGTTCCCCCTATCCGAAAGTAACTTACTAATTTCTTTCCCTATCGGTAATGACTTTGGTATAAGGATCATAGTCGGCCCAACCACAAGGAGTACTATTATCACAATAGTCTTGTGCTGAAATGTACCTGGCTATTACATACACTGAATGCTGAAATTTAAAATAAGATAAGAATATTTAGTATTTTGAGGATGTGTTTTCGATTGACGATACTCAGAGTATCACATGAGATTAAAACAAGATGCAAATACTCTGAGTGCAACGCTATTAGTGATGGCAGGCAGACCCAAGATTATGTATGAAGTAGATGAAGAAGTGCCATGGTGTAATTTAAACTTCGTTGCACTTCATACTAACAATTAGAAAATTTTATTTCAAGTGTCTCTATTTCTGTAAAAAAAGACTTACCCACGTCATACAAAATATTTCAAAAGAACCAAAACAAAGAATCGCCCACACAATACAACTCTTAATTCCCATTCTCTTTGCTTCGCTGGTGCACTTGCGAAATAATATGTTATACTTATAATTAATATAATTTATCTGGACACAAATAGACATTATCATTTAAAAAAGGATGTTTTAATTTGACAAATTACTACGTTTTCTTAGATTTGCATACACGAAACTTTGTGCTATTACGTCCGTTATCGTTGGTAGATATTTTATTGGAAAGTACGTAGTTTTAATATGTTGTAATCCACGCGTTTACATTCACGTATTCGTTTGGATTTAAATAATGTAAAATTTGCTGATTAAAAAACTGCAATATTACATCGTGCGATTTCTAAACTAATACTAAATGGAAGTTTTTTTTTTTTTTTTGAAATATTACAGTTTAAAGCAGACGTAAAGAACAAATATAGATTTGTCAGAATAACATACCCAGTAGGGTCAAATGAAAACCTTAAAAGTGCCCTAAAAACTGTAGCTAATGGAACCTTGCCTTTACAAGTTGGCAGAAATATTATTTTTGAAATGTATCTATTTAACTCATTTTTGGACTTTCTTCTTTATTTTAATGAGTAATATCAAATTCATGGAACTTGAGCTGTGCGTCATCAATCACCGAAGTTACAACCAACAAATATTTCAGTATGATTTCTTTGTCAACGATGAATAAGAGAGAAGGATGAAGTTATGCTTCTTATATCTGTTGATGCACCAATTTATGACGCAGAGCTCTTCTCTTATGAAATATTCTAAAGAATACATTCAAGAAGTAGCGGCCTATACATATTTATGTTACACGTTACACCCATAGTATAAGAATATACCGAATATTTTAAAATTGCTATCAAAAGATTCTTTCAGTTATACACTCAAAAAAAAAATTATTAGAGCAAGTCGTTGTAATACTATTAATTCTGTTATGTTTGTAATGTGCAAGTTCTATAGCTTCTATACACATTTTGTGTAACTCGTGTTCACTTGAAAAGTTCATGGTTTTGATTTTCTGATGAAAGAAAATAGAGCGAAAAAGTATGTTGTGTGACTTCATTTTTTCTTGAATCAGGTAAGTTCCCTTTTCAACGAGGTTATTATAAATCAGCTGTTTTCAGGGCTAATCAGGACAACTTTTTCTTGTTTAACGATGGCTTTCGTTGTGGAAATCAATCGAAAGTTATCAAATTCAAGATTTCCTTCAAAATGTTACGAAAAAGCAACTTGGATATAGCAAACAAAGTTTACTGTGCATCTGTTTAATAATTCACAAGCCGGCATGAATCGGGTTTGAATTTTTTTTGCTATTTTAAGAAGAGGATTTCATACCGTTAACAAATCTGTATGTAGTTTTTTTTCCATCACGAAAAATTTTTCAAAATTTGAATAAAATTCACAAAATTCTCCATTATCTCTTGAATTGTATTTGATGAAACATTAATATTTATAGTGTTCTGATTAAAGTTTAGTCGCAATAAGCTAAAATAATAGATGGCGCTGGAAGCAAACCCTATTTTAACTACAGTTTTTATACCAAGTGACTAATTTTTTTTTATCACGTTTTGCCATGAACTTTAACCGGCATGTCTTAGTTTTACTATAATATAACCTCAAGGAGTGCAATGACTTATTTTTTAATTAAATTTAGACATGGCGTCCAAATTTCATGGGAAGAGTTACAAAAAAATATTTAAAATCACTGGATATTCAAATCAAATCAAACAAATATTAACAACTTATTATTAACGCTACAGTTTTTGTTCAAAACTAGCCATCACTGAATTTGTAAGAAAGTATATATCATTTATATTTTGGTTTCTCCATATTTATGTCTAAGATCAGTGTTGTAACAGATACATTTTTCAAAGTATCTAGATTCAGATACAGATACTTACCCTAATTTGTAACTAGATACAGTTACATATACTTCTTTTTGAAAAGTAGTATCTAGATACCTTTTAGATACGTACATATATTATTTATAATATGTGCAGGGTGGATCAATTTCAATGTCACTTATGGGCATTTCTGTAACTATAAGAGATAGAAAAAAACTAGTGGCCAAGTCTCGATCTCTTTTTTAGAGATAAAATCAATAGACTAAACAAAAATTGGCTATCTTCTTTTGTTTTCGAGCCCATAAGAGACATCGAAATTGATCCAACCTGTACATACAGCGTGGGCTAACAATGCATGATCGGAAGATTCTGGCGTTACTGATTAATATTTTTAAAATTGCATTAACATACATATCGGTTAGATGCACAATCTAAAATTATTTAGATATGTACAGAGTGTTCCGTAAGAGTGTGGCAATTCTAATTTACATCTTTTTAAATGGAATACTCTGAACTGGGTGCTTAAAAAAAGTGTTAAAAAATTCGTGATTCTTTAGAGATATGGAGGTTACAAGATTGGAATTTGAAATTTTTACCAATTCTGAATATTTCAACAATTTTTATAGTGGAAGACCTATTTAAAATGATGTTCAACAATAATTTTTATTTAAAATCAATAAATAGTACACGTTTTTCATAAATTATCACCAAAATTATCTGGCCATCAAGCTATTAATTTGGTAAGTAACTGCATTTAATTACCTATGAATTTACGTTGACTGAATATGTATTATTTAATATCAGTCAACAGACACATAAACATAAGGCACATTTCTTCCATGCTCAGAGGGTGTCCCTGAATAATGCACAATCGCGCTGTTTTGCCATTTTTTAAGTACTCTGTATATTATTGCACGATTATAATAGCTTAGGCAGATTGGATCAAAATAATACAGGGTTTTATTGATCTAAAGTTTATAGTTTTCAAGATAGTGACAATTTATCGTTAAAAAATAGCAAAATTTGTTACTCTGTAAATCTGTTATTTTTAAATATGTATTTGACCTTGAATTTTGGTAAATATATTATTGCGATCAGTCACTACGGTCGCCTTACTTGACATAATCGCAACCACACAACGAACGAAAAACGTTCGCACGTTCTAGTATTATAAAATGGATATGCACAGAAACCATATTGAAAAAAAAAAAATTTTTGTTTAAAAAATGTATCTGTGTATCTAAATGATCAGATATATACATAAATGTAACTAAATACAGTTACAGATACCAAGTACTACAATGTAACTAGTTACAGGTACAGATACACTAAAATTATCTAGATACTTGTAACTAGATATGTTACAACACTGTCTAAGATAAATATTGGGTTTCAAGTGTGCCATACATGTGGCTCGTAATTGAGGAAATGGTTCCATGGGCAAATGAAACCTCTGAATTTTGGAAAACCTGCGATATGGTTTGAGCCTGTGAGTCATGCAGAATGTTACTTTTGTCTCATCAATGTGACGCAATTTCCCAGAAAATCTTGGTGCAGTGAGTGAGGAACAAGACGAAAGATTCCATCAAGATATAGAAACATGCAAAAACGATATTAAGGTCATTGGAATGTCAGATTACCGCTGAAATTTAAAGCGCGCTTATGTGCCTGAGAGAATTTATGGCTGACTATTTTTGGGATGGGTGACGATAGGAACATGCTTTTAGGTAACGATCAGTGTGCCCAAAATGGGTATTGTGCTAGTTAAACAAACCGTTATTAGTACATTGGCATTCATCCGATGGTAATAATTGAATGGAAAGGACTAGTTACTATAACCACGTACAAAATCGCAAATTCGTCCACATGATTACTACACTAAACTCAGGGAAGCAATAGAGCAATAAAAGCGCGTGCTTTGGATGCAGGCTTCTAATTGGTTGTCTCCAGTCTACCTCGGTCAGGCTTTGCCAGTTTCCCATTCTTTTTGGCTTTTACAAAACTACCAAGTAGAAGAAAAGACAAGTTTAAATATGTCTCTGCCTTTAAGAAAAAATGATTGAAATTCTCTGGGTTGGTTTAGTTATCCTGATTATCTCTAATTCATCCCATTTAACTAAGTCTATATCTAACAACGTTATAACAACGGAGATTCCCAGGCTAGTACTCTTGTACATCTTGAAGGTATATCGCGCATTTGATTCAAGTGTTGGTGTATCTGAGCAGCGTCTTTACCTGCTCATGGACACACGGTTCATGAGTTGGGCAAGCCGGACATCAGTTATAAACTTTTCTTGAGTGGGATAGCACTACAGAATATGCGAACAGGATGTGTTGTGGTGTTGCCAACATAATAACAATTTAGGACTGCGACAAATTCAAATCATCCTCACTCATTAAAAATCACACTGTAGATTATAACTATTTTATGGATTAAGTACGAATACAAAATATTTTCATTAACTCATAAATGTGCCTTTAAAAGTCAAATGAAAGAGGTGTTGAATGAACATTGTTCTGATTAAATTATTTGTTAACCTTTCGTAACACGCAACAAAATAATGAACAATTATCTCAGCCAGCCTCCTATTTTGTTTCAGTATTTACAAAACATGCTGAAAAAACCGATATAAATTATTTATCGCATTAGTGATGACCCGTAATAACAATACTTGTGAGTCTTACGGTGCCGGTATTTCCATTTGTCCATTAAATTTATTCTACAAATAACTTTTATTTTCATGAATTGTTTCGGTGATAGTTACCTACTCGTCTAATAGCTATTTATCACTTTAAGGGCCGCTCTTTCCATCTTCCAGTTAAAGTTATCCGACGAATAACTATGTTTATGAATGGTTCATAGATTTTTATGAATTGTTTCCATGGTAGTTACCCGTCAGTTAGTTTATCAAGAGGTGGAAAGACCGGCCCTAACGTGATTGAAATACGAGGCCTTAAGTATAAGGGAAACGTTTTACTGATGAGTTGGTGTTTTCAATACAGAAGAATAGAAAATGGAAAAAATGAAACAGTTGGGCTCGCGAGTGTTGTTAATAAAATGTAGTAGATGTTTGTGAAGAGTCTTCTGTAGAATATCGGCCTTGAGAAGGCGATAACTTGGCTTAAAATTAGACTTGACGAAGTGCAGGGACTATTGGGGGTGGCGGTATCCTGGGCACTTGTCGAGAATAATGTTGTACTGTCACCAGCAGCAGCAGTACGTCACCGAGGATTGGTCCCAGTGCACCGATCATTGACAGGCGACGTTCGTAAACAGCTAGCTGAACACCTGACCTGGTGGATTGCATTGTGCTTCCCAAGAATAGTCATGACTTGGTGCAGATCAATGCTCGGTCGCAGTACCGCAAACACTGGTAGGATGTGGTTGATGCGGTTGATGCGGAGACTTGACGAAATGCAGGGACCATTGGGAGTGGCGGTATCCTAGGCACTTGTCGAGAAAAATGTTGTACTGTCACCAGCAGCAGCAGTTCGTCACCGAGGATTGGTCCCAGTGCAGCGATCATTGACAGGCGATGTCCGTAAACAGCTAGCTGAACACCTGACCTGGTGGATTGCATTGTGCTTCCCAAGAATAGTCATGACTTGGTGCAGATCAATGCTCGGTCGCAGTACCGCAAACACTGGTAGGATGTGGTTGATGCGGTTGATGCGGAGACTTGACGAAATGCAGGGACCATTGGGAGTGGCGGTATCCTGGGCACTTGTCGAGAATAATGTTGTACTGTCACCAGCAGCAGCAGTACGTCATCGAGGATTGGTCCCAGTGCAGCGATCATTGACAGGCGATGTCCGTAAACAGCTAGCTGAACACCTGACCTGGTGGATTGCATTGTGCTTCCCAAGAATAGTCATGACTTGGTGCAGATCAATGCTCGGTCGCAGTACCGCAAACACTGGTAGGATGTGGTTGATGCGGTTGATGCGGAGACTTGACGAAATGCAGGGACCATTGGGAGTGGCGGTATCCTGGGCACTTGTCGAGAATAATGTTGTACTGTCACCAGCAGCAGCAGTACGTCATCGAGGATTGGTCCCAGTGCAGCGATCATTTGACAGGCGATGTCCGTAAACAGCTAGCTGAACTCCTGACCTGGTGGATTGCATTGTGCTTCCCAAGAATAGTCATGACTTGGTGCAGACCAATGCTCGGTCGCAGTACCGCAAACACTGGTAGGATGTGGTTGATGCGGACGATACTGAGAAGGCAAAGTATGCTGATATCCACCTAGGGCTCGCCTTTATGCGTGCGAAGTACGAAGATGGACATTCGAGGACACCTTCTGCATATGTTCCACATCGATGAGTAGATGCTCGTAAATGGTTATTTGTAATTTTGCATGACATTCATATCAGATCGGTAAGCGGCGCCCAGATGTTAAGACGTTTACCCTTAGCCCTGCAGGGGTCAGGGTCCCAGTGTAGCGATCATTGACAGGCGATGTCCGTAAACAGCTAGCCGAACACCGGACCTGGTGGATTGCATTGTGCTTCCCAAGAATAGTCATGACCTGGTGCAGATCAATGCTCGGTCGCAGTACCGCAAACACTGGTAGGATGTGGTTGATGCGGAGGATACTGAGAAGGCAAAGTATGCTGATATCCACCTAGGGCTCGCCTTTATGCGTGCGAAGTACGAAGATGGACATTCGAGGACACCTTCTGCATATGTTCCACATCGTTGAGTAGATGCTCGTAAACGGTTATTTGTAATTTTGCATGACATTCATATCAGATCGGTAAGCGGCGCCCAGATGTTAAGACGTTTACCCTTAGCTCTGCAGGGGTCAGGAAAGCGAGAAAGAGACCTAGCCAATGGTGAGTGAATGTTTATTGTAACTCCGTCCTCACAGCATTACCTGGGCTCCGTTCCCAATCGGGAGCGTCTTGGGCGTGTAATCGCGTCTTTCTCACTCACGATTTTTAACATGTTTTGCGTCTCACTCTTCCGTTTCAAAACGACTTATGTTTACATTATTTCCCTGACAACGGGCGCACTCTAAGCATCCTACTTAAAAGTGGGATGTGAAAAGTGTGTCCGTTGTCATGGAAATAATGTAAATAAAGGACGTTTTGAAATGGATGAGCGAGACGCAATATATGTTAAAAATCATGAGTGAGAAAGACGCGATTACACGCCCAAGACATTCTCAGGGCAATTATTGTGAACGCAGCCCTGTTAATGATATTTTAACAAAAAAAAAATCAAGCCAACAGATTAATTCTTAAGTATTTTTTGTCGGTCTATTAAAAAAGCACCCTGCACACCACTCTTATTTGGGAAATTTTAATAAATATTACGAAACGTGTAGAAAAATATTTATTGTTTTATTTTTTATTTAAAACAAGTTGCACGAGATTTGCTATTGCATAAATAATGAGGTATTGAAAAACATCAGTAAACACGAAATTTCAAATTTGAATTCAAACACTTCTATTACAATCATGGATTAAATCGGCTAGTTTGTCCGAAAATACGTAGGTATAATTTTGAAATATTTCAAAATAATAAGTAACAAATATGTAGTAGATTTCGTGTTGACTGCGCCTGTAATGAAGTTATGAAAAATATATAAAAAAAAAAATAATAAATTAAATGAATACTTGTAAGTACTAAAACTTAGTAGTTATTACTTATACTGATAAGTTTATTCTATACTCTAAGGAAGATTAATAAAAAGAAACATATTGTTCTCTTGAAAGTAGTAGTTTGGTTGACGTTTTTATGGAGTTAGAAATAAATATGTAAAACCTTGCTCTATTTATGTAGGACGGAAAAACGTTTGCAAATTGTAAATTGCAGAAAACCGATAAGTAAAAAAAAAAATAGATTAAAGTAACGTTCTACAGAAAAACGTCATAGAAAGTACCCTCACCACCATCAAGTTATACTGCAGGTAAAGTATGAAATAAATACGAAACGAAACTTAAACTAAAATCTAAACGCTACAAACGACTTGAAGTACGAATTCATAAAACGGCAATTACTTTGCATCTAGTCTACATCCACACAGTCAGTGATGACAAGAAACTATTATTTAAAAAAAAAAAATCTGTCGGGTATAGTCGTCCAAGTTTTGTATCGGTTATATGATCTTGCTATAAAAAATGCTTCAAAGAGACCGGTACTGCGGTGTCTTTGTCGCTTTTTTTATAGCAAGACCATAAAACCGCTACCAAACTGGGACGACTTTAACTTCAGTCTATCAAAACTGAAAGAAAATAGAATACAAATTTAATGGAGTTCAGTGACTGGCGTAAATTGAGCAGCTCCTTTTTTTTTTTTTTCCTCCAAATTTCGATGTACATTTTGAAAAATCACGCCAGGACGGGTTCGTATTTTTCACTAAATCTGCACAGACGTAGTCCTTTAGACACATGAAAATGCATGTCTTAGCGACTAATGTAATCGCCTGTTTCGTGCGGGTCTCTTTCCCTGCAGCGGTAAATATAAACGCCGGAGGAAATGTCGTCTTCGATACGGTAGCACTGCCTTCCCTGGTCGCACCTGCAGTTCCTGTAATTTCACAAGAATGAAGTTCGTTTTCAGTTGCATTTCTTTCTTTTGAAACTTACGTGTTCTTCACCCAGCCTCGAATTTCTCTCGTGAGCTGTTTGTAAATTGCCCAACCGCAAGGCGTGTGTTTATCGCATGATTCTGGGACGCGTTCTGATTTCTTATCTTCGTAATTTTTCTGCCAGAAAGAATATGGAAATTTAATATAATATTAAATAATGTTGGTGCATGTATTATAAAAAAAATACGGAACATATTGATATCAAATGCAAAAGTCTTTAGAAGTCCAAAGCAGGCTTTACACGGATGCAATGCAATGCAATGAACATTGTACATTTGCTCGGGGCTTTATATTGAAGTTATTTCTGAGTATTTAATTTAATTTCAATGAATGGCAAATATTTATGGTGTCTCATATTTGAGTGGTCCTATTGCGGTTAATTAACAATTAACACACATTTGACTATGCGCAGGCGCACGATGAAAATTGCGTCTTGCTGCAATACAAATTGCATCGCGTAAAGCCTGCTTTTAAAAGATCAACAATTTGTTGGAACCGCCCCAAATTGCATTTATTTAAAAAAAAGTAAAATAGTAATTTTTATTTTTAGAAAACCTAGGAGAGAATGACGGTTCTGTCTATCATATTTTAATCAAAGTAGTTTCAAAATTTTCAACATTTCGCTATTGCTTAAAGCTATCCGTGATAAGTTATAACGAAATCATTTTACAAATTTCCATGGAACAATCTACTTTAATTTGTTTATTATTTGTCTTGATGAAGGTGTCAAACGTATAGGGAAACTCAACACTTTTGAACGATCAGTTAACAGGTCAACAGGAAAATTTCTTTAAGCTCATCAATTGGTTCAGTAGATAATTTTACTAATTTAAAATTTTTTTCTTCTTATTATTCATAATCTTACTTCAAGCAGGTTCTTGTCCGATCAAAATTGTATCATAAATTCTTTGAAACGGACACTGAATATGCGCACTAACACGTGACGTTTCGCCGTCGTTTGACAGCTTCGTCAGAAGTGAAAAAATATAAACAAATCAATTTTACGAAGTGACCCATCATCATTGGTAATTACATGTTTTGTGATAATTTAAAAACGTCGTTTATCTTAAGGTTTCTGCCCGATTTTACAATCGTCGGATAAGCATTATTCTTAGAATAATGTGACGTAGGTGCGACGTAGATATGGAGGAACACTAAAGGATATTCGGCGAACTCCTTATTCCACGATTGTAAAACTGAGCCTTAATGTTTTTATTAGATCCTAGGATAAACTCTTGCAAAAAGTTAACGATTTTAGCAAATACATTATAATCTAATTCCCAATATTTAATCAAAACTTTTTTACATTGAACCTTTTATTTTTAGATTATATTGATACAGTCGGATACGAAAGGTCGCGACAACTCGGTTATGAAAAAAAAAGTTGTTGATTAATATTTTGGCAAAACAAGTTATTTTTGACAATTTTGAATCTAAAAGAACTTGAAATAGTTTTATAAAAAAAAAACTCTCTTCATCAATATAAAAGACTTTGTAGAGATAATAAAAATAATTAAAAATATGCTTCTCAAATACTCAAAAAATAACAATAGTCATTATGTTTTCTAGACGTAAGTTTGGCACGGCAGAAATTTTTTAAATATTCATTAATGTAAATTGAATTATGTATAAGTAAAGGGCTTGTTAAGTAAATAATACCAAGCCTTCCTTAAAAATTTTAAGCCTTAATGAAAACGCCAACAAGAATTAATTACTACTTTTATTTTTTTGTGCAGTGCACGAGCCCTAACAACTAAATATTCGGACCACAACTGATTTTATAAAAATTGTTCTCTAACTCATAAGGAAATGTACGAAGCCGGCGAAACGTTAAGTGTTTGTGCGCTATTTAGTGTTTAAAAGATTTTGTGATACAATTTTCATCGGACAAGAACCAACTTTAAATTAAAACA
Organism: Dorcus parallelipipedus; assembly: GCA_958336345.1. NCBI lineage: Eukaryota > Metazoa > Arthropoda > Insecta > Coleoptera > Lucanidae > Dorcus > Dorcus parallelipipedus. Next base: position 8,002,120 of record OY284476.1, read on the forward strand.
AAAAAAAACAAAAAAATAGATCAATGGTAACTAATAATTTATGTAAAACAAGTTTTATTCTAATAATAAAAATAGAAATCAGATTTTTAAAGAAAAACTATAAATTATGCCGAAAATTTAATATTCGGACGAATCTAATATTTAATAAACTAATACAGGCTTTTATTGCGCCTCGGATTTTTTCTGGCATAATGTCCACGAAGGATTCATAATATTGTGGGGTGAAATAATTTCATATTTCCTGCATTTCAGCCTTTAGTCCAGGAATTGTTCGTTGGGGACTTTTTCGCAAGATCTTTTTCATATCATGTTGCAGGGTTTCGATGACATTTAAGTCGGGGCTATTTGAGAGCCAAGCCAACACTAATATTATTGTCCCCGAACAATTATTTTGTAGATTTGGCCGTGTAACATGAAGCCTCATCCTGTTGACAAATAAAGTTTTCTATTCCGTACTGCAACCTTGCAATCTGCAGGAGGTTTCTTTCTAAAATATCCTAACACTTTTCTGTGTTTACGATGCCATCAGCAAACTCCAGTTTGCCTAAACCTTTGCTGGGCATGCATCCCCAAATCATAACCCCTTGTGGGATTTTATCCTTCGTTAAGACAGGTTTTATAGAAAGCTCCGAATGTTGTTCTGGTCACTCTCTTCCGACAATCACCAATACAGACATAAAATTTTGAAAACAAATTGTTGAAAATAATAATAAATTTATAGTGACTCCAGGCTTCTTTTCGACAAATTTTTTTTCAAAATGTAAATAGTTACTAATATCATGGATAATCCTTTGGTATAGACATCAAACCCTGATTCATCACTAAAAATTATTTGGCTTCACATTTTTTTGGTCCATTCCGTGTAACTTAAAATTTGTCCGTTTTTTCTTTTGTGCTTCGGTAAGAAGTGGTTTTTATTTCACCTTTTTTAAAAATAAAATGTATTAAAATTGAGGTTCTCAATTTCAATGAGTAATGAGTCAAGCCCGGATTTTTAGGCAATTGCCTAAAATCTTATTTAACAAAAAACATAGGCAATCAGGTTTTAAACATTTAGATTACAATTTTAATTAGGATGAGATGTATATTTTTTCGTGCCTAAGTGCCTACTTTTACGCTATTTTAAGTATTTGCCTGGTTTTATAGCTTAAGCGCCTACAAAAATTTTTGCTGCCTATTTTATGCCTAAAATATAATATAATATGATATAAAATATAATATAATAGACACTGTAGGTGTTCAGCTGAATTCAACGCTGCAGCTTTTTTGTAAACAGCCGAAAATTGAAATTCACCTTTTAATTTAAATAAAATTACTTCAGGATTATTCACGAAAGAACTTCACGCTATAATTGTTGGTGTAAACAATCTTAAGTCACTCCGGTGACTTAAACGAGTGTGACCAAAAGGAGGACTCCCACAGATGTCGCCAACTCGTAGCCGTAAATTACAAAAAAGAATTGAGTTTTGAAAATGTACAAACAATACGGCAAGAAGAGAAGATTCAAAAAATTAATTGATGTTCACCGAATCATTTTCGCGAACGGTTGCGTTTCCAATTTTCACATTCACATTCAAGTAAATTTAATAAAATGTTCACCGAATCCTTTTTGTGAACAGAACCCTTATTATTTTATTTTTATATCTTTGTTCAAATTTCAAAATTGTCGTTTTTGCTTCTCCTTTAACTTTATCTAATTTAATTTAAAGTTGCGAGTGGGTATTCCAATTTAAATATTCCTGGTGTGGGTGGTTTAATTGTACGAAAAGAAGATCCTTCGCCTAGAGCCCCATTGAAAAATAGAAAAGTCTAAAAGGGCAAGCTGTAAACAAGTCCTCTGTTAACGGAATCCTCGAACTACTCTATCAAGAAGGAAACCATTTTAGGTACTATCTGGATTTTTTGACTTAAACGCCGATTTATGGCCCCTATTTAAAGCGTGTTTTTACAATACATTCCTTACGGCGAATTATGTGTTTGATACGCCTCTAAGAATCTCCCTCCTATTTCTTAATAAATGACCATGTAACTAGAATGAGCATTAATATTATTTTTCTTACTATAAAATGACGAAAGAGGAGAAATTATTAAATGCCTAATTTTTTTAGGCTGCCTAAAAGTGCACCTATTTCTTAGACGTTAACTGCCTATTTGCCTGCCTAATTCAGTCTTTTTAAGTGCCTTTAGTAATGAGTGCAATAAATGATATTTGCTTTATAAAAACCATATCCGGATTTGTGTAATCATTGTTGGCAACATTCCCTAGATACAATTAAACCAATTTCTTCATTCCATTGGGACTGAATTTCTCTTAAAGTACCCAGTGTTTTCCGTTTGCAAATTTTAGTGAGAATTCTTCGTTGTCTTTCTGTTACAGTGCTTGGTTTTCCAGGACTCGTTCCGTTGGGGCACTCCGCGCTTGCTTCGCTTCGCTCGTCGTACCCCAACCCCACTCGTGTTACAATAAGCCTTCTTGTGAAACTTGTAAAATAATATACTATTTAAATATATTTTTTATTTCATTAGAAAATAGAGTTATTAGTCTCTATGTCTATATAGAAGAGATATATTTAAAAAATCGTTACAAACTGAAAAACTAAAGCAACGTATAACCAACTATTGGCCATGGATGTTTGTGATATCTAATGACTTAGATCCAGCTAAATAATCTTCGTGACTGTCTTGAATGGCTTATGGCCGAAAGACAATAATTGTATACAGCTGTCCCCAATGAGTTTCGTGACAATATAATTGATTAACTATTGCGTTCTTTAGTATTTTTAATCACAGATTTTGGGCATCAAATTCAAACTAACTTAAAAAATTTGACAGATTAGTGCTGGATTTCACAAACTTCACTTAACTTTAATCATCGATTAAGAATAATCATTCCTATACCTTCAACACGTGTAACCATGGCAACGTTTAGTTTTAACGGGTGATTAAATTTAAGTAACGTTTGTGAAATCCGCCATACGTCAACTTAAAAAGAGGTTATGCTTGACTCGTATGTGCAAATTAGCAGTACTTTTCATACCTGTTTCGTTTCAGTTCAAAGCTGCCAAGCATGGAGAAGAACCTCATATTTCAGAGATTTTTAGTAAAATTAGAATTCAAAAGTGTGAAACACGATAGACAATCATTGTAAAATTAAGTGTTTTCTAACGTCAACATCACGTTTTGTAACGCATATTTATTCGGTGTACGTTAAAATAACGTTATAAAACGTGTGTTAAAAATTTAGTTGTAAATTATGATTTATCTAACGTATTAGTTTCGTTTGCTGCGCAAAGCAAAAGAAAGGAAGAAAGAGCAACGTATATTTCTTAAAATCCAGTCTCTACTTATAACGATGAGTAGATTTAAATAGAATATTTAACAATTTATACAGTCTGCTTAAGAAATGGCGAAACAGTGCCATTCTGTACTATTCAGGGACACCCTCCGAGCATGGGAAAAATGTTAAAAAAATTCTAGAGGGTGTTCCTGAATAGTGCAGAATGGTGATGATTCGCTATTTTTCAAGAATCCAATATACAGAAACAAATTAGAGAGCTTCTCAATACATGTATATATAAACATGTTGTAAACACATATTTAGTTTTTCTTGCACAATATTTCTGATTGTTAATACACAATCACTTTAATCATTTTTATTGATCAGAAAAATTTAATTAAAAAAACCTACAACTATCAGGTAATTAACAAACTGCCTCGTTTCTTTAAATACCGGGAATTATTCTGAATTAAATAATTTATTTGCTTCATCTGAAAAAAAAATTATAATACATTTGAGGAACTATGTAGTTTTTATAAATAGCTTGTGATACAAAAGAACGATTTGTTTTTCAGAGAGGCCAAAAGCCAAAAATATGTCTCTCTCTCTCTATGTCTCTAGGGCCGTTTCGCACCAAGCCAATCCAGTCAAGTGTAGTCGCGTCGGACGCTTCTGAATTCAGTCCAGCGGATTATTACTGGAATAAAGCAATTCCACGCATTTGGTTTCACACTAAACAAGTCATAATCAGTCCAATCGACTCCAGTCAAGACTGAACCGGTCGAATTTTTAAATTTATCTTGTTAAGTCCCTAATTGTGCGAGTGTCTTTTACATTATACCGAGTTATTTTTATCAACTCTTGCCATGAAATCTGGACAGCATGTCTTAGCTTGGGTGAAAAGTAAGTCATTGCACTCCTTGATGCTGTTTTACAGTAAAGTTAAGACATGCCGTGCAAATTCCATAGCAGAAGTTGATAAAATTTTTTTAAAAAATCAGGAATTGCACATAAAATGAATATTCTCAAACAGAAAAACGCAAGAGCGATACCGACATCTCGGAACTGAAGTTATGATCGAAATTGGTCACGTAAAAGAGAAACACATCGTGTAGCATATCAAATGAAATGTCGATGAGATGAAGTCAACTGTCAAGAGACGATGGTCGAGTTAAGATCGAATTACTGACGTGAATTGATTGAACTGGATAGGCTTGGTGCGAAATGGCCCCGAAAGAAATATTAAAATATTGCATAATTTTTACTCAGTATTACGCTTCAATATTCTTTTTTACTGAATTTAATGAATTCGCTACACAAATTTTATCAATTTTTCTTCCAAATGAGTCGCAAAATAAACAAAAGATTCTTATGATTTATTTCTGTTAACGTTTCAATTTAAATTTCATATATCGTTTACAACACTGTCTTACGAATTGTTTAAGAAATTAAAATTGTTTTGAAAATGAATGAGCAGAATTGATGAAAATTAAATAAAATTGTTTTGAGTCGCAGTTAATTAAGTTTTTAAATTGTTAGCCATCGGCTTACTTCCAGGAATGTAATATTTAGGATCGATTACGTTTCTCCGCTAAAAAGTCAAGTATTTATGTGAAATATTTAAGTAAGATAATATTTTGTATTTACATAGATATCAATTTTTTCCGGTGAACTCTACTTAAGATGAAATAAAAGGTAAAAATTTCATCACACTCACAAAAGAAAATTACTCACCAATACAGCACCGTGACTTAGGACGAAAACCGCCAAAATCGTTAAAACTAAAACAATACGCTTGTCCGACATTCTGATTAACTGGGGGTTACACCGATTTTAATAAAAAAAATTGTAAATCGCCACCAGCGGTGTTCGGATGCACTTATTGGTTGTCGTAGGAGGGAACGTAAATTAATGAATGAAAATCCCGCCGAAGTCCTTTTATGTAAGCTGGAAAGCGATAGTGACCTGCGCACAAGAAACTGTAGTAACGACTGAATGTTTACTACTTATCTGCTGAAACGATCGTGCGACGTTTTCTGTGTAATTTTTGTATTCCAGAATGAATGGGAATGTACCAACTATTTCAACAACAGGAAAAAATTCGACGTTGCCAAATTTGTTTACTACTAAGACCTCTCGAATTTATCTGTTACTGTTAATAGAATTTAATATGTTTACCACGAATCAGGTTCACTCAGTAATGACGAATGCTGTCGCAAATCAATAATAGGTTTTCATTTGGTCGGATGGTGAACACAAAAGTTGCAGTAAACATTTAGCCTATTTATAAACCTTATTTAATTTCGATGCTAAAACATTCCTGTCTGGTACGCAAGTAGATATTAATTATCGTGTGACAAATAACTTATTTTGGAAACAGATGAAACGGCGATTAGTAAAGGGTCAAACAATATTGACAATCAAACAAACGTATGCAAATTTATGTAGAGGTAGTCATGTGCTTTGTTTTTTTTTTCTGATTATTTTTTTAACGTTTTCCAATCGTTCAGCAGCATTCTTGATCACGTGTTTAATTCTGACCAATAGTATCATTATTATACTGCGAATAATCTGTTTACATTATTTATGGATAGAACATTGTTTTATGAGGAAAAAATAAGACTACCTTTTCATTTTTGATTCTGAGTTAACAGCTCAATTCAGGCACGAGATTTCAAAATACATTAATTGCTGCGTGTAATCGATCGCATCAAAAAAATCATATTTTAATATTAAAATTCAAAACGCATCTAACAGAAGCAAGACTATGGAATATTGTAAACGATGTCACCGGCACAGGTCGAAAATTTCAGATGCTAAATAAAATTTCACTGCTCGACAACAATCCAATTAGTGATGAAACGCAGTTAATAGTGGCCACTTCACCAATGTCGCAGTTGACACGCTTCAAGCTCACACAATCAATCCGATCTTTCAGATAACTTCACTGTTAGACGATCTGAAATCCAATCAGTGTATTTTCCGGAATAACAGAGGAAGAGACTGCGCGAGGAACAAAGCAACTAAAAATGAAAAATCCATCAGAAGTGGACAGAAGTTAACATATCTCTTCAATCTACCTATTGATCAAGGTATCTTTCCCGATGTGCCAAAAATGTCAGTTCTGCTACCAATTTTTAAGAAAGGCGACAGATATCTAATGGATAATTACCGTCCTATTTCGATCAACAACATAATAGACAAGATACCTATTTGAATTCATCCAGTCTAGACTTGTATGACTTCCGAAGCGGCAAATTAACAACAATATCATGTACAGATTTCCTGGAGTATGTCTACGAATCATTCGTTCCAGGCACTTGTTGTCGCAGCTTTAAGTTTCAATCTCAGTCGAGCTTTCTTGATGGCCAAACTGTACAACTTAGGCATCAGAGGAAATTTACATGAATGGTTAAGATCGTATCACATCAGATGATCACGAGTCAACAAGTCAACGAGTCAGGTAAGTCGTTGATGAATATTAAAAATGATAGAGGACACAGGATGGATCCCTGCGGGAGGCCAACGCGACGTCTGTGTTCAACTTGTTTGAAAACTGACTTTGAGCTTTCAAACAAGTTGAACACAGACGTTGCGTTGGCCTGCCGCAGGGATCCATCCTGTGTCCTCTATCATTTTTAATATTCATCAACGACTTACCTGACTATCTGAAGTGGCCAGGAAAACTAGTGGTTTTTGATGACGGCACTTTGATAGTGTTATTTGGTCCAGACATATTTAAGTCTTATAAGTCAAACTTGATGATATTACCATTGTTGCTGCAAAAGGACCACTTAATTTTGAACAGTACTAAAACATCCTGTATAAACTTTTATCAACGTCGAGTTCCGCCTGAAATAGTAGTGACAGTGAATGAAAACGAGTGTGCGCCTGTTACCTATCATTACAGGTAAAAACTTTAATTGGGCTGATCATATTGACAATATTTGTGAAAAAATTAACAGCGCTGCTAAAATTAAAAACCTGTGTAGATTTAGATTATTTAGTACAAATCTATTATGGATTGGTGCACGCGTATTTAACCTATTGTTGTGAGATATGGGGTAACGCGCATGATGCTGGTATGGTATTTGTAGCTCAAAAGCGAGTCATTAAATTTTAATAACCATCATAGACAAATTTGCAGGAATGCTTTTGTGCAGAGCAAAATTTTAACACTCGTTTCAATCTATAGTTGTAAATGTATCATATGTGTCCTAAACAATAAAAGCCAGTTATCAATAAATCACGATGTACTTACATGGTAAGACAACGAGAAACAGAGATTTATTTAGATTAACTAAACATAAGACTCATTGTTTGAAAAATCATCATATTATATAGGCGAAAAATTGTTTAACAGACTTCCCGCTGCCATTCGTAGTATTACAGTTTACACCATGTTTAAAAACCGTCTCGAGGACTTCTTACAAGAGCACGCCTTCTATAGTGTTAATGAGTTACTAAACACAAAATAATCGGCATAACATTGACTGACTACTCATCGTATTATATATGCCAATTTAATATTCGAATATTCAATTTTGGCTTTTATTGCACCCTGGATTCTTTTTGGCACAATATCCACCAAGGATTCATAATATTGTGGGGTGAAAGTTTCCTGTATTTTAGCCTTTAGTCCGGGAATTGTTCGTTGGGGACTTTTTCCCCAAGATCTTTTCATGTGATGTTGCAGGGTTTCGATGTCATTTAAGTCAGGGCTATTTGAGGGCCAAGCCGACACTAATATCATTGTCCCTGAACTATTTTTTTTTTTGTAGATTTGGCCGCATAACACCAACCCCTACCTGTTGAAAAATAAAACTTTCTATTCCGAACTGCAACCTTGTAATCTGCCGAAGGTTTCTTTCTAAAATATTTCTCTGCGTTTATGGTACCATCAATAAATTCCAGTTTGCCTAAACCTTTTCTCGACATGCATCCCCAAATCATGACCCATTTTTTTATGGTTTTGTCCATGGCAAACTAATAATGACGTATGCAGTTGAAACCATGATCATGGCAGAAAAAGATCAGAACAAGTTATCAATAATGGAAGGAAAAATACTGGGTGCGGTAAAAGTGGCAGAAGGAATCTACCGAAAAAGGACAAATAAGGAAGAGACAGGTAAAGATAAGAGTAAGATGGCTTGGACATGTTTGGAGGACAGCCCCACAGCAACAATCAGAGCACTAGTAGAATGGAAACCTAGTAGTAGGCGGAGGGGAAGGCCAAGAAGTAGATGGCTCGATGAAGTAGAAAAGGATTGGGATACAACAGTGGAAGGATAAAATTGTGAATGGGAAAATATGGAAAGATATCGTTCAAGAAGCTGAAAGCTTAGATGGGATGAGTCCACCTCGTAAATTGGATCACTATAAGCGATCAAACTCCGCATGGAGTGTTGCACCCAATGAGTCAAAGTAAAACTCATACATACACCTTGGTAACTCAGACAGAAGTAAACTACTTAACAATATCTGTAGCAGTTTTGTTTCTTGTATGAAATTTACATGTTGCCTAGGTTTTGTAGTTGCTATAAAACAGAAGAAAGCAAATCTTTCCACAAAAAAAGAAATCGTATTTAATTTTATCTTCTTGTCATAATAATAGATCAAAATAAAAGTCTGGATAACACAAAAAATAATACTTCTTACAATAATTCTTATATTAATCTCGTATTTGGTAGGATATCCTTTGCTTTTTTTAACAGATTTTAAACGATTAGGCATTGGTCTAGCAAGTTTTTCGCAATAATCAGGCATTATTTTGTCCAATTTATCCACTAAAGGTCTCTTTAGGTCATCTTTGCTATTAATTTGATGTTTCCGAATATTATTTTCTAAATGATTCCAGAGATTTTCAATGATATTCATGTCAGGAGACTGAGCAGGTGTATCGATGACTTTAGGACAATTACAAAGTAGCCACATGCGGACTTTGTGAACTTCGTGTTTAGGATCGTTGTCCTGGTAATACTGAAAATTGTCCACAATTCCACATTAATAATAATTTTGAAGCAACTCAAATAACAGGGTGTCCCAGCTAAAATTTTCCACAATCAATAATTTTAGGCAATCAGGTTGTGAAATATTGTGAAAATACGACGATTCCTGTTTGAAATATGTACTTCATGCCCTGATCTAAATAACAACCCCTAGAAAAAGGGCATGTAATAAAGGAGGTCAAAGTTTAAGAAAAAATAAAAGCCAAACAAATTATGCATTTAATAATCCTCTCAAATGCTATTTGAGTTTTAGTAATGGTAGCTTATCGGGTGTGGAAATGAGATTAAGTTGAAATCGACGAATTAATCCAAAGAAGAAAATTTTTACTGTGGCACCATTTGGGTATAGTGGCGCGCAGCTTAAGTTCTACAATCTGACAGATTTGAGAGCCTTATATCACAAGGTTTTAAGGGTGAGAATTGCGTGCGGGAGGTGCATTTAAGGTGCGCGGGACTGTACATACATAAATTGTGTCTAAATAAAAACCTGGTCAAGTAGGCTACATTTAGTAATTCTCATATGTAAATGCAATGGATAAATTCTCGATCACAACCCACTTGACCAGGTTTTTATTTAGACACTCGTTATAATAATACATTCAGCATCTATGACGATAATTTGAAAAACAGGTATGTACACAAGATGCTCACAAGGTGCTAGTTTATCTGGACAAAAATTACAGTAATATCTCGTATCTTTTCGAATTCGTCCGTTAGTTATACGCTGAGTTCGCTGACGTCAATCAGTTGAAATGAATGTTGATGGCGTATGCACAATAATGCACAATTAGTTTGTACTTCGACGTCTTCCGACTATTAGTCATTAGTAACCCCATCCACAAAGTAATCTATAACGTAATTCTGGTATGGGATTAGAAACACATTAGAAGCATTTTTATCCATATGGGCAAAAAAGGCACATCTCACAGCACGTTGCAGAAAATGTATTACCAGCTTCTTGAATCAACTGTAAGACTATCTGCAACAACTACTTATACAAATTGATTTACTCCATACATGGATGTTGTACAGTACTGTATAAGAGTAGGTGTTCAAAAAACACTTCATTCTATCCGTTGCCAATTTCTGACCACTCTGGTTTAAGCTGTGTTGTCAATATGAACAGGTCTCTATTATCAAAATACTTCAATACCATCTTATTACGTTTTCTGATATCAGCTGTTTGTTACTTTATAGTGACACATCTCGAATCAATTCAGACAGTTTTCATGACTAAACTACGAATCTACACAGTGAATCATAATTTGCGTACAGCGGAAGCACCCTTTGATTATCGCAATGAACTTTATCTGAATGTATTTCTTCTGTATTTATTTTATTCTACCTTTATTATGACGTAATGATTTTGCCGGAATAAAAATAGTAATTTTTCGGAGAACTGTATTATTTTGAAAAACTTGTTGGATAAATTTCTGCGGACAAGTGACATGGAATATTTTCTCTTATCACAAAAATTGTACTATCAATGTTTTTGTTTCAATAAATAATAAAAATATTTCTGAAATTGCTTGAATAATTTCATAATAATTATAAAATAAATACTTCAAGCAAATACAGTTGTATAAATAAGATAACAATTTCTTTTGTGTGAAATCGGCAATGCGTCAGAAAACCCGGAGCGATTTATTTAAATAATATTTATTTATCATTTGTAATTTTATTTCTCTAGACATGAGCGTTGCAGTGATTTTTTTCAGAGGGTGAAACGTGAAACAAATTATTATGAACTCAACAATTGATTAACTATGATTTCAGTCTGTCTTCATTTACGCATAAGATTACGCTGGTCTTATATTCTTAATTTTTTTTAATTTGATTAATAAATTAGATTAATAAAATAGCGCAACCTTTTTGTAATTTAACAGTCTTTGTATCTATTATAGTTTACGAGATCGCCTTTAATTAGTTGTGACCCTGTACACTAGGCGCGCATATACAGGGTGCGTTTAAGAAAGTATTCTGCACTACACTCTTAGAACCAGGAATGCAGTGCTCTTTAGACATAAGTATTTAATTGTAGCTCATTACATGATGTGTAGAGAATTAGCTTCAAGTATTTCCTGCATGGAATGAATGAAGCGATTTCCCGATCTGTTAAAAAATATTTAAGCTACTGTTTTAATTTAATTACTGGTTGTCAATTTTGAGAAGCTTGAGGAGTTCGAGTTTTGGTATTATTTAATTGTGTGTATTTGTGTGCTAACGAATTTAAATGAAGTTGTTGACAGTTATTTACAAAATATTTCCGTGCATAAGCCGATGAAGGTTCTTTCTAGGAAACTGTTTGCGTCAGTTTACAGACGGAACTTTAAGGCTTCTTCAGAAATGCATTAACTTCAGTTTATAGAAACACGAAGCTCTTGCATCCTTCTTAGAAACAGAATTGTTTTTGTTTATGTACCTATAGTAAGAACAGCATAAAGTAAAAGCAAATATGAATAGGTACAATTTTTTGGCTATGCTGGACTATTAAATTAAATTAATTTCAATTCATATTTAAATGTGTATACTTACCCCTACATTTATTTATCCTAATAAATTAGATAATTTTGTTATATTGTTAATTTTTGATCCGGAAACATCCGGTATACAAATTCAACTCTGGTAAATTAAATATGGGGGAACACATTGAAAAACAATATCAATTTCGTTCAATTCAAAATCTATTATTTGATTGTGTTATAGTATTTTGAAAACTAAAATTATATCGGAATATTCATTCTACACTAGTTTCCTTTTTTATTCGTTAATTTGGTTTCCTGTGAGATATTCTATTGTAGTCGGTATTCTACTGTATTAAATTCGTCGGCATTGCCCAGACGTTTTGAACTGCGCGAGTTTAGGAGCTGTTTTATTGCTTTTCTCCAAAGCAATAAAGACGAGATTTAGTACGTCACTTCGGAAAACTTTATGCCGGTAAATTATACCCTGCGTGAGCCTACTAATTGTAATTAAAGTGAAGTAGTGTAGTGCGCTAATAATAGAGAGGGATGTTTTATGCTACAGCTTTTCTCATTAAACTTGTCAATTTCTGCGCGTAGATCTCATATTTAACGCTTCTATTCGTCATAAACGAAATTAGTAGTCGTTAAGTTTCAAATGGTAAAAGTTGCAGTGAGAAAAAACTCACGAGCTAACAGGATTATTTCCATTTTAATCAACGAGAAATGTCAGACTTTCAATTTTGAAACGGGGAGTAATAAATGTAAACTGTACTCGTGATTAGGTATTCTGTAAGACCTGGCACTGATATACAATCAGAATTAAATGTAATGTCACCCCAATAATCCATTCTGATCACAATGATCACCATACCAAGCAGGCGGCCAAGTAAGCAAAATACTCCTTTAATAAAAATACCAAAATAATTGATATTTAGTAAATATTATTGACATTTCACGAATGCAATACATACACCACAGATTAATGTTACAGCAGATACGAAATTGTCTGTCGGGAGCTTTGAAGTTACGGGGTCTGATTTTTTGACCTTCCGTCATTTTGTAAAAGACTTGCTCCGTACTGAGACAACAGCTGATATTAGATCCATTATGCGGTGTTACGATTTCAACAACATTTTAGTATCAAAATATTTCGCACGGCACAATTTCTTGATGATCAATTTCAAATAATGCAAGTTTATAATCAAATTGACAACACTTGCAACGAAAATTGCGACTTGTTTGTAAATCGAAACGGCCAATTTTTGGATCTATGGTAATACATTTATTGCATGGACATTCTTCATTCTTTCCCCTTAATCGTCTATTTCTCATATATCCTTTGTAACACGCCAGGTTTAAATTAAACTAATTTAAATGAACGTAATGATTTTTTAAACACAATAAAAATTCCGCTATCTTCCATTATAAAGCGAGAATCAAAACGTTACTTGCCACAAATGATTGTTAAGCCCGTGAGCGATCAGCTCATACAATGTAGCTTTTATATTACGTACGTCTAAAACCGAATGCGAAAAAACAGCATATTTGCATGATTGCATTAAGTGGAGGTTACGCACGCAAGTTATGACTGCCTGTCATGCAGAATTGTAGCTACAAAGTTTCTTAGGTGTATACATTTAAAATCCAAAACTTCAATATTTCATTTATACAGTCTGGGAAAGATCTGATGTTAGGTACAGTATATTACGTATAGTAAATGGAAGTTACATTGGCGGATGTCATGTAAATAATAATTATTAAGATGGTAATGTATGTGAATTAGAAATATATTAAAATATTTGTAAAAAAAGTCGTCTCTGTTAATAGCCGAAACTGAAAAATCATCTTCCGCTAAACCACCATTAATTAGATGAAGACATTTTTTGAAAATTACGCTAATTTTTCTCAGTGTGTTATATACATTACTTTTTTTATGACTATCTTTAGGTATCTGAGTTGAATAAAGTCTGTGAATAAGAATAATTCTTATTGTAACAAGCGTCTAAATAAAAACCTGGTCAAGTGGGTTGTGATCGAGAATTTATCCATTGCAATTACATAGCAGAATTACTAAATGTGGCCTACTTGATCAGGTTTTTATTTAGACACGAGTTATAACTACAATCATTGTAGTTAATTGTTTATACACGATTATTGAACAGCTGTTCGTTGTAGACAGCTTTTTACCTAAATTAAGAAAGTGTAGGTAAATGAATTTAATTTAAAAAAATATTAATTGTTGTCTGTCAGTTGATTTCGTCTTGGTGCTTCTAGATTTTGAATTGTTTAAGAAGAATGGTTTCTAATTGGTCCCATGAAATGCACATCAATTCTAGACCACGGTTTGTCATTCTTCAGCTAAGCTACAACTTTACTTTGTGTTGGCATCTGGCATGTTCTTGTTCCGTGTCATGTGAGATAATTTGTAATCGGTTCTTCAATGTCCTTGTTTGTTCCTGGTTACCAAACGTAACTCCTGGCAATAGCCTTCGTAAGACTCATTCCTAGATTAACTTTATGTAAAAGTTCTTTTACATGCGACCTTAGGTTCTTCGGAATCGGAACATGATTACCCTTCTAACCTTAACTGTATGTTTTTAAAGAATTTTGTTGCAAGTTGGTTTTGATTGGGCCTATTTGGGCCTTCGTCAGCAGAAGCATATGGAAAAATTGATAATCTGGTAAACCGTATATTTATATTTCTATTGTAGTAGTGCCTCTATTGGAAGAAACAATGAAAATCTGCTTCCTCATTTGGTAACGGTAATCAACTACATGCGTGGGTATTTTCATGAAATTTGTATTTTAGAGTATATTCATCATATCACCCAAAAATTAATTACCATCTTCATGACTCACGACAACATTTCTTCTTCTTGCAAAATTCCTAATAGTGGCTTACCATCTGTATAAACTGTGACCTGCTTTCCCCAAATGTATTTATGGAATTTCTTTATATCAAACATTGGTAGTTCTTCCTTATCCAACTGAGAATATTTTTTTCTCATTCGTTTGTAGAGTTATAGGTCCAAAAACTATTGGTGCTTCTGATCCATCGGGTAGCCCGTGGGACACAACTACTCTTATTATTCTGTAAGAAGGTGCATCGCAAGCTAGAATCAAATGTAATGTTTGATCATAATGGATGAGACTTTGTTTGAAGTAGCAATTTCTTTCGTCTCTTCTTTTGTTGTTGACTTCATTTCCAGTTAGTCTTTTTAGCTAGCAACTCGAACAATGGCTTCAGCGTTGTGGATTTATTCGGCATAAATGTTTCGTAAAAATTTATTAGACCCAACACGAATAGATTTCAGTTTGTTTTCTGCTGGTTGAATATGATTTTCATCAATTCTAATTGAAACCCCAAACTCATCTACTGATGAAACTGCAAATTCACATATGCTTCTTGTAATGCAAAGTCCCACTTCTTGTAACATTAGTTAAAACAGCTGCCACTGTTTTTCAATGTCCCTCATCCTTTCTTCCTGTGATTAGTTGCTTTTCTTTGTAAATCGGCGAGAGGAAACGATTATCTCGAAGACGATCGATTTGCAGGCACGTGTTTATAAGGATTTTTTTGTTTGATTTTGACTCAAGAAAACGCTGATAAAGTATTTGCAATCAAGGCGGAACCGTTGTATGTTTCAAGATAAACGGCCGAGATGTAAGCTGACGTAACGCAAATATAAATTACTGTTAATTCAGAAATACATAACAAATATAATAATAATAATAAATAAAACAATAATAATAACTTGAAAAAAGTATTAATTATTACCAGACCTCGGGCATTTCGGAGCGTTGCATGGCTACGTAATGAATGGGCACTTTACATTAGTCCTCGTATTGCGTAACCACGGCAACTCTCTGAGTTGTCCTAAGTCTAATTATCACAGACAATTTTAAAAATCGTAAATTTTTCTACATTGAGAAGTTTACGATTGTTAAATGTGTGTGTTAAATGTCACTTTCAGATGTCAAAATGTGACTTTAATTTCAAAGTCTCCTTTAAATTCCATTGTGAAACTGGCCCTTAATATTAAAAAAAATGGAAGGAGACGAGCGTTTGCAAAAATCAACCAGAAAACATTAGCAGATATTCAACAGTCTCCAAGACACCGATTAAAGTGTCAATATTTCCTTTAGATTTAATAGACAAATACGATTGTATCCTTTTTTTGTTTATTTTCTTGAGGTATGCTTCCTAACAGAAGATGTAACTGTAAGTGCAGATATCTCGAAAACCGTAAGCTTTAGACCAATGCGTTTTACGTTTGTTAGAAAGAGAATTTGACGTGCTATTTGAATGTGTCAAAAATACGCCGCGTTCCATTTAATTTTTTTGCGAAAATTTAACTTTTAAGTTTCAATTGTTTGTGCGCAAGCGCGCGTGGAAAATGTTTAACTATTTAATATATTTATAATTAGTTATTCACAGTAAAGATAATAATAATAATAAATAATAAATTAATAATAAAAATCCAATTGAATAGCTGTAGATCGCGATTTAGAGCTTTAGTTGCTTAATAAAAAAATGTTTACCTTTAGGAGATCTATCGAAATGTGAAATAAAAATTTGTGCATTCCGTTTAAAAAAGTATAAGTTTGGTGGACAACTCGCTCATGGAACATGCTGCGTATGTGAAAATAATTTACTAGTATAGAACTCCTTACGGTCGATAACTTTCATACAAGATACTTTCCTTTATAATCGGTAGTAAAAGAGTTATTGAAGAAATCCGTACCAATGATGCACCCTGTATTGTTTCACGTGATATATTTTATTACTTTATGTGTATTTCGGCTATTATATCATTATTAGGTTTATTTTAAACTAAATGAAGCGATTATAACACATTACAAGTATTATTCGGTTAACGATAATGTTTTTCTTTTATAATATACGAATTTAAGTCTACACCCTCTATAGCATTCATTCATAATTTATGAATGGAACTTTCCATGAAACATGCTAATTTAAACTAGCATTAAACATAGGAATCAAAGCGTTGAGTTGGCAACGTTAACAATTTAATTGTACGTTTTCCGCGTAGCTAGTTAACTAATTAGATACTTCTCGGAATGCGGCTTTAATTTTTTATCCGGGTATCAATGAAACCACAACTGAGCTAATAGGGTCCATACACGATCAAACAATTTGCGCAAACTTCTGTTGTACAATAACTGTCCCGGCAGGGGGGGACCCTGCTAACCGAAGCGTGGATCCAACGGCTTCGGCCGTAGGTGACCATTGTGGACGTTTGATAGAGTCCCTATGGGTGTGACGAGCCCACCGTCCCGAGTTGGCGTACCAGCGCCTGGTTTGCACGGAACCTAATCTGCAGGTCGCGGCTGGTCCCGGCCGAACTTCCAACCAGTGAAGGCAACTGGTACCGTGGGGACCGGTTAGCCCGGAGGATACCCTCCCCTCCTCTGGAGTGGAGCGAGCAGAGGGGACCTCCGCCGGTCGACTGGGTTGGACTCACGGGGGCAGTGGTTGATAGCCCGCATGCTTGGGCCAGGGATGATGTCCATCCATCCCGACGTGTGAACTGCGGATCTCAGTTCCGGCACTAGCCTGGATAGCTAGTAGAGATTAGATAGGTCTCCCTTGACCAGAAGGGGCGAGGGGCGTGCATCCCCGGACCATTCTGGTAGCAGTGAGTTGGATGACACTTTAAAGTGTCAGCCACCAAAAGGTGGGCCCGCCCTGCGCGCTGATTGGGCGTATCTCAATCCGATGGCTCTGGTCGGGGCCCAAGCGGATAAGGGCTGGACGCTCAGGAGCCGCTTGATTAGGACATGGTGTGTACGGGGGTCTGGTCTGGTCTGGTCTGTACAATAACTGTGCTGTTCTGCATTTAATTTAACTGTTGCACAACAACTCATACGCGACCAAAATGTTTACACAACACCCTTTGTTGCGCAAATTGTTTGATCGTGTATGGACCCTAAAATTTCACCGGTATAGATAAGGATACTGCTGAGTGTTAAGATGATAAAATCTAAATAGCTTTTGCTCGTTCAGTACGTTCAGTACTAAGTAGAGTTCTTAGCTTGTCCAAAAGCAAAAGCAAAAGAAATTAAATGAGTTAAAACATTAGCATCGATTTAAGTAATTCTCTCTTGTTTTTTTAAGAGTAATGTTTCTTCTAATTCTAGTGCGGAGAAGACGAGTACTTTCTTGTAACCAGATTGTTCAAGTACAACTAACAACAAGTTAAATAATTGATAGGTTTTCATACAAAAGATAACATCAATATGTGATATGTTTGTGTCTACAAAACATAAGAGGGGGACAACCGACAACCCTTCATTTGGTGGACTGAAGAAATGGTTGATTTGTGGAGATCACACAAACGAGACGATGTACCTAGAATATAAAAGGCTAAAATCTAACTACAGACAAAATAGGAAACAACTAAAACATGCGATTAGTAAAGCTAAAGACAAGTAAAGGGCACAGATAGGCGATGTGAAGACCAAGAAGAACACTACACAAGCGTTAACAAAAAAACATCAATTTATGGTAACCCTGGTAAACGGGATACCCTTCCGCAAAGTATAAACGCTATAAAAATTATGAAATGCAAAAAGGCCCCAGGGCGAGATGGTATAGCAACACAGAAAAGTAATAGTGGAGAGCGGAGACTCAACTAGAGCTAGTACTAATGAACACGATTCTGGAGGAGGAAATTTTCCCAAAGAATTGGAAAATGGCAAAATTAGTCCTAATAGAAAGTCCAAAAAAAGATCCTAACCAGGAAACTAAGTATAAAGACAAACCGATATGTCTATTAGAAACATTTGAAAATCTACTCGAACATTTAGGTACTCGCAAACCGATTAAGGGAAGAACTGATAGAGGAGCCGATATCTCCGATAAATATTGATTGATTGAAAAAAATTGTTTAAATACAATTTGAGCAAGTCAAAGTACAGTATATCAATCCTTAATAAACTAGCTGATTACAAAAAATAACAAAATTTTTCTCTTAATAAATAGTAGTTCGAAAAGAGAGAAGAATCAAAAGTCAATAATATTGTTACTTGCTTGTAGCAGAAATTCCTCAACGGCGTAGAAACAGTTGTTTATTAAATATTTTTTTATCTTTTGCTTGAAATGAGACATAGGTAACGATCTCCAGCTTACAGGTAAGTTATTAAATAATTTTAGGCCCATTGTCAGCGAATCAGTAGAGTTTAGTCTCAGGTAAGGCACTGTAAGATTTTGACCTGTGCGTAGGTTATAATTCTGAGCTTCTTGTCTAGGGCTAAACTCACTTAAATTATGATACACTTGAGTTATTTGCTTATAAATATAGACACCCGGTAGAGATATTATTTTATGCATTATAAACAATGGTCTACAGTGAGCATCCATTGGCGAGTCCGATAAAATCCGCACAGCCTTTTTTTGGAAGAGGAACACTTTATCTAGATGTGAAGAGTGACCCCACACTTCTAGGGCATAAATTGCTTTTGAGTGAAAAACAGCATAGTAGACCATTCTCGCAGCTTGGGTATTTATAATATTTTTAATTCTTCTAATAGCAAATAATGACGACGACAGGGAGCGGCAAGGTCTTCGATATGTTGTTGCCAGGTAAGTCTTGAATCTAAATTAATTCCCAGGAATTTTGTAAACTTTGATGAGGTTGAAGGTAGTAAAGGTATTTTCTCAATATTTAAGGTGAGTTTATTGCAGCTAAACCAATCATTTGCCTGAGCTTTCATTAATTGAAGCTTTGCCTCTTTGTCCATATCATTCCTTGCCAAAGTTGTGTCATCAGCAAATAGGGTAACATGACAATCCACTGCCAAAGGTAAGTCATTAATAAATATTGAGAACAATATAGGATCTAAGACAGAACCTTGGGGTACACCTGTCTCAATTTTGCATAAGGCACTAAGTTCCTCTTGATGGTATATGTATTGCCTTCTGTTGGTAAGATAAGACTTTAGTAGATTATATGGTATGCCTTTGAAGCCATAGTAGCTGAGTTTATTCAGTAAGACGTCGTGAGGTACACAGTCAAAGGCTTTTGTAAGGTCACAAAAAATAACTGATGTTTTCTTCCTGGATTCCATATTGTTCATTATGTAATTAGTCAATGAGCGGATTGCGTCAACTGTAGTTAAATTTTTACGGAAACCATATTGACGAGGAGAATAAAGATTATTGGCTTCAAAGAAATTATTAATTCTAGTGAACATTAGCTTTTCAAATATTTTAGAGAATATAGGTAATATTGCAATTGGTCTATAGTTGCCGCAAACGGAAGGAGAACCTTTTTTTAATACGGGGATTATTTTTGCTATTTTTAAACAGTCAGGAAAAATTCCGTTGCTGAAAGAGTTGTTTATTATCTCTAGTAACGGTGCTGCAATTAATTCTGACACTTCTTTTATAGTTCGAGTGTTGATGTCGTAGCAGTCAAAGGTGGATTTGCTTTTTAAAGTTTTCACAACTTCGATTATTTCTTGTTCAGTGGTAGGTGAAAGAAAGATATTGGCTCCTTTTGTCGAAACTTAATGGAGATAATAATCATGTGAATGTTTTGATGGTGTTACTTGAGAATATAAAGTAGTAGCTATGTTTTTAAAATATATGTTAAAGTCTTCTGAGGAGGAAGTCATATCTAAATTTGTTTCTGATTTCCTCGTGCCAGAGTTCACAATTTTCCATGTCGCCTTTGCTTTATTTTCAGCTTCTGCCAAACTACGGATGTTTATCGTTTTCTTTTCCTCGCTTGCAGCTTTTAGGAAAAATTGTTTGTATCTGATGTAGATATTTTTAAGTTCGTCATCGCCAGTTTTTTTTGTATGCTTCATGTATGAGACCTAGTGTTTCCCTAATTTGATGGAGTTCAGGAGACGTTTGTTGAAGTTTTACACGTAAAGGAAAACATTCATCATAATGGTTTGAAAAATATGTAAGAAGATATACATTTTTATATTAGGATCTGCATTAATGTATATTGGAGACCGGTCCTGGGAGCGAAGTCGATCTTGGAAATTCGTTTTATGTTTTGATGAGAAATTTCGAAAAGTTTTTTGAGGTAAGGGAGATTTATATTGAAGTTCGATTTCCAATAACTGAGCATCATGGTCAGATACGCCGAGTGGTACTACTTTAGATCTATACGGCATACTATTTGTAAATATATTATCAATACAGCTAGCAGAATTATTTTGACATCTCGTAGCTTCATGAATGGTTTTTTTGTATGTTAAAAGTACTGAGCATATTTATCAGATCTTTAACATGATTCGATGGAATTAAAAAGTTTAAATTGAAGTCCCCTGCAATAACTATTCTGGGGTTGTTGTAAGTGACCGTAATTCTGTTTAGAATAATTTCAAGTTTTGACAAGATATCTTAACATCAGCATTAGGCGAACGATAACAGCATATCACAATGGTGTTATGTTTGGAGATGAAGACCGCAGCCATTCCTAAGTTTCTTTCTTCACTCATTTCATTTATCCATTGGACGCTAGTAGATTTCCAGTGTTGTTTGACAAAAATACACGCACCACCATGAGAGTATGTGTTACGACAGTAATGACTAATTTTATCATAATTTACTATATAATACAGATGAATCGTATTATTGGTTAGCCAATGTTCACTTATGCATAAGAGGTCCAGTTCAAAACAAGCAGAAATATGTTCAATTGCTGCAATTTTATTTGTTATACACTGTATATTTATATGTAGGATCTTCATTGCTGGATATGGTGGATTTGGATGTTTGGTATTTTTTGTATCATATTTAGATTCGGAGATTCTCTTATTTTCTGTTAGTAGTTGAACTGATTGCTATGCGGAATATTCTATTTTTTTACTAATCGAATCTTTGATTCTGTGTATAACAGGACAGTTATGGTCATAGACTGAGTGGTCGGTGCTAAGCTGCAGGTTAAGTTTTTTGTTAAACTCAGTACAATTAATACAGTTCATTTTTGTGCTGCTGCAATTAGTACCTTTATGTAAAGTGCTTTCACATTTATCACAATTTTCTTCGTAACTGCAATCATTAGCTTTATGGTTAAATCTTTTACATTTAAAGCACCTCATAATTCTAAAATGCTCATACACATCGCACCGATCCCATCCGATGTTGAGCTTTGAGTTGCGATTATTCATAATATCATTAAAGAGATCAGATTTAATTTCTACGATTGCCATGTATTTGGTTTTCATCTTTTGATAACTTTCACGTCAAACAATTTTGTATGGTTTTCAATATTTTCATTTTGTTTAATATTAAGTTCTTTTAATAACCCTGATTCATATTCCTCTGACATTCCAACAATTTTTATCATAGGATTTATCAGCTTTGGTATTCTTATATTTTAGGACTCACCCATTTTATTTACTGCTGCTTCCTTTAGTTTGATGATATCTTCTCTGCTGCTACAAGCTACGGCGACACCACCTTTTTTGAGATTTTTTATGTTGGAGATTCCTACAGCTATATCGCTGGGACTAACTTTCTTCCGTAGTTCATTCTTCGTTTCTTTACACTCCTCTAATATGAATTTAGAAAGGAAATTTCTTTACACTCCCCTAATATGAATTTAGAAAGGAAATACGGTATTAAAGAGAGACCTAGAAACTAACTATAGACATTAAGAATGCTTTCAATATCGTCCTTATTTAATATCACAAAATCTTTTAACCGGAGTCTAAATCGCGCACTATACACTTAACGTTTCACCGTCGTTCGACAGCTTCCTTATTTAAAAAAATTAATCGGCAGTTATTTGAATGAGCGTACAACAGAAACAGAAACCTCTTGTGGAGTGCTTCAAGGGTCTGTGCTCGGACCTTTACTTTGGAATCTTGCGTTTGATGGCGTGCTTAAAATCCGTACACCTGATCTAGATATCTTGGCAATTGCTCGTCTAGAAGAATCGGAATAAATAGATCAATTATCCCCGGAAAAGGCGGAGATAATTATGCTATCGGGGAAGAAAAGATTGTTCTGGGTAAGACCGAGGTGATATTTAAAAAATAAATTAGATACCTAGGGGTAGTGCTGGACAAGAACTTGTCGTTCAGTGCGTATATGCAGCATATCGCCCGATAGTGGTAGATCAAGATTGATGCCAAAGACACATGGTACCAGTGCAAAAAAAGAGAAGGATCCTCGTGTCGGTGGCCGAATCCATAATGCTATACGCAACATCGGTTTGGGCCCAGGTGTTCGCAGTAAGGAAATATAAAGATCAATTGATAAAGTGTCAGAGACTCTTCTCGGCGACGGTATGTCGAAGTGACTGTACTATTTTCACGGAAGCTGTACTAGTCCTAGCGATAGATCTGTTGATTATGGAAAGAACCAAAGCGATTGGAGCGCCGCAGGAAACAAAGAAACAGCTAAGAGCCGAAATCTTTAGGACTGGGCAATGCAGATGGACAAACTAAGTTAAGATCCAATGGACTAGACGATGGTTGGAGAAGGAACATGTAAACTTGTAAAATTAAATCTTCAGAAAATAGAAATCTTTTAATTTGCATTTAAGATTGCATTATTAATTTAACTCATTTAGAGAATATCTGTGCTTAAAATACAAAAATTTGTGTCTTTTGCAGTTCTTCCCTTTCGTGGTTTAACAAGAGCCCAAAATTGTTCTTCGGAGCGAAGCTCAGTTGTGTTCTCTTTTTTGGAAAAGTGATAGTCTTGCTTCGCAGTCAGTTTTGAATATCTTGAGCGTAATGAGAGCCTGGCTAAGTCTGGCCAAAACAACGCGGTTCCTCATGGTTGCTCAAAAAAGACAATCACCGTTTCCTTAAGCATTCTTCATGTGGATATTATTGGATGTTTCGTAGAAAAATGACAAATAGTTTTGAAAAGTTGTATTTGAAAT
Source organism: Dorcus parallelipipedus (assembly GCA_958336345.1). Taxonomy (NCBI): domain Eukaryota; kingdom Metazoa; phylum Arthropoda; class Insecta; order Coleoptera; family Lucanidae; genus Dorcus; species Dorcus parallelipipedus. The sequence continues at coordinate 8,025,749 of OY284476.1, forward strand.
ACAATTCGTCATTCATCATAACGCCAGTGACTTTTTGCTGTCTCCTCCTTCTTTCTGTAACTTGAGTTTCGCGACCAGATCTTCTCACTGCTTCTTGTAGAAGGCAATCAATTTTGCAAAACAATTCTTGTCATACCTCAAGGAGGAAATCTCGAAGTTGATGTTCTTCTCGTGTCTTCAGTTTTCAACGCGTTTCTCCATCTCGGGATTTTCTCCTCCAACTGCTCTAATTCCTTAGAGCTTTTGACGATTGTTTCATCCATGGAACACATTGCATAGTTATTGCCTTTCTTCCTCTTGCATTTCGAGTACTTCTTCCTGACTTGCGCGCCTTGGGCGTCTTGCCTTCCCTGAAGAAGTAGCGAAAAATTTTGTGAGGTTCGAAATAGAAAATTGAAAGAAACTGGCGGGCTTAATAGCTTCATTCTGTTCTTTAGGTGTTCTCTTAGGGCCTATTTTTCTTATACCCATGCATTTATTAAATTCTCGCCACAGTTGATTTGTTAGATTCAACTCTTTTCGCTAAATTTCTTACAGAATTTGTATGGCTGCTTCAAAGTGGCCGGCATACTTATTTCCAAATTTTTGCTTATTCTATGTCTTTTGAACTACATTTTCCGTTGAGTTGTTTTAATACAATTGTACGCTAGGGTATAATTTGAAAATTGAGTTCAAAAACTTGCATAGGCCTTAATTTTCATATTCCGCCTATAAAAATACCGTCGATAAAATATTCTGGTGAGGAATACGCGAATCACAAACTTATCACTTCTTCTGCTGATTATAACGAACAAAGCATCATTATTTACTCCAAGCAATGACTTCATTTTATGGCAATAAGTAAAATAAAAAAATAACATGAATGCCTCGCGATAGGAGAACACACACATGTATCAGTGTAATTCATCTTGAAAATATATAAATTATGTGGTGAAACCGTGCAAAGCCAGATAGACCGAGCCAATCGAATCGTTCGATAAGAACGACCAATCACTTGAACGAACTTATTTTATCGAGACAGCTCCGACGATTGCAAAAATCCAAATACCGAGAAAACGCAATCAATCACAATAATTAATTAAGAGTACGACTTGTCATTTTGTAAAATGTTTAAATTAGATTACACATATCTCTCTAGCTAAAGTCTAACAATACATTTTTACACCAACTTTATAATTTCGCTTGATTTTATTATTGATTACAATTATCATGTGTTCAAAAAGTAATTACGTAAGACTTACTCTACAGTATTCATTAACTGTCATCACTCATAATCATAAGTTCATTTTGAAATTAAGCTACGATTACAATGGTCTTTACTTTACAGTACAACTCAGCTTATTGCAGTCAAGCTTTATGTAAAAGATTTGAAACAATGAACATGAAACAGTTAGTATAATTCAATCCTTCTTATTACCTATATGATTTCGAAATGTCCTAATTAAAGGCCGTTTTAAAAAGATTGCATAAGATTTGGTTCAATTTGGTTCAAACAATTTAATTTATGTTGTATGGAAAAGTAGAACGTGTCCTGTCTTGAAATCGTATCTACATGTAGCCCAAAATTTCCTGTTCTAAATATTTATGAGTGAAGTATTATTGGGGATGCAGTCAGTAAAGGTTTAATAAAACTTCTTTAATTTATGTCGAGCTTTCGAGAATGGTTATTCCCTTCATCAGGACGAAATGTGAAGTTACAAGTAAGACATATGCATTTCTGGCAAATGGAAGAACAAATCCAACTAAATATTTATTGTAGAAATTGAATGAAATCTTGTACATACAAGAAATATGTTTCGCATAAAACATTCAGTAAGAAAGAACTATACAACAATACAAGGCGTAATAAAATAAAGTGAGGGGAAACAATTCTACGAACTTGATTCTCGTAGTTAGAAGTATTGAAAGAGCTAACACCTGCTGTGCCTTCCGGCGTTAATTTATGGAGTAGGTTTAAATTCGATATGTGTAACGTATATTCTTCAATGGTGTCGTGTATAATTAATTTTCTGCAAAACTTTATTGCTTCACGTAGCTGCGTGTGTAATAATAAGTTACTCTCCTTGAAAAATATTTACGCGCGAAATTCGAGGCTCCTTAAGCAATTCCCTTCCAGGTGTGATATTATCGTATCGCTGTATCATTGGATAATTGGATAATTAACGTCTTTCGTTATTTACAACCTTCACAGTGAACTTCGTAGTTTAATCAATAACTTCTCGCTAACAAATAATTAATTTTTTTAATGCGTAAGCTTTGAGAATAATAAATTTATTTTTTTAAGAAATGAGATCTTTTTCATGACATGTTGCAGGGTTTCGTTGACATTTAAGCCGGGGTTAGTTGAGGGCCAAGCCAACACTAATATCACTGTCCCCGAACAATTTTTTTTGACTGCGTCTGGTCCTGTTGAAAAATGAAATTTTCTATTCTGAACTGCAACCTTGCAATCTGCAGGAGGTTTCTTTCTAAAATATCTTAATATTATTTGCGTTTATGATACTATTAATAAACTCCAATTTGCTGGACATGCATCCCCAAATCATAACCCCTTGTGAGATATGGTAAGGCACCTATTCTCAATATTTTTACTGGTCGCCAGGACCGGCCGTTTAAATGCCGGGGCCCGGGTGTAGTAAAAATTGTGGGGCCCTTTTTTTAAGGACAGTGTAAGGAACCGGAATTCTGTATGAGTCTGAATTAAAACAAAGCGATCAAGTTAAAACAACACATGTAATATTACGCATGAGTTGAAACTGTAGCAATCATTTCCTGTGGTTAGAGTAGATAAACAATTCGAAGAATAGGTATACTCCGAGCTGCAAAACTTGAGAATCAATTCAAACGGAATAGAGAAATGGCACGTCTTGGAAATATTTTGAATTTGACTGTTACGAGTGATGTCCTTTTACCCCTCTTAGAGACGCCACATAGATTATATAAATAATGTGATCTGTGTTTAAACCTCATCGCGATTTATCTACAGTTGATAAATAAATACATATTTATATTCGATAGAAAAAATAGAATTCTTTCTGCGAGTGTTTTTTTTTTGTTTGGTTTTAATAAATTTAAGTAAGTCGTAAACGAAACGTCCTCGAAATTAAAAATTGAAGTGTCCCAAATTTTGGACTATTGCATGAATTCAGATTCAACGTTCGATAAGCCGAAAAGCAATTCGTTTGCCTAGAGAAACATCAGAAACTAACAAACGCTTTAAATGTACAGACTACCGTTTCTTCTCTCTTCGAATTATCGTATTAATTGCATGTATTTTTATTATTGTACTTCGATATCTGTTTCTCACTTTCGTCATGGTATCTAGAGGAATCCTTATGAAATTATGTACTCGTAATTATATTAAAAGTATAGGTTTCTTCAATCTACTTTCTTTAATCGTTTATTTTCAATACCGTCCGGTCGTTACCATGGGTATGGGGTACGAGGACCTGTACGAGATGCTTTGCACGCGGTGCACCCCCGTTATGACCAGCCCTGGTGGTTGCAGTTTTATCACAAATTGAGTCTCAAATATGTTTTTCCCCAATTTTCCGATGAAGGGAATACATCTGGAACTTGGACGATCTTTAACTTTCAAGTTCTATTTGGGGTAGGTAGAAACAATGAGATGGGTTCATATTAATTATTATTACAATGAATCGCTAATTTCCTCTTTAAACAGATTTCCTCTTGATGTCTTAGCAGAGCAGTTTTCTTCTTATATCTTCCCAAATCGAGCCTCTTCGAATTAATCCTTTAATGTTGCAGCGATTTAATTCGTGGAATCATTGAGATGATTATTTTGATCTTGCTTTGGCAATTTTTTTATTACAACATTACAGTGTTTGCTCGAATTGCGCCAATACCTCCAGTGGAAACATGTCCTGTAATGACCCACGATTCTTACACTTCCGCACCCTCAAAAGTTTTTACTAAGCTCCCTTGACGGACCTAAAGCAGATTACATCCAATGGCTATTCAAAGCTATTGGGTGGTAGCACTTTAACAAATATATAGCTACTTATATTCGGACTGTTCGTAGAGCAGTTCTGATTAGTTTGGAACCGTTAGAAATATACACCAACGAACGTTTTACATCGAACGCAACTGTCGAAGTTGATCATTACTTCGACGGGCGACTGATTCTGCCGGTTCTAAACTTGTAGTTAGAGTGAAATCAATTATAGAAGAACCGATACATCATCAGAATCTGTGTGTTCTCACGTTAGAAACTGCTGATGGGACAAACTTTATAGTAAACAATGAAACTAGATAATGATTATAATTCGCGTGCAGCATCAAAACACCTTTTTCTTATCGCAAAGACTTGTCTGAACGTATTACGTGTGAGGCAAAAAAAAGACAAACCTATTATCACCCATTACCACTTTAGGTTTGCGTAATTTTTGAGATAGGGTAATATCATCGATAAAAAACAATCTCTAAAGATCGTTTAATCGAACTACCCCAATTTAGTTACTTCTATTATATCGAAAATTAAGAGGTCCATATTCTCCTCAGCTGCTCGGATTGGAAACTACATAGGGGGATAGTTCTTCCCTACATGATCAAACATGATGAAGTGTTTGATGATGTGTTTGAAGAGTCGAGAAGCCATTCGGCATACCTTGATTTGCTGCTCACCAGCATTTTATTTTTGTCATACTCATGATCGCCAATAAATCCAGTTTAATCACAATTTAATAGTTTTTCTGGAGGAAAGTTGTTTCATGATTGAGTTAAGTTATCAAAATATATGTTAAGGCTGCCGACACAGCAGCCCTGTTTTGCTTAATATTTCGGATAGACTCCTTGCGTCTGTTAAGTAGACTGTCAGTTGATGTCCGATCGGTCTAGGAGAAACCCTTGTTAGTTACGATTAGTATTGAATAAATTCATCTTCATCAAGCTGTTCAATCCTTAGGATTATGGTTATCCATCCATTTGTTGAGATTGATTGCTCACAGTTTTCTTTGAATTGTCGTTACAGGTTGTTGCTGGTTTTGGCTGCATTCGTTCCTTTTTTTTCTATTCCTTTCTATCATATTATATCTATCTTTGCACTTTGCTTTCCAGTTCGTTACTGTCATCGATGTTTTTCTTGCCCAATTCGTCCCTATTTATTTGTTTCCTTTCTGTTATATTTGATTCTCGTGTGTACTCGTTATTTTCTTCTCCATTCTCTTTAGATCTTCCTCCTCTTTTCTGTTTATTATTGGTCTTATAAAAGTCTTATATACGTTTCTTTTTAGTAATCTTTTTACTCTTCAATAGTGTTTCATTTATACCATCTGCTTGAATTTCTGTGCGATTAAGTAATGCTTGAGGGTTTACAAGAGGAGGCCTAGATTCGTTTACTTCATTTTCAAAGTGTCTTGCTTCTCCATCTATTCTTTCTATTATTTTTTTTTAATCTGTGGTGGTTGCCCAACGGGGTCCTAAGTCAAAGACTTGTCAGTGAAGGGTGCTTGAAGTCGATACCACCCCTTACCACTTGGATCGTTCAGGCGTTAATACTACTTAGGAAGTATTAGTACTTGTTTTTTTTTAAATATTTTTCATTCGGACTCGCTTTCTCTCATAATGCCTTCCAGTACTAAATTGAATAGGGTTGGAGATATTGCTCTCCTTGCTTTACTTTTTTTACTTATTTATTTTAAATTCTTCCGTTTTACACTTTGGAATCTCTAGTTTCTTATTTATCCATTCATTCTTTTTCCTCTTGCTCTGTTCGTTTTGACCTCTGATTTCTTTCGCTCGTTTTGTCCTATTATATAATTATGTTGCATTTCATTTTTTCCTACGTCTTCTCTAATTGCTGTTGGTCGTTTTACGACCATATTTTCTTGGGTGTTCTTAGGATAAATAATAATTTAATATTTTCTAGGGGTCATTATTGGACTCATTTTTAATTCTATATTATAGTCTAAATATATCAAATAGTGGTTGCGCAAGTACAGCAATCATTATACTTTATCTGAAAAGTTGTTTTGCGCGCAAAACATAAAAGGAATTAAATAAGATATTGGTAAAAGAATAAGTGGATATATTTTACACTAAAATGAACTTTGTGATTCGGAGATTTACACATTTACAGTCTAATGCATCTGCAATGCAGATGTCTATACAAGATGAAAGTAATGCTGAGACAGAATGAGTACTGGAAAGAAATAAAAAGACAAGCAACAAATTAATGAAACTAAAGAAGTAGTTTTTTTATCAGTAAAAATACTTTATAAATAAACAATATGAAATAAATTAAACAAATAATATTTTGCTAAATGAAAAGTATTTAATAAGCAACATCATCCGTTTCCGTTTAGTCGCTACATACCGATCGTTTCAAAAATAATTGTAAAAAGGTAGCGAAGGGGTAGAAATGGCAATATTATAAAATGACTAATGACAGTCAACCGATTTCTGTAAATATAACATGAGCAAGACAAAGAAGGAAAGATGTTGTATGTTAAAGAGAGATTGATGTAAATACTTTATCTTACTACCTAAATAATCGTCTTGATAATGATCATACACTATTTAAATTTAATGTGGTATCTGAAAGTTCTATTGAAAAAATTATTTATACCATTAAATCGAAAGCTTGTGGATATGACAGTATTTTTATAGGAATGATAAAATTATGCCTTCCTTTTTTGACAAAATATATTGCCCATATTATAAATTATTGTTTTACTCATGGTGAATTCCCTGAAGCTTGGAAGCAATCCTTAGTTATACCCACTGCTAAAGTTAAACATGTTACTTCTTTTAATGATTTAAGACCAATTTCTTTATTACCAGTCTTATCAAAAATTCTTGAAAAGTCTTATTTAGACACATATAATATCTTATCTCCTGTACAGTCGGTTTTAGGACGGGCTATAGCACGAGTACAGCCTTACTTAAAGTTAGTGATGATATCTTAAAGGCTTCAGATAAAGGTGATTTGACTGTCCTTGTGTTCATCGACTATTCTAAAGCTTTTGATACCATCAATCATAGACGGATGTGTGCAAAACTTCATTTTCTCGGTTTTTTAGTGATCTTGCTGTGCGTTTCATAAATTCGTACTTAAACAATAGGACACAGGCTGTTTTCATTAATAATTCAAAATCTTCCTTCCGACCTGTAACATCAGGAGCTCCTCAAGGGTCGATATTTGGACCACTTTTGTGTTCTCTTTTATTCACAAATAAAACTTGTTCTTTTCATTGCTATGCAGATGACACCCAATTATATTTTAGCTTCAAGTTGGCAGATTTAAATACTGCTTCTATTTTAGTTAATGAAGATATTCAGCGTTTAATAAATATTTCTAATAACCATTCACTTCATATCAACCCTATAAAGTCTTCAGCTATTATAATTGGCAATGTTAAAGATCGTCAGAGGGCCATAGACAATATGAACATAAATATCAATAATAGTCTAATTCCGTTTTCTAAAACGGTTAAATGTTTAGGTGTTACTCTTGATCAAAATCTCAGATTTTCTTGCCATATTAGTAAATTAATACAAAAATCCTACTCTTCACTAAAACACCTATACATGAATAGGTAATTTGTTCTTACATCCTTGAGAATTCAACTATGTGATTCACTTAATGGGTGAACTCGGCAAAATCCGGACACTTAAAAAAGGCTATAAAACAGAAACCTCAAAATTTTTGAGAAAAGCAAATATCTAGTTTTAAACTACTCGACAATACTAAAAATTATAGTACATTAAATTATTCCGAATTTGTGGCATATGCTACTGAGCGAACTTTATGGCGCACTCGTCGCACAAGTTTTTGTACGATGGCTTTATCAACTTTTCGAGACGCCCAAAGCCACTTGTATCGGAACTGGTCGATGGTTGTGACCGTTGCGGCATTCTTCTTCAAGATTGTCTTCACAATAGACCAGAATTCTTCAATTGGCCTGAGTTCTGGGCTATTGGGTGGGTTAAATTCTTCAGGAACATAATCTACTTCATTATCAAGGTACCATTGGATCGTTTCATTCGAGTAATGACACGTTGCCAGATCTGGCCAAAATAATGGTTTACTGTCATGTTTATTAAGGAACGGCAACAGGCGTTTTTGGAGACATTCTTTGCGGTACATCTCTGAGTTTATAGTTCCAGAGGTAATGAAGGGGGTGGTTTTCAAGCCACAGGTACAGATGGCCTGCCAAACAAGAAATTTCTGTGAAAATTTTGCTTTTATCTTACGCTTGCAAACTTCAGGAGCATCCTTGCGACTGCGGGCTGTATAAGAAACCTGATCAGCGATATAATTAAAGTTTTTGAAGCAGTAGGTTTCATCGTCCATAACAATGCATTTGGATGTCGTTAATTTGTTTTCATAAAGCTTTCCATAGCGGGATTTTGCTTTTAAATTTTGTTTTGCGTCTCTATCAGGTACTGTTTGGGCTTTAAAACTTTTTAATCCAGCTCTGGCTTTAACTTTCTGCACATATGTCTGGGATTTTTTTTACCTTGACCGCAACTTTACGGGATGAAATCTTTGGATTCTTTGTATATGCTTGAAGAACCTTTTTGGCCAAGTTATGTTCAATTTGACCATGTTCACCCCCACTTCCATACTTTCTTTGGATAGTCAGGCGTTCTTTGAAATGTTTGATGACATCTGCAACCGTAGATTTGGGAATTTTTAAAGTTTTAGCGATCTGACGAACACTCGCGTTTTTATTTTGCATATGTTCGTGCAAAATCAGTTTTCTTCTTTCCAATTCCAACGAAACCATTTTGACAACTAATGACACGGCGACAATAGTACTGACAGATTTTGTTTTTGTATATTCTGGCTATCTTGATGCTAAATAGCAGCTACCTTGATGCAAGGATTGCTAAGATATGCACTGTCAAAGGTGTCCGGATTTTGCCGAGTTCACCCTTTATTTTATCCCTATTCAATTACTGTGATTCTGTTTATGGCCCTTGCATAGATCTTACAACTAGTCAGAGAATACAGAGAATGCAAAATTCTTGCCTTCGCCTTATCTATGATCTGAGGAGAAGTGACCATGTGTCACATAAACTTCATGATGCTAACTGGCTTAATATGGCTAATAGAAGACTTCTTCATAGCACTAACCTAGCTCATAAGGTATGCATCACTTCGTCTCCCCCGTATCTTAATTTACTTTTAACTCCATCTCCGTCGTATGAGTGGTTTACGTATTCCACTTCACAAAACCTCACTTTTTGAAAGGTCCTTTTCTTATGCTGCCGTTAAAATTTATAATTCAGTGCCTCGTGAGACTAGGTCACTGCCACTTGTTTCGTTCAAGAGAAAATATCGTGAATACCTCTTTTCCCTGCAACGTTTTTATATTCCCGGACTAGGCATGAAAAGAAAAGATTAGAACAGCAAGAAAAATTTGTTTTTCAATATAGGCCCCTTGCTTTTGAATACAAGTATTACATCGTTTCAATAACATCTTTAATCCATTATAAAAATATTCATTTGGTTTGTCCGCAAAATGGCTATAAGTTCGTCATAGTCCCTAAATTTTGTTCCCCTTAGTGTTTTTTTTTGAGATTTGGAAATAAAAAGTAGTCAAAGGGGCTAGATCTGGACTGTAAGGCGGATGGTCAATTTCTACGAATCCACATTCAGCAACAACAGCTTTTGAAAGTCTTGACTTGTGGTGGTGCATTGTCGTGGAGCAAAAGGACACCTTGCGTCAGTTTTCTGCGCCTTTTCACTTTAACAGAATCTCTGAGGCGATGTATTAAGCTTGCATAATATTCTCCTGTTACCATACTTCCCTTATTCAGATAGTCAATCATTAAAATTCCTTGGAAATCCCAAAAAACAGTTGCCATTATTTTTCCTGCACAAGGGGCGACTTTAAACTTCTTGGGAGGGCTGGAGCCCTTAATATGCCATAGCATCGAATTTTGTTCTTCGACTTAGAAGGACAATCATTCCCGTATACAGCCAACATTTCTTCACGAATAACTTTTGGAGCTTTTCCTTGTTTTGTTAGGAATTTTATCACTGCTTGATATTCGAATTTGTTCATTTTGATACATGATAACACAGTCTGACAGATATTAGAACTAATACTGCTGCAATTGTTTTGTAAATTGTCAAACATGTTACCAAGGCATATGCAATTAAAAAACAGTATAATTAAAAATTGCATTAAAATTGAAAACTACCTAGTCTGAGAATATAAAAACGACCCCTCGTATATGTATTTCATGTAAATATTTATCTATGTTTAGCAATTTGTAGCTAATTTACTTGGTTGGGTGGTAGAGCAGCTTAGCTGAACCCCGCCAAGTAAATAAAGACGTTTTATTATTATTATTATTACAACCGAGTGGAGTCGCATATCTCCATAGCAGCTTTGATTTTTCTCTTCGATGCCGAAAACTGCCCTGACATTATGTGATAAAAACTTAAAACGATTTGTTTTTGGAAATTTTGTTATATACAATGTGTTTCATTTCTCATCTACACACCCCTGTAGTTTTTATATTTATTAACGGATCGATTTTAAATTTTCGCCAGATGAACATCCTCTTAAAATACATATTTTTCAAATTTGAAACCTTTTGTATTGCAAGCCATGACCTACTGCGATTTAATAGAAAGTCGAAAAAATTAAGAAAACATAGTAGGCCTTGTTTGATCAAAAAAAGTTATTAGAAAAAGTTGTTTAGAATTACGAAATAACCCCAATTACCAAATTTGGTTGAAAAATTTTAATTTTTAATTATTAAAAAAATAGAATTTCAATTTAATCTTCAGTTTTACGAAACGCTAAAACTAACTGACTAAAGTTTTACAAAACGCTAAAACTAACTTACTGAAACACACAGAATGAAAAAAAACAACTTAATCTAATGTTCTACCAGGCCCCCATCAAGCAGTATGCATTTTTCAATACGTTTTCTATTATTCTTTACAACTTTGTTTAGTTCCTGGGGTGTTATTTCAAGACAAGCTTGACGAATCCTGTTGCGTAGGTCTTCTGCATTATTATTTTGATTTTTGTAGACTTTCTGTTTAAATATTCCCCATAAATAAAAATCCAGAGGTGTTAAGTCAGGAGATCTGGGACACCAAAACATGAAAGAACTGTTTCTGCCTATCCATCGTAAAGGAAAATTTTCATTTAACCATTCTCTAACTATTCTTAATGCTAGAATAGTTCGCGAATGGTTAAATGAAAATTTCTAAACAGAAAGAGTACAAAAATCAAAATAATAATGCAGAAGACTTACGCAACAGGGTTCGTCAAGCTTGTTTTGAACATCACAGGAACTAAACAATGTTGTAAAGAATAATAGGAAACGTATCGAAAAATGCATACTGCACGATGGGGGCCTGATAAAATATTAGATTAAGCTGTTTTTTTCATTCTGTGTGTTTTAGTCGGTTAGTTTTAGCGTTTTGTGAAACTGTAGATTAAATTGAAATTCTATTTTTTAATAATTAAAAATTAAAATTTTTCAACCAAATTTGCTAATTGGGGTTATTTCGTAATTCTAAACAACTTTTTCTAATAACTTTTTTTGATCAAACAAGGCCTACTATGTTTTCTTAATTTTTTCGACTTCCTATTAAATCGCAGTAGGTCATGGCTTGCAATACAAAAGGTTTCAAATTTGAAAAATGTGTATTTTAATAGGATGTTCATCTGGCGAAAATTTGAAATCGATCCGTTAATAAATATAAAATCTACAGGGGTGTGTAGATGAGAAATGAAACACATTGTACAAGGTGATTCAAGAGGGATAGTTTGATTTCTAAAATTAAACCGGGGGAGTAAAACAACAAAATTTCGATGGACTTCATGTTGCATATCTCCATCTCTAAACACTTTACTACAATCATCGGATAAACAGGGTGTAACAGTATTCCTGGAATAACGGTGACGCTACTCTATGTTTGTAAAACTGGGCCTAAAAAGTAACTAACAACCAAATAATGATTCTCACCAAGTATCGAGACTCTTTGCATTAAAAAAAAAAACTTTTGTTGTAATTGTCATCAGTGCTGCTGTTGTTGTCAGTTTATTTTGAAAATTCAGTCAAGCTACAAATGCACGCCATTAGTTTTTAAAATAGAACATAATTTGCTGCAGACATAACTTTTGTTCTTCATGGCCCAGCCTTATGTACTCATAATTACTTTTTGAATTTCCAGTAGTATAACATTGTTCTTAGCAGTGTGTTTAGAAAATCTAACATAATCTAACAAATCTAAAATATTATCTTCCAATGAAATAAACTTGAAAATAAAAAAAAAGTGACTTTATTTAAATAATTAAATAAAAAAAAGTATAAACATTTGCGTTGTGTTGTGTTACTTTTATCTGTAGAGAAGTGACAAGTCATGTGTTAGAGTAATTCATCCACAACATTACAACACTATAAAATGCGATTAACATTGGTCGACCCGTCAATTGCGGTGGTCAACAAGTTCTTCGGGTATCCATTGTAGTTGTCTCAGATTACAAATATTTTACGCATGTGTGTGGTCACGTACGTTCCATTCATATTAGTTAATTTATCTCGAGTTTAAATGTCTGTTTACTGAACTATGAAATATGCATGACGTCTCTGTTTTCTACGTGTAATTTGGCCAGTGCGTTTTAAACTATTGTAGTAATTGAGAGCGCTCTTAAATGCGTAAGATTTATTGCGCAGCGTAGAATTTTTTTTTTGTTTTTTTGTTTTAATTGAATAACGTGGAAAGAAGATAGAGTTATCTAATGTGTATACAGCAGTATATTATTGAATTTATCAATTTTTTTTCTCGATGTTTAAATTTTACGCCGAGTAGCGCCTCTTGAGGTAAACCTATCTTCGCACTTTAATCTCTTTCAAAATAAGTGGCAACTTTTGTTGCCTTTATTTTACCGCTTAGCTTCTTACGGGTAAATTGACTTTATCATTTTCAAAATAATTTTTTTAAATAATTTTATAAGGCTTGTCTTTGTATTTTAATCTTATTCTTAAATAAATAAAGAAATAATAAAGACATTGCAATATTTTGACCTTCAGTTTATGTAATTGGCCCTCTTATATGTACAACATATATCTTCGGAGTTGTACGCATTTTTTTTGATAAGTTTGAATTTGGCTCTCTTATCAATATCATTATCCATTCTACATAAACTAGTAAAGTAATAGAGTAGATTCTCATGAGTAGATTTCTTGGCACACATGAAGACGTGATGGCAGGCAGGTGGCTATGATAAAATAGTACCAGGAAAAGTAATTACATGGTAATTATTAAAGACTTTCGTATTTTGTGAAATCCAATGTTCTTCGGCCAATATTTGTTACACGGTTTAATGAAACACGAAACTAAATAATTCTCAACAATAATTTTTAGATTTGTGATTTCTGCATGAGTATACTTACGTACAATTAAATATCACGTTCAGTCGATAATGTAAATTCAAACGAAACGTAGAGTGTAGCTTATTACAGAGAGTGACGTTTATTATTTTTAAATACATTTTATTTAATGAAAGTTCAAGTTAAAGTACTTTCATTTTTCATTTAACGCCTGAACGGTCCAAGTGGTAAGGGACCGGCCTTGCAATCGCATGATCGTCGGTTCGAACCGCGCTCGGGATTTTTCTCGGAGGTGGTCGGTATCGACTTCACGCACCCTTCAGTGTTGGGGATAAAATTCGACACTGCTTCCCCTTAAAAACGGCGAGAAGGTTGGAAGTAACAAAGCCATGGAACACTTTACACACACTCAAAATACACTCCCGCTCCTGAGGTCCTGACAAGTCTTTGACTTAGGGCAACCACCACAGATAAAAAGAAAATCAGGAAAGATTGATTAAATTGCAACTTTCTGATCACTGAGGAAATAATTAGCTAAGCGAAGTTTGAAAAACAACACGACAACAGGTGGCAAAAGCAAGTTAATGTGTTGAAACCGTCAAGAAATGTAGCGCGCCTTCAATCTACACCATACGTCCATTGTTGACAAAAATTCACCGCACTGTAGATGTTAATTTAAAAATATCACTTGGTGTAATTTTATTAGACAGTATTCTTAATACATTTATAGGCCCGGTTATACAATGCCAGTTTAACTTTAAGCCAAATTTTAAACCCTTAACAACAATTGTTGAGATAAACGTTGCTGTGAATTTAAGCTTCAGCTTAAATTTAACTGGTATTGTACAACTGGGCTTTAGTGTGTGAGAATCCAGCATCTCTATATCATTAAGCTCAACACGTAAATTAAATTCCATACAACGTCACCTACTCAATCGCGGAAAATATGTTCATCCAGAAATTATACAAAACGCCTTGCTCTGTCAAAAGCTTCGCCAATATGAGTCAGGATTGACCTTTGAAATGAAGCTGCGTTCGCAGAAATTCAGCTGCATCCAAGCAGTCGCCGAGATGACTCATGACTCATCAAAAAAAGTCGGGGATATAAGCAATTTGGTCGTGAACACCTCCCCAAGTCCGAAGGTGTAATTAGCATACGGTCTTCGGTCAGGAAATCCGCATAATTGCCTGTCACAGTCAGTTAGAAAAATATTTTGCTAGCAAAAATAAACATTAGCCTGGAAATCTATGATTTGAAAGCTTAAAACTAGTTTAAGCAGTCAGTAATACGGAAAGAAATTCTTTTATAATTCACGCCGGCGCCGTTATTAATTGCTAGCTAATAACACTATTAATTCAGTTTAATTTTTAATATAAAACTTGTTTAAGAATTTTATTAACAAATTGATTTAAGATATACAGGGTGTAATCGAATAAGTTTCACTTATAAGCTCTTCATCACATAAGGAATTAATTCTGTAAATATCAATGGTTTTGCTCTAAAATTAAAAACTGACCTACCACAAGAGCGCATCGCCCTTTGTTTGAAAACCTTTGCTCGTTCGTCAGAATGTCTGCGATTTTTATAAACACATCGTAAAACGACAAATTCCGCAAATGTCACGATTACTCAAACGTTTTATGTAAAAACTAACAGTATATTGTTCCGGAGCTATCGTTGACATTTTTCCGAAACGTATGTCATAACTTCGCTTCTTTTCTTGTGTAGTAATAGTGATTACAGTATGTGAAACTTAATTGATTACACCCTGTATATGTATATTAATAAACTAAGTCCAATATGTAAGCGTATTTCAGATTAGAATAGGCCTTGAAAGCAAAATTAATCCGGAACTAAAATTATCTAAAAAAAAAGTGTTAAACCCTTAACAACAATTGTTGAGATAACCGTTGCTGTGAATTTAAGCTTCAGCTTAAATTTAACTGGTATTGTACAACTGGGCTTTAGTGTGTGAGAATCCAGCATCTCTATATCATTAAGCTCAACACGTAAATTAAATTCCATACAACGTCACCTACTCAATCGCGGAAAATATGTTCATCTAGAAATTATACAAAAAGCTTCGCCAATATGAGTCAGGAGTGACCTTTGAAATGAAGCTGCGTTCGCAGAAATTCAGCTGCATCCAAGCAGTCGCCGAGATGACTCATGACTCATCAAAAAAAGTCGGGGATATAAGTAATTTGGTCGTGAACACCTCCCCAAGTCCGAAGGTGTAATTAGCATACGATACGAAGAATGTTATAGTGAGTGAACAAAGTTCGAATATCCGTCCATCTCTCTGTATCTACTACCATGGTTTGGGTGAGAAAACATTACTTTGTTTGCCAGTTAGTTATGTTATTAAAAAATAACAACTGTTTCTCTCGTTATAAAAATCATTTTGAATTTGTTTTGTGTTGCCTCGTATGACATCATTTTGACAAAAATGCTGCTTTGCTCACAGCTCGCCTATGCAATGTAGGAGGCTCAATAACATTCTGGATTTTACAGTTTGTTCGCTGAAAATATTTTTTACTTTCAGACATAGTTGAAAAGTAAGTAAAAGACGAAAATTTTAATGTAAAATTTAATTTTTTAGAAGAAGTCTTGACTTCTATTATTTTAGCGAAAGAAACTCAAGTCTTACAGGTAAAATCTAGGTGTCATTTCTAGTTGAACTTTGAAAAGGGCTCATTTCGTGGACCTTTCGAGACACCTTCCTCTAGTACACGCTGACTATTGTTACTGTCTAGTAATGATGTAAACATTGGTCTATCGTACCAACAGACGTGTTCCATCCTGTCTTTATTTGTCTTTCCCAATCAGCCTCGAGTGGATTGCCATTGTCACCGTGATTGCTATACCTGTATACTTTGGACGTTTCGGTGTTGCCATGGCTACGTAATACGCTATGTGATGCTATTCATTGGTCCATGTACTGATTAAATTCATCTATTTCATCGCAGCTAAGGCAGGCTAAGGACCAGTTGTACAATGCAAGTTTAAATTTAAGCTGAAGCTTAAACCCATAGCAACGATTGTTTCAATAATTGTTGTTAAGGGTTTAAGCTTTGACTAATGCCCGGTTTCTCGAAAGTTACATAAAGTTAACGATACGATAAAAGTAAACGTTGATATGGCTACACATGTTAGAACTATAGGAATATTTTATTTTATCTGTTAGTTAACTTTATGAAACGTTTCAGAAACTTTACTGGGCCTAAGTATCAAAAAGTCTCGTTCCAGAAGAAGAAGTTGAAGCAATACGTTCCAGCTAAACATAAATAATTCTATCAGGAAATTATATCTTGGCCAACAACCGAAGCGCCAGAAGCTACAGAAGAAAATGTCAGAAACAAATCTTTATCTAATATACAAGGTTGTCCAAAAGTAATGGGACAGAGAGCTACAGTGGATTACTGACATCAAAATATTGCTATTTAGCTAAACTTACCTCGCCCAAAAATGGCTAATAAGGGAGATACAATAAAATCAAAATTTTAATTTCAATTTTCTTGAATAATTCTTAAAGTTTTTGCCTTAAAAATTGGCATTTTTTTGATGTAGCAAACAGAGGACGCTACGTACGTTTATTATTCTAGCATTTAAACTGCTCTAACTTTTTTGTGAGTAGACTTATGGAACTTTGGATCAAAGATTTTTATCTTTTATAGACCAATTAGGTACACCTGTTTGATAGCGTTGAAGTTAACGGTTCTCGAGATAGAGGAGTTTTTGCAATACCTTACGATAAAAATATTTTGCTTAGTCACCTTATGAATTTAGCCAATCAGAAATCGAGTTTTAACGTTTAGCGTACGCAAGTTTGAATGAAACGTTTTGCAAAAACTCGCCATTTGCTATTTTAGCTTTAAGTGCAACGTGATAGTATACGCGTTTTCTTAAAAGGAAAATGGAAATAAATCTACACTCTTGTAGTGTTTTTAATGACGTTATACTATTTACGAAATACCTGGACAAACTTTTTATAACCAATACACCTACATAATAATAATAATAATAATAATAATAATAATTTTATTGGCAAAAGTTAATTATTACATGGACACATATAAATTTATTACTTATAAATAAATGTCATTCTTTTTGCCAAAAGGAGTACAATCAGATTAACTCATTGAGTCGTCTGTTCCTCCTTGTACCCCTTCAAAAAGAAAGGAAAGAGAAAAAAGAAAAACAAAATCAAAAACAAAAGAACAAAAAATTAACTTAAGATTTTAATAAATGATTAGATTAACTAGTGTGCACCAGTATAAAAAACCAAAAAAACCCAACCGATTAAATATGCATGTAACTACATATATGTAACATGACCAGATTATCTTAGGATACTGATCTCATAAATTGGCAATATGGTTATAATTATTCGCCAAGCAGAAACTTCCTATACTGAATTTTGAATGATCTTAATGTGATCGATGTCCAATCAAATAATATAGCGTTCAAGCAGTTGCCGACATTATATGAGAATGATCTTTTAAAAACCTCAGCATTGTGTTTAGGAACATCTATTAGATTTTTGCGTCTGATATTAATGTTGTGGACATCGGTTCTAAATCTTATCCTTGAGCTTAAATATGGTGGTGTATTGGATCTTACAGTTTTATAATAAAAGCATACCGAATGCAAAGATCTTTTCTGCGACATAGTCAACCAGTTGGCCCATTTTAACGTGTGAGATATTCTCTGAAATTTTCTTATCCCATAAGTAAACCGCAAACACGAGTTCTGTAAACGTTGGATTCTGTTAACATCTATGTTTCTTAAGCATGAGTGATATACTGTATCACAATAATTAGAAAATGACAAGACCAATGAGTCACATAATAAGAGTTTCACTTTGTGATTCAATATATGTCTGCTAGAAAAAAGTCTTCTTAAGGTTCCATAGGCTTTTTGAAGAATAAGAGACACATGATCTGTGAATCTGAGCTCACTATCCAACATTACTCCGAGAACTTTAATTGTTTTTACCACAGGCAACAAGATACTTCCTATTTTTATATTAAGATCCCGATTAAGATTTTTTTTTCCAAAAACGATTACATTAGATTTGCTCGGGTTTATTTTTAGAAAATGTGATTCCGATATCTTTAGTAAATTTTGGAGATCTGCATTTATTTTAGTTACAGCTGAATTTAAGTACTCATAAGGGAAAGAGTAATATATGAGCGTATCATCGGCATACAAGTGATACTTACAATACTGAAGAGCGTCAGGCAAACAGCTGGCATAAATGGCATATAATATTGGTCCTAAGATTGAGCCTTGAGGCACTCCAGAGTTTACCCGTCGTTCCGCTGATGCAGTACCTAAAAGTTTTTTTTATAAAAAAAAACATTGTTTATACAAAATCGAAGGAAAATTCTATTTGGCGTCAGATGGTGCAGAAAAAAGCCAGTGGTTACATTTAAAAAAATCAAGTTATTCATTGTTGAAAACTTTCAACTTCTGTGAATTCTTTGTAAGTAAAATTTACGATCTACCTTTTATCATTGCTTCATCTTTGTGATCAAACGGTGAAAAGTACAATTATCTATCTTTTTTAGTTAATTTATTGTAATCGCTACAATCGTCAACATTTTTACCAAAAATTTAATATCGCCAAAACAATACGTTTTAGCCCCGATGTATGTTAATACAAGAGATGTAGAATTGAACGGGGAATCAAGAAATGTAACAATATACGGGGCGTTCCATTTAAAATAAGGAAGTTAGTATCGATTTCCGATAGAACCGGAAGTATGCGATGATTGATATTTGTAATATTTATATAGTTCCTCATCGATTATTACCATGTGCAAATTTTCAACGATTTGTAAGGCGTAGTTTCCCATATATTCTAATAGGCCATTCACCGTGAATATCTCTGTATAAACTAATGGAATGAGATATTCTGCGGTCGCGAGGGGGATTTAAGTGGAATGCACCCCTAGGGAAAACGGTTTCCTATTGCTAAGGATTCACAGTTGACCCTTTTGCTTAAAAGGTTGCACGGGGCTAATTTAAAATACCATAATGATGCATCATATTACGTGGAACGGCTAGAACTTATTGGTATGCAAAAAACGACCACTATCTATCTTTAAAGTGGTAATTTCGTAGTCAGTATAATGAATTGATTGCACCTGTAAGTTAATAATTGACCTTGTTTGAAAAAAAATCTTCGTTTTTGACTAAAAATTCTTGAGTAAGTTCAACTCTCACCTGGTATAAAAAGTTCCGAGCAGTTGAACAGTTAATAGTTTCATTACCTTTGAGCCGTTCACCTAGTAACTTAGTAACAATTAAGTAGTGCAACATTTTCATCACTAATAAATTAAAGCAGAATTTTCTAAATCTCTTGTACCTTCAATAAATATTAAAATATCTCAGAAACTATTGAGTTTTTTTTTTAGCAGAGAATTGTTGGTTATATTTTAGCAGAAGTGTTGATTATACCAACAGACACAAAATGCTTCAGCGAAAAGAGAACTGCTTTAATGTTTAACCGAAGAATAACAAGCTATTAATATTATATTTTGGTAAAACAACTGATCAATTTATTTATGTACGTTAAAGCTTACAGATTACACTGCCACTAACGATTTGGAAAATTAAAATATGTACACCCTTTTTGAATAAACTGAGAAAAAAATTAATTCTTGAACATTACTTACAATAGATTTGAATTAATGCTTATATTTTGTAAATATAATGATGCATTTCACGTTAGAGAATGAAACGACCAACTAACGGGGCAAAACTTTTTTTCGCATAAAGTAATTTTACACCGAAGCTGCAGCTTTTTAGTACCTTTTAAGTACCGTTCTGTTTCTTGTGCAGTTTATTACTGTAATAAAATTCGCCAGTCTTGAAAATGTCCGCGTTCACACGACGCCTAAAAATTTTTATTTGGACGTTTATGATTATTGACAAGTCAAAAGGTTTCTACATTGTATTACTATGTTTTTTAGTGTCCAAAAATTATAGGTGCTTTCGTTTATACCCGTGATTACAATTCTGCGTGTTCGTTCTCTGTCATTACTTTCTTCCCACCTCCGATTAAGTGATCATGATTACAATTTGGATAATCACAAGTTATGTGTGATTTTGTATGATTTGATCACAAAAACGTAACCTACCGGTTTGATGATTTTTGATCAGTATTGCGTGATCCTGATCATATATAGTTTTTTTTTTGTTAATCAAAATTAATTACTTTATATTTATGAAATAAATTAATGAATATCTTGACATTCTTGACAGGCTTCAAAGTGTGTTTATACTTGACAAAAATATCAGCATTTAGAGTTTCACAATCCAAGTTACGCAAAAGCCTTTCAAATACAAAGAAAAAATACCAAGTAAATTCGTAGAATGATTGAGTCATTCATAATAGAAACTTTTTAAACTGAATGAATGGTAATGACTATAAACATATACGTACGTAGTATAACACGCGATTCGCTAATTAGAGACAGTTGTTAAAGTTGGGTTTTCAAGTAAGATAAAAGGCTGTTTTACATTATACTTTTTTCGTCTAGAAACTTTGACAAGTTCAATACTAGAACTAACTTGAATAATGTAAATCAGAAAAAGTCATCCAAGTTTTCATACTAGAAACGTCTAGAAACTTAGTTCTCAACCTATTTTTCGTCAAAGTTTACAAACTAGACTTGCGCGTAAAGTACACGTCGCAGTATTACCAACATCCTAAAAGATAAACATAACTGTGATTGAAAATATACCCTCGAAGTACCTTCGCAATAACCAGTCCTGACGCCAAATTCCAGGCTTCGTATTTTGTTTCTGCAAATAATAAATATGCAGAATTTTTGAAATTTTCTGAAATCTGGTTTGGTTTCTTTTATAAAAATTCATTTTTGAGCATTTAACTTCTCTTTAATTTTGTATGTTGGCAGTTTTGTTCCACGTTTAAATTTTCCCCACTGCGACGCCAGCGATCGGTTTATGAACTAATATTTAAAACAACCTTGAATTTAGATACTAGATTCTAGTATTCAAACTTCAAGTTTCAAGTTTCTAGACGAAAAAAGTATATCACAAAATCTTTTAACCGGACTTTAAATATGAAAAAAGTATAATGTAAAACAGCCTTAACGCCTCATAATCGTATGATAATTAATAACAGCAAATACTTCTTGATAATTGCCATTCTTGTTTTTTTCCCTTTAATTGAAACTCATTCAGTTTTTCAATTGACCCCAGCATTATTTATGTACGATAGGAATAAAAAATGAGTTACAACTCCTTGTTTACGACAAAAAAGTTCATCATAACACTGACATGACGTCTTGCGTGGCCATAACGGAGCCGTTAGATTAGTTTCTATTTACATATCTTATTTTTTTGCAAAAACAAATTTTTATATCGACAGATTTCTATATCTAATGTTTATTTATAAAATAACTCGATTCGTGAATTGCATCTACTATGTTAAAGAAATCTACAAATTCGAAATATACGTGTAGGATGTTTTTTAAACTTGAATTATTTTTGTTTTAACTACTATTAAATTATACCTTTCAGTCCGTTTCTGATCTTTGTGATGATTCTGCAAACGTTCAATATAGTTTGTAGGTGGTCGTCCTTTCTTGGAAGGGTATCTTCGGTCAGGAAATCCGCATAATTGCCTGTCACAGTCAGTTAGAGAAATATTTTGCTAGCAAAACATTAGCCTGGAAATCTATGATTTGAAAGCTTAAAACTAGTTTAAGCAGTGAGTAATACGGAAACAAATTCTTTTATAATTCACGCCGGCGCCGTTATTAATTGCTAGCTAATAACACTATTAATTCAGTTTAATTTTTAATATAAAACTTGTTTAAGAATTTTATTAACAAATTGATTTAAGATATACAGGGTGTAATCGAATAAGTTTCACTTATAAGCTCTTCATCACATAAGGAATTAATTCTGTAAATATCACTGGTTTTGCTCTAAAATTAAAAACTGACCTACCACAAGAGCGCATCGCCTTTTGTTTGAAAACCTTTGCTCGTTCGTCAGAGTGTCTGCGATTTTTATAAACACATCGTAAAACGATAAATTCCGCAAATGTCACGATTACTCAAACGTTTTATGTAAAAACTAACAGTATATTGTTCCGGAGCTATCATTGACATTTTTCCGAAACGTATGTCAAAACTTCGCTTCTTTTCTTGTGTATTAATAGTGATTACAGTATGTGAAACTTAATTGATTACACCCTGTATATGTATATTAATAAACTAAGTCTAATATGTAAGCGTATTTCAGATTAGAATAGGCCTTGAAAGCAAAATTAATCCGGAACTAAAATTATCTAAAAAAAAAGTCAGTTTTACGTAAGTGTGAAACGAATTATTGCGAAACTAAATCGAATGCGCAAGCATTTTTGCGAATGCAACAATGCAGCTATCGACAAAAATCGAAATCGAACGCTTTCTGATGATTATTTATTAAATAAACTGGATAATGTTTTGATGAATTTATTTACGATATCTCAGTATGTACGTATTAAATCCTTGTGCAAGAGCCGATATTAATGAAGCAATCGGTCGATAGTAATTATCTTGAAGGAATGTACGTCACTGTGTTTTGATTTGTAGCCTAAAGTTGATAAAAGAATTTTAATGAATGGATCTTTGTTTTCACGCCGAATTACCGTAAACCACAGGAATGGTGCTTGTGTTACTATTATTGACAAATCACGTTTCGTCAAATTGATATCATCATCGAGTTCATTTTTTCTTATGGGTGCCATATTGAAATTTAGTCGGAAAAGAATCTACTCTTCCTGCTGATTACGACAGTATAGCACATGTTATCAAAATTATTTAAAATAATGTCAGAATTAAAAATGTTTGATATGATATAAGAAAAGTTGTAGTTAACAGAAGGTAACTTTGTGGTTAACAGAAGATAACTTTGGAGTCAAATCAAAAGCAATTTATTTGATGTTGGCACTAGTTTAGTGAATATTACCGGCACAGCAATAAGATAAAAGAAACAGAATATGCTACGTGTGTTTTATTCGTACAACAGAAAAGCAAAAACAGCAAGTGAGAACAAACAGCTTAGAACAATACTTTTATAATTAGATAAAAATATTGAAGAGCAGGAATCATTTACTAAGAATACGCAGGTAGAACTAAATTGAAGAAATAATAATAACACAAATAAATAAAGGCACTCGAAATAAGGTATTTACATTAAGTTAGGTAGTTATCCCATCCTGGGTTCTGTGTGAGAAATAGAGTACTTATGTGTGTCTCGCATTGTGTTTTGGATTCATACCGGCATACAGTTTGTAAGGCGAATGCCGAAGGAGAAATTAACATCTAAGTCGGTCGCAGCCGCCAGCCTCTCCCAGGCAAGCTCTGAGCTTGGGGTAAAAGTGGGTGAAAGGAGAAAAAAAAATGTTCAAACAAATTTCCATTTTGATTTATGCATAATTGCGCTCGTCTACTTAAACTTAATGGAGCTTTTCGAATGTTCAAAATACTATCTTGAAGAACATAGATACTAGATATTTTTTTCAAATACAAGATAATATCTTGTATCTTGAAGTATCTTAGTATTAATTTAAATTTCAAAACTCAGAAAAGCAATAAAAAATGTAATAAATTAATTAATTTGCAACATTTGTGAAATTTTTGTTTCGTAGAATAAAACTGTGTTTATTTTGATGTTCATTGGTTTATTTCATTTAAATAGACTTACTCGAGGTAATTTTATTGTATGTTCGTATTAATAATTTATAATTTTTTAAAATGACTCAAAAAAAAGTTATCGATAGTATAAAATTTCCCCTTGTGGAATTTAAATTTGCGCGTTAAATTCACTGCGCAGTAACCTGCGCAGAGCTCAACTAATTTCACAAACTTCAAAGATGCCGACAAGGAGTGCGACTACTGCTTAGAGAATATACTGTGCTCATACTGTATATTAAACGTTTCTTTGGAAAAACAGAAAAGAAAAGGCAAGCTCTGAGCTTGGGGTAAAAGTGGGTGAAAGGAGAAAAAAAATGTTCAAACAAATTTCCATTTTGATTTATGCATAATTGCGCTCGTCTACTTAAACTTAATGGAGCTTTTCGAATGTTCAAAATACTATCTTGAAGAACATAGATACTAGATATTTTTTCAAATACAAGATAATATCTTGTATCTTGTATATAAATACTTCGTCTATAAAGTGTCTACGAAATAAAGATACTTTCAAGAAGTATATATATCTTGTATCTTAATAAAGTATTTTGAATACTTAAAAGTATCTTAAGATACTGAAAAGTATTTGAGATACTAAAAAGTATTTAGAATACCCGATCGGCGATCATGGGAGAGTCGACAATTTTCTGCGGGAAGCCTCGGGGCAACTTATTTTTTTTTAAACCTGCTTAGATATATTATCTAATAATCTTGAAAAATAATCGAAATTAAATTGCTAATACGAAAATATTGAAAGAAGCTTGACGCCGAAGCCGCACAATTGTTCAATGATTATGAGGAGGATTCGCCGTAGATAATGCAACCCTAACGCGATTTTTAAAAGATTTGTTTAAAGTATCTTTTCTTTTTAAAGTATCGTAGATACCGAATATTTTGTACCTCGAATACTTTTATGTAGAGTATTTTTTCTAAAAGTTTCTACAAATATATTTGCAAAAGTATCTTGTATTTTGTATTTAAATAGTTTTCAAAAATATCTATCCCACCTCTGATTAATATGACAGATTATACTGTTTGTGATTTGAATCCAAAGCCACCTTCCATTAATTGCCAATTGTTTTGTCTACAAAAATAAATTTTAATTTGGACCTTATTTAAAAAATTTTGACAAGTACTATATTGGCGTAATTAGTAGGATGGGGCTAAATTTAAATATGGCGCCCATAAGAAAAAATGAACTGGATGATGATATCAAATTGACGAAACGGGTTATAGCAAAATGGTATTCATCAGTGTGTAGAGAATTCAGAATTGTCTTAAGAAATATTTTTATTTTTTGGTTATTTCTTCAAACAAAGAAGATAGAGCAAAAATAAGAAAACGATAATTGAAATTTATCTCCGCCCACACTAATTTTATATCCGTGGACATTAAAAAACTTTTTTTTTAAATTGTACTGAAGATGGCAGCTTTACTGCCGAAATACGTATCTACGGATATAAAATTATTGTGGGCGGAGATAAATTTCAATTATTTCTTAAACCACAGACTCCTTTACTATTTTTTAAGAAAATGATGTTATTTTTTTAAAACTTTATATATTTTCATAAATTTCGAAGACGATGTGCCAGAAGGTCACAAAAAACTTTTTTGTGATCTTCTGGCACATCGTCTTCACAAATATCATGGATAACCCGTTAATATTTTATATATTTTCTTTATTTATCGATCGTCTTTTGTTTTACTTTACGTCAAAAATTGCACAACTGTCAAATGTCTTTAAGTATATCTTAATTATAGAAAGTCGATCCAGTTTTGTTTATTTATTGAGAATTTTTTTATTTTGATGTTACTCTTTTTAATTTATAAATTTCCTTTATTTATTTGTCGATCGTCTTTTGTTTTATTTCACGTCAAAAATGACAGAATTGTCAGATGGATTAAAATATATATCAGTTTTAGAAAATCGATCAAGTCTTGTTTATTTCATGAATTTTTTTTATTCTTATATTATTTTAAATTTCCTATACATTTTTGCTTTATTTCTCGATCATCTTCTGTTTTATTTTACACCATTGTCAAATGTCTTACGATATAGGAGTAGTAAGTAGTACATGTATCTAAATAAGTCAAACTAGTTTTCTTTATCTGAAGAGAATTTTTGTTATCATTTATTTATGTTATGAATTTTTTTTTAAATACATTTTCTTGATTTATTTATTGATCGCCTTTTATTTCGCTTTACGTCAAAAATGGCACAATTGTCAGATGTCTTAAAATATATCTTTATTTTAGAAAGTCGACACAGTTTCGTTTATTTAATGAATCTTTTTTTTTAATTCTTATGTTAATTTTTTCTTAATTTTATATATTTTCTTTATTTATCGATCGTCTTTTGTTTTACTTTACGTCAAAAATTGCACAACTGTCAGATGTCTTAAAATATATCTTAATTTTAGAAAGTCAATCCATTTTTGTTAATTCAATGAAAAGTTTTTGTTTTGATGTTATTTTTTTTTTAATTTTCTTTATTTATTTTTCGATCGCCTTTTGTTTTATTTTACGT
Source organism: Dorcus parallelipipedus (assembly GCA_958336345.1). Classification (NCBI taxonomy): domain Eukaryota; kingdom Metazoa; phylum Arthropoda; class Insecta; order Coleoptera; family Lucanidae; genus Dorcus; species Dorcus parallelipipedus. The sequence goes on from OY284476.1 coordinate 8,052,324, forward strand.
TAAAAATGCACAATTGTTAAATGTCTTAAAATATGTATATCTTAATCTTAGAAATTTGGGCACAGTTTTGTTTATTTAATGAGAATCTTTTTACTTTTTTAAAAATCATGATTTTTAGAAATTAAAATCGCTTGATTACAATCATAATTAATTACATAAGGAAATTTTTGAGAAAAATACTTTAAGAAAAAAAAGTACTTAAGTACAATTACAAATTACATTAAAAAAAAGTAATTGTAATTGCTAATTACTTTTTTACCAGGAATTACCCAGCTCTGCAGTAGGCACCATTGCGCATTGTACACTATGAGCATAAATAATTGAGGACTTGTTGAATTTCCCGAGTCTCTATCTAGTGATTTTTACTCTTTGTATGTGGCCGTCCTGAAAAATTAATTTTTGTTCAGTGTCGCCCGTGCAAATTTTGCAGCCGGCTTCAAAAATTCGTAGGACAAAATGGGACGCATTTGCCTAACGTTCAGTCGCGGCCAAAAAAAAGTGTCCAATTTTTTAAACGTCCATTTTATAATACTAAAACTTTTGCTGGGTGATTGTAATTATGAGCTGATATTTACGGATGATAAACAATAAGTATTACTGTTTGCTTTGATAAAAACATTGTATTTGTTCCTTGTTTACAACAATATTAAAAATGCACTTTCCCGTCTTCATAATTATTTTTCTCAAAAATTTCCTTATGTAAGGCAATAAACTTATTACATTACCCTATTGGCAATTGCATGGAGTGTCAGAATATGGAATAAAAAATGGGGGTTGCTAATTTTAAAAACTGCCGATGATGTCACCACACTTAAACGCTTAAACACCCTGTATATCCGTATATTATGTCAAAAAATATGGAATTTAAAAACAAAATCGACCTGTTTTTGAAATTTTTCCAAAAATCAATAATTTTCTGTTTATCGAATTTATTCCTTACTTTTGACTCTCACTGTATACGGAGAATTTAAAACGTAAGAGATTAACAAAAAGTAGTGGCAGGTATAGTGGTGTAACCAGCATTGATTGTAATCAAGCGATTTTAATTTCTAAAAATCATGATTTTTAAAAAAGTAAAAAGATTCTCATTAAATAAACAAAACTGGGCCCAAATTTCTAAGATTAAGATATACATATTTTAAGACATTTAACAATTGTGCATTTTTAACGTAAAATAAAACAAAAGACGATCGAAAAATAAATAAAGAAAATTTATAAATTAAAAAAAATAACATCAAAACAAAAAAAAATTCATAAAATAAACAAAACTGTGTCGACTTTCTAAAATAAAGATATATTTTAAGACATCTGACAATTGTGCCATTTTTGACGTAAAGTGAAATAAAAGGCGATCAATAAATAAATCAAGAAAATGTATTTAAAAAAAAATTCATAACATAAATAAATGATAACAAAAAATTCTCTTCGGATAAAGAAAACTAGTTTGACTTATTTAGATATATGTACTACTTACTACTCCTATATCGCAAGACATTTGACAATGGTGTAAAATAAAACAGAAGACGATCGAGAAATAAAGCAAAAATGTATAGGAAATTTAAAATAATATAAGAATTAAAAAAGTTCATGAAATAAACAAGACTTGATCGATTTTCTAAAACTGAAATATATTTTAATCCATCTGACAATTCTGTCATTTTTGACGTGAAATAAAACAAAAGACGATCGACAAATAAATAAAGGAAATTTATAAATTAAAAAGAGTAACATCAAAATAAAAAAATTCTCAATAAATAAACAAAACTGGATCGACTTTCTATAATTAAGATATACTTAAAGACATTTGACAGTTGTGCAATTTTTGACGTAAAATAAAACAAAGGATGATCGATAAATAAAGAAAATACATAAAATATTAACGGATTATCCATGATATTTGTGGAGACGATGTGCCAGAAGGTCACAAAAAAGTTCTTTGTGATCTTCTGGCACATCGTCTTCAAAATTTATGAAAATATACAAAGTTTTAAAAAAATAACATCATTTTCTTAAAAAATAGTAAAGGAGACTGTGGTTTAAGAAATAATTGAAATTTATCTCCGCCCACAATAATTTTATAACCGTAGATACGTATTTCGGCAGTTAAGCTGCCATCTTCAGTACAGTTAAAAAAAAAGTTTTTTAATGTCCACGGATATAAAATTAGTGTGGGCGGAGATAAATTTCAATTATCATTTTCTTATTTTTCCTCTATCTTCTTTGTTTGAAGAAATAACCAAAAAATAAAAATATTTCTTAAGAAAATTCTGAATTCTCTACACTCTGAAGAATACCATTTTGCCATAACTCGTTTCGTCAATTTGATATCATCATCCAGTTCATTTTTTCTTATGGGCGCCATATTTAAATTTAGCCACAGAGGAATCTCCCCTTCCTACTGATTACGCCAATATAGTACATGTTGCCGACTGTACCGGTCAGTAGTTATTGCCGCTTCTTGTTTTTATAATAAACAATTTACTTGCCCGTTTTTTTTTTCTTGTAACCTATGCATTTGACCAACTTAAGAAAAATATAGAAAAGTAGGAAATTCAACTTGTCCTCAAACATTTAAGCTCATAGTGTATATTAAACGTATCTTTGGAAAAACAGAAAAGAAGAAATTCCGGCATTTTCTTACTCAGGTGCTTCCTGTCAATTAATATTAAATTAAAAATAATAATAATTTGGTTAATAATTTGGTTAAAGAATGTTTCATTTCATAGCTATCCGATGAAAGTAAAAAATTTAAACAAAAATTACAATCTCATAATAAAACACATAAGTAGTTTCACTTTAATTATAAATAAACCGAAAATACAAAAATATAAATATATAGATTACTAATACGGACGTTTTCTACTTTTCTACTTTTCTTACATTAAAAATGCAATTAGAAATTATTTTTGTCTTAAACATGGCTACCTGTGCACTACTTAAATCCAACTGGATTTGTTTTTATATGACTTCGCCATCTGTCCGTAAACTATCTCATTACCATGACATCATTCACCTTACTTTGACCTTAGATGTAACAGAAAGGTCGATTTTCGCACAGTTTGGTTATCTCACCGGCGTTTAGAAGGTCGTAAGACGAAGCCGTTCTCAGCATTTACCAAGTTCCTGTAAGTATTCGTCAATTTTGATAAGATATTCTGAAAATAATTTGCTCTTTTACACCTCAACTAACCAATCGTTAAGGCGGATACACAAAATTATTAATACATTTTATGTTATCACATCACAAGACTTATTCCGTTAGTTACCGCCAATTTAATACAGTTTAAAGTTTTAGAATCACCTCATGCAATGTAATTTTAAATTGCAGTGTGCCGAGAAGAACTTTTTCTACTGCGAACATGCCCATCAAAAGCATTTATGCTCGTCAAATTTTCGACTCCCGTGGTAACCCTACTGTGGAAGTTGATCTCGTAACTGATTTAGGACTTTTCCGTTCGGCTGTTCCATCAGGAGCTAGCACAGGTATCTTGACATTTAATTTAAAAAGGGTGTGGTTGTCTTACGACTGTAACTTTTCATCCACCGTAATCTCGGAGCCACTCCGCAGTTTCCATAAAACGAGAGCCGAAGACACTCGGACCTTCTCACTCCAATTCAGTTTTGAAGTTTGGCACTCACTTGAGAAATGCATATGCAGTTATATCAGAATTAGCAAGGGGCCACTTAACTGAATTCATTTATTCATTAATGCTTCTAAAATAGTTACGTAATTATGCAGTCGCTCGAAAAAGTGTTTGAACATCATGGATTTTGTGTTAATTTTGTAATAGGAATATAGTTTTAAATAATATGCATGTTTTTTTAAAAAGACATTTACTGTTTATATAGGATACACAGATACACAGATACACAGATACATAGATACATAGATACATAGATACATAGGTACATAGTGAGTTTTAAAGCGTCCCTTCTTCCATAGCACATTTATAGAACAACAGCGCCCTCTATTTCATAAAGCAGCTGGATAATATCAAGTTTACAATTGATTGCAAACTCTTATTACATTATAATCATCGTATTTTTGTTACAATACAGTTATTTTACCGTCTCGTCTTTTACTTTGTTGTAATTAACAATGTTTTAAAATTGATTCGACCTTTCAAGGTCAACCGGAAATAGGTATAACGGAGACAATTTTCGAATTTCAAATGGGAACATATCGCATCGCACATCATGTCCAAGAGTGATACAATTGAGAATTTTTGATAAATGTCAGCTCCCCAAGAAAAACATTGAAATACGAAATAAATCAGATTAAAAACGTCATAATGAATATGCCATATTAATCTAAAAAAGTTGAATTTATGTTTATTAAAACAATTTTCCTTCAAATTTCGAATTTTGATGGAAAAAGTGGAATGCTTTTGCATGTAACGGAAACTTTCCAGTTTTGAGTTTGCAGCAGATATGCGATATGTCGAGTTGGGTATCATTAGGACAGAATTTTAAAAGAGAAACAAAATCGATTTGAACAACTTTTTAATACCTGAAATAGTTTTCCAGAAAATTATGTGCTAAAAACACTGTTATCAGTTATCTTAATCATACATCGTTTCAGTTGGTTTAAAACGTTACAATCTACAATGTTCAATAAGTATCGGAGATTGATCAATACATTTTGGTATTCGACATTGGTGTTCGAAACAAAACTCGTGACGAATGTTGCCAGATTATTATGTAAAAGTTTCTCACCATAATTCCGCACAATTTCCCGCACCAGTTGAAATAAAACATTTTTCTCTGATACAAAAACTGAACTATTTTCTAAAATTCTATTGATTCCTGAAGTTAATAAGATTAAACCTGAAACGCCAAATTTAATAGAAAAATTGGCATCAAAAAATAAATATCTAGACAAATTTAATTTACTATTTATAATCAAGCGCTCAAGCTGAGTGATTGCTAAAATTCACAACCTACAGATAGATAAGCTGTAGAATTAAAAAATAAAATAAAATATAAATTTTTAATAGACCATTAAACTTGAGAAACCATAATTATTTAAAAATTTACATGTACATATACCATAAAACTAGCATTATCAACAAAAATTGCGAGAATGTTATTTACAATATATAACATTTCAACAATCATTTCTGAACCTCTTTAACTTTGCAACCTTTGAAATCTTTAATAAAAATAAAATAAACACTTCACATTCCTCACTGGCTATTATAATACAGAGACAGGAATATTCACGGCGAATCAGTGTTGCCAATTCGGTGATTTTTTCACCAGATATGGTGATTTTTTCAAGTCCTTGCGACTTTCTGAGGTAATTCTGAGGTCATTCCATTAGAAAATATCAGAGAGTTTCTCATACCCTCTTGGACACTGGGTGGTTAAATATGTCACATCGGAGACTTCTTCACTCGTCCTGCCTTTTTCATAAGATTATTCTAAATAAATGCCCTAGTTATTTATACAAGAAAATCTTGTTCAGATCGGATGTTCATCACTTAAATATTCGTTACAAAGGCTCTCTCACTCCTCCCTTTCATAGAACGTCGTTATTTGAAAGGTCTTTTTCTTTTAACATTGCCAAAGTATATAATAATATTCCCCTAAATTTTAAATCTTTACCTGCCACAAGCTTCAGAAGACGTATGGTAGATTTTCTGAAACGCATCACTTAATTGTATTTTTTTTCCTTTAATATTTTAGTAATTATTTCTTTTAATTGTTTAATTATAAACATATGTATATGATATATAACGCCATTAATTCTCTTATGTTTTGGGTATCGTGGGGTTGGGTGTAGAAGCAGAAGTGTACACCTTTATTGCGTGTTCACATTCTAAACTTCGCCGCGCTTTGTTTTCTGTCATATTGTATTCTTTTTAAGTTGCATTTACTGGTGTCTGTGTTATGATGGAAATAAAGACAATATTATTATTATTATTATTATTTGCGACTTGTCTCAAACCTGGTGAATTTCGAAGTGACTGTTGTTGATGGCTTGACACTGACAGCCACAGTATAAGAATCACACAGTAGCGTCACTCGAGTATAACTGTCACATTTGCTATTTTGTTTGATACCTACCCAGCTGTAAATTACATAGCATTTCCATAAGGGTATCAAACAGAATGGCCGCTTTTTTTGACACTGACGTTTAAGTGACGCTACTGGGTAATTGCTTATACTGTGCTGACTGCTGACAGCCTTCACTTTACAAGCATCATTTGACATTTCAAATTAAAAATTAAAACGCTAGTTTCTATTCACATAACCTACAATTTTGTCGCTGTTCAGGTTATGTCAAATAATTAATTATATTATTAATATATATATGTTAATTATATTGCCAACTCAACGGTTATTCTTGACTTCTTTGTCGAAGCTCAAAAAATGATTAATAAACATAATGGTAATTAAAATTCGTAAAAAAAAGGAGAATGGAAAACAAATCACAATTACAACATCTAAGAAAGAAAAAAAAACGCAAGAAATTGAAAATAAACTTTTGATTATGTATTTAATTTCTGAAAAATGGTAAACAATTAAAAATGAAGAAAATCAAGAACTTTTTTGATAATTGAGAAATCTAGTCGAAATTAAAAAAAAAAATTCTAAAGATAGTGAGAAAAACAAGTGACGATCGTAATATTCGCGAAAAGACGAGGAACGCAGAAAAGTTTTGATGATATAATTATAACAGATAACATTAAGGCGCTTGCCTTGCAGTCACAAAGTTTCTGAGGGGCCAAAGGGTGAGGGGAAGGAACAGTCAGTAGGCGTGTCGCTGATGAACCCCCACCAAAAATGTTTGCAGATTTTTAAGCTAAGTTCACATGCATTGCGGATACGCAAAATTTTTATTGCGGATCGTTTCTAATTGGTTCAAAATTCAAAATGAACCAATTAGAAACGATCTGCAATAAAAATTTTGCGTATCCGCAATGCATGTGAACTTAGCTTTAGACGAGTGCATGTGTCTGTCGCCGTTGAAGTTTACTATATGTGCATGCTAACTATTGACCAACGACGTTAACGAGTTAAAAGTAACAGGAGAGAGTCATACTAACAGTCGTTACTCGTCCAAACTGGTCAGTAAATATGACCGCTGTAGGCGTACAAAATTCTGGAATGTCCACAAAACCAACAGTTCATCATTGTTTATAATACACTTACTACATTAAATTTAGCTAAATAAGATTTGAGAAATGTCAATTGTATTCTATACTCTGGAGTTTAGCTCTTCAAGGGCTAACCGAAACTGCAATAAAATCTGTAGTCAGCTATATGTCAGTATATGTATTTGTGAGACAAGTAGTTTTAGTTTTTCATTAATTCAAATCGGCCTTCTTGCGGCGTTTCTTTGAGAAATTTTTTAAAATTACTTGTTCACTTTTTATAGGAAAGTATGGAAAAGGAAGTTTCATATTTCAAAGTAAGACAAAATATCTGGTATTGGTGTTTGTGTCCACATCATGCAGATACCTAGAAGTTATTATTGTAGGGATCACAAGAAAATTTACATTCTATAGGTACTTTCTGGAGCTCCTTACGAAAAGTTATAATTAGATTTTATTTAAAATGTTTCGTCTCGTACTGACCATCATCAACTTCATTTTTTCTTATGGCAGTCACAATCAACTTTAGCTCGGTTTAAACGATTTCATACCTCTTACGTTTTCGATATCAAAATGGTGAACATCGAATTTGTAGCAGCCTGTATATTCTGTTTGGCTTACTTTGTAAGTTGTATTTTCATCTTAGTCGCTCCCATTTTTTTTCGGTACTCTGGATTTCTTATCGGTAAATTTGGGAAACGAGGATCTATTATTTCTGACAACAAGCAATCGAAATAAAACATTTCCAAATGTTTCCTCATTTTTTTTTCGCAGAAATCATCATATCTTTTTTTGGCATAGAATTTGTAATGAAAAAGTTATTGTATTGTAAATAAGTTTGTACAGTCAGATAATAAAAAAACCTCTCCCCCCACAAAATGGTAAGCTCCTCCTCATTCGTTTGTCCGCCTGCTCGACATAGTGCTATCAGCCTGCTCGACATAGTGCTATCATACTCTATGAGAGAGACACCTTTTTATTATCTGACTGTACATACATACTGGGTGATTCCAAAATGGCGAATAAGCTTTCCAGTACGTTACTCTAGCTAGACACTTCAGAGAGTACCAGTAAAATGTTAAAAATACTCTAAACACAATTTTTTTGTCTTGAGCAATTTTTGTAAGTTTAATTGTTATTTAAGTTCATAATTTAATGAGTTTCTTCTTCAATTTTGTATGGAACAAACAATAAATGCAATAAACTTTACGTATTCAAGCTTTATTGTGAATTCTAAGAAGTTAAAACAACCGATTCGCATTCGCGCTTTTACGAGTCTTTTTCGTCTCTTCCATAGATTAGGATAACGACTTTTGTCTCTATTTTCTTTCGTCATTCTCATATATCAAGTGCAACTTTTAATAATGCATGGAAACTATTAAACTCTTCCGTAAGGAGGAGTGTCTTTGTCTTCATTTGAAACAACCAATCAGGTGCGCTTCTTACGGACGTGCTTGTTTACCGATTGAAGAGACATCTGAGACACATTTTATTTGAAATATGTTAAACTATTTCCTTCATACACAATACAGAGATATGGTAAAAGAATCATACAAGACGGGTGCGAATTAATTTTTAAATAAAAAAGTCATCTTTTTTCGGAAAAAAATAAAATAAATCTTGCTGTGCTTCACTCGAAATCCGTACTTTTCACAATAAAGTTTTCAGTTTTCAATAATAATTTTGAAAATTTTAATACGCTCCCGTGTAGTGTACCCTTTGAACTGTATGTAGTATGAATTTCGAATTATTTTAATATTTCTTAATATACTTAAAATGTATCCTTCTGAAGCGTATGCGTATTTTAGACGCGTGCTGGGGAGAAAGGATAGGGCCTTAATAACGAATACAAACAAAAAAGGAAAGCATTTTTGATTACTGCAAAAATATTATTGACATAGAAAAGAAAGAAAACGGTAACTTCAAAAGAAAAACAAATTACGATCATGAAATTTCGAATGAACAAAGACGGAAAAACAAATGACAATCGTAAATTTTACGAAAGAAAAAGACAGAAAAACAAATGAAAAACGTAATGTTTATAGCAACTTTCATTTTTCATATGCTTAATTTTCTATTTTAAATTTTGTTTGCTTTTTTTTCATTTCATTTTTTGCTTTACTTTTGTGTCTTCTTTTTTTTTAAATTTTAATTTAAATTTATTTTAATTTCTCTTTTCTTTCAATATTTGCTTTTGGTTTTTTTTTTGTTTCTGTTTTTCATTTTTTTCTAATTTTTCATTTGCTTTTGGTTTTTCATTTCCCTTCAGTCTTTCATTCGATTTTTTTTTCATTTAAATTTTTTCCATTGATGTTCTTCACTGGTCTCGTTTCATTATTTACTTGCTTTCTGTTATGGTTTTTGATTTCTTTTCTTCAAATTTGTTTTTCCTATCAGTTTGCTTTCATTTTTAGTTACGTCATTGAGATTCTTAATTTCCTTTTGATTTTTGTTTTTCACTTGTTTTTTTTCCTAATTTTTGTTCGTTCCTTGACCGCGACAGATTGTTTAATTTAGATCACAAATGCTTTCTGGTATTCAATATAAAAGTTTGGAGATTTTTCGTATAACACTGCCTCAATTTGGTGATTTCTGGTGATTTTTAGAATAGGAAATTAAGGTTTTCCATTTTATTCCGTTGGCAACACTGCGGCGAATATGTTGGAAACAACGCCTTACAAGATCGTTGAAAATTTATGCATGGCAATAATCGATAATGAACTATTTACAAAATATTACAAAATCAGTCAAGGCATACTTCCGGTTCTACTGGACGTCCATACTTTCTTATTTTCTTCTTATTTTACTTTTTTATTTTAAACGAAACAACACCCAGTATATTGCTACATTTTTGGATTACCCGTGCAATTCCACATCTACGATTACGGTGGTTAAATACAATAAATCGGAATATTTCAAAAACTAAAAAAGATAGAGAATTGTACTTTTCAGTTTGATCATAAAGGTGAAGCAATATTTTTTTGATAAAGGATAATTCTTAGAGAGCTTACAGAGAAGCCACAGAAGTTGAAAGTTTTCAACAATTAATAACTTGATTTTTTTTAATGCGACCACTAACTTTTTTCTGTACCATCTGAAGCCAAATATAATTTTCCTTTAGTTTTGTACAAACAGTGTTTGTTTATCTCTAATGGTTTTCAAAGATATTTATACTTCTTATTAAATCCTGATTTATAAAGACTTGCTTTTCGAATTTCTTGTGCATCCAACAGCTCAAATGCATTTCTGACTCCAATATATTCTAAAAGACCATACACCGTGAATATTGTTACGGTAATAATTTAAGTAACATGAAATAAGGGTCGTAGCTCAGTATAACACAACATTTATTATCAATTAATTACAACTACAAATACTCACGTATTTTGGGCACTTACTGACAATTAGACTAGATGACACTCTGACTAGATTTATTCGAATTATGAGCTAACGTTCGATTTGTCGCCTTTTTATAGGGGTTTTGTTTCCGGGGTATTACGTCTATTGTTGCCTTGACATTTTTGCACACGGCTCGGCTTTAGATCTATGCACGTAGATGAGTCATAAGATTTTGCACACGGCACACGAATGAATCATACGCTTTGATATTTGCATTGAGATCTGCAGGTGCATCTTCTGCAACGCGGATGAGTCGTAAATTACATAATTGCAAATGAGTCATTCTTATGTTTATAATAATGTTCCGGTAGAATGATCTTTGCAGCATTTCGGCGGCGTTATCCTTGTCCTTGTTACAATATCCCTGTATATATGAGTCTTTTATTATCACAAAATGTGTTTTGTGTTTCAATCCTTACATGCACATAATTTTTTTCTTCATCGTGATCCCCCTGATATATTACTGCCATCGCATCGCATCGCATGAGGGACCATATTAACAAATATACAATATACTTTTAGGAGTTCACGAGGCTCTAGAGCTTCGCGATGGAGACAAAGCAAACTACCATGGTAAAAGCGTTTTGAAGGCCGTCAACAACGTCAACATTGAAATTGCCCCGGAGTTGCTTAAACAGAAGTTCGAGGTTACCGAACAGAAGGAGATTGATGATTTCTTGATTAAACTGGACGGCACCGAAAACAAGTCCAAGTTTGGCGCAAATGCGATTTTGGGCGTGTCCTTGGCAGTTTGTAAGGCAGGCGCTGCGAAGCGCGGAGTTCCACTGTACCGCCACATTGCTGACCTGGCCGGGAACAAGAACATTATTTTGCCAGTTCCTGCATTTAATGTCATTAATGGAGGATCGCATGCGGGAAACAAACTGGCTATGCAGGTAGTAGATTGAATAATTTTGTTTTTCGTTTAAGTTTCACTAAATATTATCGTTTATTAGTAGTGTTTTTTGAAATTTTTGATTGGTTTGATTAGGCTAAGGTCTCTAGATCTGAAAAATTAGCTTTTTTTGAAGAACTTTGAAGCAATATACCTATGGGCTTAACAAAGCACGTTTGGATACAGCCCATGGTTAGACCATGTAACGCATTTTGGCGACATCCTGTATATTTCAACATTTTTTTTTAATTTCTAAATTTCTGAATTCAAAATATGCAGATTTGGGACATCAGTTTCTTGTATAGGCCTTTTTGCACATGGGCTTGTGGTCTACACCACCGATTGTTACACCACTGGTTTTAAATACTGATTGATTTTTTAAATTTCACATTCAGTTACTTTTGTAACAAGATAAATTCAAGCAAAATGTAGGGCGCAGCTTATTACAGATAGCAACGTTTATTTTATTAATTAAAGTCACAAATGTAATTTTATCTTTGATAATAACTGAGAAAATAATTAAATAACAGGCGACAAAAGCAAGGTTATATTGCAACTGTGAAGAAATATAGCGCGTGTTCAACAACACCATGGGTTCATTGTTGACACAGCACTCTAGATATGAAATTTAAAAAAAAACCATTCGGTATAACTGAGGACTGTCAAACCATGACCACGGATTTTCGAGGCGGCCTGTATTTTAAGATCTAGAATTTTGAAAGACTAAAGTATCTTCACCCAGAACAAAGTTTGCATTCATTTCTAATTGAATCAGTCATTTGCGAAACCCTATAAGTCAGTTGCCAGCAAATTTTGAGCAACTGAAAAAAAATTGAGTCAGAGTTAGGGCCAGTTGACCAATGCCAGTTTAAATTTAAGCTGAAGCTTAAACCCTTAACGACGATTATCTCAACAATTGTCGGTAAGGGTTTAAGCTTTAGCTTATGACCGTTTTACACTATGACACTTTAGATCTAAAATCTGTTACAAAGTGAGTGACAAGTGCCAATTCAACCAATCAAAATTCATTGTGGTAGCCTATCTCTCTCACTTTGTTATCAAATTTAACAAATATAAAACGGGCTTTAAAGTTAAACTTGAATTGTATCGTGCTTTCAAATAAAAAACTTCTCAGGCAGGCTATGACTTTCTTTTATTCCATTAAAATTACATTGTTTTACATGTTTTCATGGCCTGCCTGAGAAGTTTTTTTATTTGAAAACCCTTTACAACTGGGCCTTAGTCGTGAGACAGGATAAACATTTTTTCGATACATTTCCTTACAATTACACCATTTAACCTTATTTTCTGGCCTGGCTAGCATGTACAGTCGCATACACAGAAAATGAGATACTATTTTAGAGTATTCAGCTTTAAGCGACAGTTGTACATCTTACAGTTTAGGATATAATGTCATGACAATATAATAATGACATTTCAATGATGATTACATTTTTCTGAAATCGAAAAGTACGACTACACTGGTACCTACCTGAAGGACAGCAAATTGTGCGAGTACAATCTAAGATCTCCAGCACAACCGGCTAAACTCCTGTAGAAGGGGAGGGTCAACGTAACCCCAAAAGCAAAGGGGGAAAAAGTGAAATAAAATAAAAGTCACCAGCTGAGTACACTTGTTTTTATTTGATAAAGCTCAAGAATTTAACACAAAATTAGCCAGTACAACCCAGAAAGGGTCACAATGAGTTGAGCAAAAGAGTAAAATTGTTATCGGTCTAACGTTTAATAAAAACTTTGCCCGAGAAGCAGATCTGCTTTTCGTTTACAGAAAATGCATAACACGGCGTTTAAACGACGCAAACGAAACAATGGAGCGGAGGAGGACAGTGCTGCCAATGATGTAAAACGGCGTTAAATATTACGTCACGAACTCTCCTGTTGCGGCGTCACGTCTAAGGTCGAGTCCAACTTTTACATGAAGAGGGGTGAACGACTTTTAGCAACTAAGACTCCGCTTACGGCTTTCTTTCTACACAAAGGTCATTGTCAAATGTCAGAAAGGGAGTACGACTACTACTGGAAGCCTATTCTTTTATTCCAGAAACAGGCTTAGAGAAGCTTATAAGGAGCTTGAATTTGCTTGACGTGCACTTAAGCAGATCTCGGAGTAAATAAATTCCGTTTCAGGCTTCAATCGAAAGATTCACGTGAAAAGAAGCACTAAGAAAGAACGCGCTCTGACCAACCATCCTGGGACGAGGGTCGTTACGAGATGACCTCTGTTTTAACCGGGCGAAAGAGTGAAAAATAGAGTATTGCTGTAGGGCGTAGGTAGCGGCTTGTGGTTTTCTGATGCAATATGATGAAATGTGACGAACGGCACGTAAGCCCTAACTAACCTTTCTGTTCCCACACGAATGTAACAACACAACTAGGTTTTGGGCATTTTAGCTTCAAGACATGGTCCGTTTTTCAAATTCGCGACTGTACAGCAGCAGACAATAAAATCCGGGCAAGAATTTAACATGTCATGGGTATTTAAACAAATTTGGTAAATAGACTTTTGCAGCAATTTTTCTTTCTGTCCCAATTTCACCTGGCAGTCAATACTTTCACTTTTTAAGCAGAATTTAAATGAGGCACTTTGTCAATGAACAAGAAATAAACACGAACTATTAACAGTGAATTTGTATTAAACGTCAGATTTACTAGCGACACTTCGTGTATGTACTAAAGGTTAAAAATATAACTGTAAGGCTTACTTTATGGAAGGACTGTGAAGAATGCAACAAACAAGATAATTCTGTGAACTTTTGTTTAATAAATAAGCTTAGTGTAAAAAAATTAGCCGTCTGCTTTATCAGACATCGAACTCCTGAACTCCTCATTGGTTGCTGATGTTGGCCAACTGAACACATTTCATTGTAGAAATCTCTGATCTTCGTATCTTCCGCAATGAAGCTCACTAGCTTCTTTATGTTGTCAATTTTTTTTCTTAGTGATTAAGATCTTTCCCATAAGTCACTGATTACTAGGGTTTCTCCAATAAACGTAAGGTACTTTTCTTTTGGTGGCCTGGTCTGATGGTGTATCTCCGTCAAACGATGAATCCTCACCACAGTAGTCGATTTTGGCAAACAAATTTTGGCGTTTCTCAAATAATCAATCCAATTATTAGTCAAATTAATTGGAATTATTTTATACATTTATATTTTTTTATTTATATTAAAAAAGTTGTTGTCCGAGTAATTTTCAGTAAACAGTAGTAGGAAGTGAATTACCTGTCACCCTATACTGGTACTTAATAATCAATATTTGGTTCTTAAAATTCAGTTTCCCATTAATTATAACGAATGCACGTAAATTACAAGTTGTAAGCAGTGTTCTCAAGTTTAGAAAAAAATGTTACAATTGCTGAAGTTACTTCCTTACTAAATTTTATATGTATTGTTCACTTTAATTTTGTAAAATCATAATAAATATACAGTGTGGGCGAAAACCAGTGGCTTTACCATCGAACATATAAATAAATATCCACACGTATACTTCACGTACTATCGAGTTCACGCCGCACCTGAGTAGGCATTCGGACTTTGAATTCCACAACTCTCCCGCGGCCTGGTTATAAGTCATGTATAAAAACTAAAGGATTTCGGATTTCTTTATTAAATTTCAATCACAATTTTAATTTACAAGTTTAAAAATGAAATTGTAGACCTATACATGAAAAGTCTTACACTGTTAAACACAAAAGATATGTAAATCACATAGAGAGATTCCATTTAAAAATTATCACTTGCCTTGATACATCATTTTATGTACAGTTCATGTAATTTTTAGTCCAGTTGCTTACTTTTGTTTACATTTTTTTAAAAATTATTTTCTATTTCAGCGTGTATCAAGTTGTTTGTTGTACAAATATTCATATTTTTTTTGTAGGAATTTATGATTTTACCTACTGGCGCTAGCTCATTCAGCGAGGCCATGAAAATGGGTAGTGAAGTCTACCACCACTTAAAAAATGTCATCAAGGGCAAGTTTGGTTTAGATGCGACCGCAGTTGGTGATGAAGGTGGCTTCGCCCCTAACATCCAGAACAACAAGGACGCACTGACTTTGATTCAGGATGCAATTGCTAAGGCTGGTTACACTGGTCGCATTGACATTGGTATGGACGTTGCTGCTTCTGAATTTTTCAAAAATGGCAAGTAACTACCTTTACCTTAAAATCATTATTCACTCATAATTTAGGTACGTTCCATTCTACAGAATTTCAAGTTCTGAACCGTTCAAAACTTGAAATCCTGAGGAAAGGAACGAACCTAATAAGTAAACATGTATTGCAGGTAAATATGACTTGGACTTTAAAAATCCCAAATCTGACAAGAGCAAGTGGATAGACTCAAAGAAACTGGAAACTGTCTACCTCGACTTCGTGAAGCAATTCCCCATCGTTTCCATTGAGGATCCGTTTGATCAAGATGATTGGGAGGCATGGGCGTCTATTACTGCAGCCACTTCCATTCAAATTGTGGGCGACGATTTGACCGTAACGAACCCTAAACGCATACAAACTGCCGTGGAGAAGAAAGCTTGTAACTGTCTCTTATTAAAGGTGCGTATGGAGTTTAAATTGGCACATCAACTGACGAAATATTCCAGGTGAATCAAATTGGTTCCGTTACGGAATCCATTGATGCGCACTTGTTGGCCAAGGCCAATGGATGGGGCACCATGGTATCTCATAGATCTGGTGAAACTGAAGATACTTTCATTGCCGACCTCGTAGTGGGCCTGTCCACTGGACAAATTAAGACCGGAGCTCCGTGCCGTTCCGAGCGCTTGGCCAAGTACAATCAGATTCTGCGCATTGAAGAGGAGTTGGGAGCAAATGCTAAATACGCAGGCCAAGCTTTCCGCCGCCCACAATAAAGTACTACCTCAATAAGAAGTCGGGCTATCGACGTACTGAAATGTTAATTTCCTTTTTGTAGCTTATGTAATAAGCAAAATTTTTTGTTAATAATTTTTAGTAATAAAGGACATATTAATGTGTTTCTTGTTTTTTTTTTTTTTTTATTATGAAATTATAATAATTTTGAGACTTGGCGGAAATTGTGAATTTATGGGTTCACAATTGTGGCACACCAATTGGACTTCTTGGATTAAAGGTCTATGTAAAACCTCACCCTTTCTGATTATTAAGAACGTAACAAAGATTGTCGCTATTATAATGATTACAAGTAAAACTTTTGGTGAGACATGGACAGTACCAATGCAGCGCCATCTAAAATATTTTGGTCAAGCGATCCAACGCCGGTGAACTCGATTGAACCGGCTGGCAGAGGCCGCAAATATGGCGAAACCACGTTCCCCGTAGACTCGGAAAGACGCTCGGAAATGAATGTCGAGTCGAACTGAAACGGTACAGTAAAACTAAAACGGGAACTAGGCGTAAAACTAGAAGCCTGAGTGGAAAGAAAGAAAAGGTTATTAGCGTCCAAAATGGCGTCAGACAATTCGCTCGATTTTTACCTGAGTTTTGTAGTTTTGTTGCCGGGTCACAGAAGATGCTGCAACATTATCTAATAGAAGTTTGAACTACATAGGTACAGTGGCGGACACAAAGGAGAAAGATTGTCGCTATTATAATGATTACAAGTAAAACTTTTGGTGAGACATGGACAGTATCAAAGCAGCGCCATCTAAAATATTTTGGTCAAGCAATCCAACGCCGGTGAACTCGATTGAACCGGCTGGCAGAGGCTGCAAATATGGCGAAACCACGTTCCCCGTAGACTCGGAAAGACGCTCGGAAATGAATGTCGAGTCGAACTGAAACGGTACAGTAAAACTAAAACGGGAACTAGGCGTAAAACTAGAAGCCTGAATGGAAAGAAAGAAAGAAAAGGTTATTAGCGTCCAAAATGGCGTCAGACAATTCGCTCAATTTTTACCTGAGTTTTGTAGTTTTGTTTTGTTTGTTTAGTTTGTCACAGAAGATGCTGCAACATTATCTAATAGAAGTTTAAACTACATTGGTACAGTGGTGGACACAAAGGAGAGGGCTGGTGATTAACGAAAAAAAATCGGTTTTTTCATTAGCATATTTCCCTTAAGCTCTCTTTTTGTATCAAGGATAAACCAATAAACAAAATGTTAAATACATTGCTCTTAATAGATAGAAGGGGATCGATGCTGCACGTAAAAGAAAATTATTGCAGTCAGCGCCATTTTTTTAAATCAAGTAACGAAACAAACAAATATTGCAATTGACGTTATTTATAATCGCAAGTCAAAGTCACTTTGAACTTTTCGATAAAGTTAATACCAAAAATTCTCGTTTTCCTCTCACTTTAACACCTAAATCTCGGCGACTTCAAATTGATAGCAATGTTTTGAGATCCGATAAAGTTTAAAAATGAACGTATTGCGAAGAAGTTTAAAATTAGTGTAAGTTTTTAATATTTTATTTAACGATTTCATAATAACTATTTTTTTGCAGGGACAGCACCCGTGGCTTTGACTTTGGTGATGGAATATTCAAATTAATGCCAAAATGTTCGGTAGCATCTCACAATTCTCTGGAAAACAATGTCCGGACGTTTTGTTCTAAAAGAAATTCGGGCATGCGCATGGAACACATTATTGCTCGTCAAATTTTCGATTCTCGTGGAAATCCTACCGTCGAAGTTGATTTGATCACCAACAAAGGTCGTTTTAGAGCTGCTGTACCATCTGGAGCGAGCACAGGTAATTTATACTGTTCAAACTATTGTGTTTCCTCCACCAAGTCGCTTTATTAGTTTTCTAAATTAATTCAATATTGATGCGGGGAAATGCCAGTCCGGAAAACTTGGGGTCGGCTGAAGGATGACGCGGCGCAGACAGGGTTACTCCTTGGGGGTTGATGCGGTGGGTGTAGTTAGAGTTACTCGGCGGTGGCTCGTAGATCCTGCCAAGTCGGGAGATATCAACAGCAACAGTGCGGCGACGTGGACCTCAATAAACGCCTCGGGGGTTGCGTAGATCCAGTGAAGTGATAGAGATGACAACGAGGGATGTGTTCGGCCTCGTTGTCCAGGAAGCAGCGGTGCTGTGGCGATCTGGTCGGTCCTTTTGGATGCGTCGGCAGCAAGGGATGTCTTCTGCCTCGGTGTGAGGGGTCGTCCAGGAAGCAGCGATGCTGTGGCGATCTGGTCGGAATCGATTTTTGAGAATCGGAAAGATTAATAGTCTTGATATTTACTAGGAGTACAATTTATTGCTTAATCAAGTAGTACTTTGCGAAATCTGTTATTGAAATATGTATGAACAATTGTTTTTCCACGATAGGAATCCACGAAGCAGTGGAACTTCGTGACGAAATAAAGGATGAATACCATGGTAAAGGAGTTTTGAAAGCAGTCGAAAACATAAATAAAATAATCGCCCCTAAGCTTCTGGAAGCCAAAATGGAATGTAACATGCAAGAAGAGATCGACGACTTCCTAATTAAACTAGACGGAACAGAAAATAAAGGCAAACTGGGAGCGAATGCAATACTGGGTGTTTCGTTGGCCGCGTGTAAAGCAGGCGCAGCCCAATGCAAATTACCGTTATACCGATACATCGCCATACTGGCTTCAAACGAGAACATAGTTTTGCCAGTTCCGTGTTTCAATGTCATTAACGGAGGGAAACATGCCGGAAATAAGATTGCCATGCAGGTTTGCCGAACGTTTTGTAATTGCATTCCGTATAGTTGCATTTGTTTCAGTAGGAATTTATGATCTTGCCAACTGGTGCAGGCTGTTTCACGGAAGCCATGAAAATGGGTTCCGAAGTTTACCACCACTTGAAGAAAGTGATAAAAGAGAGATACGGTTTGGATGCTACGGCTGTCGGAGACGAAGGGGGATTTGTTCCTAACGTCGGTGAACATACTGAGGGCCTTTGCTTACTAATGGACGCAATCGAAAATTCTGGTTACGCAGGTAAAATTGATATTGGTATGGATGTGGCAGCGTCGGAATTCTTTAAAGATGGTAAGTTACGCCAGTTTAAAATTAACTGTCACTAAAATGTTCTGCTTATTAAGAAATGTTTTATAATCTATTAAGTCGAGGAAGAACAGAGATACCATATTTCTTCACTATACAGGGTGTAATCGAATAAGTTTCACTTATTAACACTGTAAGTTCTTCAGCACAAAAGGAATCAATTCTACAAGTATCAATGGTTTTGCTCAAAAATTAAAAACTGACCTACCACAAGAGCGCATCGCCTTTTGTTTGAGAACCTCTGCTCATTCGCCAGTCTGTGGTTGTTATAAACTGCCCTGTACTCTTTCAATTTTCGATATTTATCGGGAACCTTCTTCGTTTTAAAAGAATAACTGGGTTTTTCTCAGTCCTAGTTTAACTTTAAACTCCTGTTTATTCCCATGGTAGTAATTATAAAAACAGTTGTTCCTATGGAAATAAACAGGAGTTTAAAGTTAGTATTCCCGTCTTATTTTAGCATCATGCAATAATAAGGAATGGAGATATTCTGAGAGTTCTCTAGAACAGCCAATCGAAAACGCCATAAGAGTCACAGAGTGCTCTCTACTTGTGAACGCTCTAAAACTGCAATGACAATCCACTAGATGGCGCTAGTAAAACAATACCCTTTGTTTATTCTATTATTTTATCATTCTGACAAAACGCATCTTTCAAGTGCCGCTCAAAAAATAAGAGTAATGACTTTGCTAGATAAAGGTTGGAGTTGCTGCGAAATTTCTGTTTATTAAGTTTGACATTTCAAATTTTTCTTGATAAAAACATAGACTCAACAGAAGCCTGATTTACCAAATTTGTCTAAGTACCTATGCACTGTATACGAAACTCTTGCCTGGATTTTATTGTCTGCTACTGTATACCATAAAATTTAAAAATGTAGCTAATGGCGCCACCTAGCGAAGCATATGACTAATCTATTAACATATGACAGTTCCTTACTTTCGTCTTATTTTAGTTTTATTAATCACGCTGCTCCCACGTTGGGCGCCAATTTTGTAGCATGGGGTTTCTCAGGGGTGTTAAACAAGTAAAACTAAAGGTGGGGTTCACTTGTAGAGCTTAAATATTTTACAAACAAACGAAGCTTGAAGAATTATAAACAAAAAAATTTTGATAACAAACTCCAACTTGCAGGTGAAGCTTAAAACAATTAGGTACAAAACAAAGCTCCAAGAATTATAAACAAAAGAAATCTTAAAACAAACATTTGTTTGTATTTGTAACACCTTTTCCAGTTAGTTTATTTTGTTTCTTCCACCTTCAATTGTTTTATGCTTAACAAACAAAGGAAGACAAACAAAAGAAGCTTAACAAAAATCAAGCTTGAAAACAAAAGACTGCATTATTTTCCCGAAAGTTCTGTACAGCTTTCTTCTGTTGTTGTGCTTGTGCTTTGTTTATCTGGATAATAAACAAATGAACGTTTAAGAATGACGCAGCCCGAAAAACAAAAGAAAACTTAACAGAAGCTCAAACGCGACAAACAAAAGAAGGCTTGGAAGAGGCGTGGCGAATAGATTTTCCTTCTTGAGCTTTTGTTAAGCTTTCTTTTATTTGTCGTGTTTCTTAAGTTTTCTTTTGTTTATTACTCAGATAAACAAACAAAAGAAAACCTAATGGAAGCTCAAACGCAACGAACAAAAGAAAGCTTGAAAGAGGCGTGGCGAATAGATTCTTCTTGAGCTTTTCTTAGACTTTCTTTTATTTGTTATGTTTAAGAATCTGTTAAGTTACCCAGATAAATAAACAAAGGGACTGAGAAACCCAGCCTAAGATATATTGATGTGGAGGATGACAATCTCACCTGGCATGTATTTTATTTTCAGGTAAATACGATTTAGACTTCAAGAATCCCAATTCAGATAAGTCGAAATTCATAACGCCCGAAAAACTGCAGGAGTTATACTTGGAGATAATTGAGGATTTTCCGGTTGTATTCATCGAAGACCCTTTCGAACAGGACCAGTGGGACTCGTGGAAGCACCTAACAGAACGCGCCAAAATTCAAATTATCGGCGACGATCTCCTCGTAACCAACCCTAAACGAATCGAAACTGCCATTAAAAAGCAAGCATGTAACTGCCTCCTATTGAAGGCACGTACACATTTCTTTTCGATTGGCTCTAATTTTTAGGTCATTATTTTTTTAGGTCAATCAAATCGGCACGGTCACGGAAGCCATCGAGGCACATAATATGAGCAGATGCCACGGTTGGGGCACTTTGGTTTCGCATAGGTCTGGTGAGACAGAGGACACTTTCATTGCAGATTTGGTGGTCGGTTTGGGGACGGGTCAGATTAAAACGGGCGCACCCTGTAGATCCGAACGAATGGCCAAATACAACCAAATTTTGCGCATTGAAGAAAAATTGGGCAAAGATGCCAAATACGCAGGGCGGGATTTCCGTCATCCAAAATAATTAATTTATAACAAACAAGGTAACTGTTCCCCTCACTCACTGTATTGAACCGTTCAAATTAATAACGTCAAAAAATGTGCCTAACTAAATGAATTATTCTTTAACAATTTATTATAATAAAAAATTGAAAGAACTTTTTTTTTGAATGGGTTAAGCGATATGTACCTATTGGAAATGTACCACTGTAACATTAGAAATGTTTGCGTATGATATAACTGCTATTATAATCCATTCACGATCTTTTTAGACTCAGAGTAGGCCATGTTAGGGTGACATTTTTGTTGGTACCTCTAAGTGAATGGACTGACATTAAAGTGTCAGAAGTTTACATTTGTCACATTTTGAGTTCTATCAAAAATCATGTACGTAACTTAACGAAAAAAAAGCATGGCCCTCTAGAGTCTAAAAAGATCGTGAACAGTGTATACAAATATTCATCGTTACGACAACATAGGTTCGCGATGTTATGAAATTATATTTAAACCTTCCTGACCCTGACACAAATCCAATAAAAAAGCCATTTTTCATCTGTCAACGTATATTGCTATTATATAATTTAAATCTTTACATGATTTATCGGGTTCAATGAAACTTGCACACACATACGGTCGCAGAAGGTGACCTAAAGCCATTTTCCCAATAAAAAAATGCAAATTATTTTAATGCCCGGCCTGTTTCAAACAAGGTGGGAAATCGAATCAAATTCAGCGGTAACATAAATAAATTTAATAAATATCTCGCATAACAATTAAACTAACAAATTACAACACTTATATCACATTATAATGACAACTAGTACTACAAAAAAATAATAATAATAAAAAAACTTAAACTCTAATTTCAGTTTTATTGATGTCATTTTTATGTCTGGTGATCCACATAAGATTATTTTGTAGGAAATAATCTTCGATGTCCGCTAGTGTTTTCCCTTTCGTTTCCGGTAACATTAAATATATAAACAAACTGGCCAACAGAGACGAACCGCCAAACATCCAGAACACGCCGTGAATCCCCAATACGCCTTTGAGGGTAGGAAATATTTTCGCCATAAAAAATAAGACCATATTGAAAGTCGCAAATGTTACACCTCCTGCCAGCCCCCTAATTTTTGTGGGGTACAATTCCCCCAGCATCACGCCCGGTAGAATCATAAAGCCGACGGTGTTGGACGCAACGTACAACAATAGAAAGAGTGCCGAAAAGTGGTCTGACGTGCATTCGCTTTGCAAATATAAAAATGTGCCTAGGCACAGCGCGGATGCTGCCGTTCCCAAACCGGATGTTATTGCAAGAGTTCGCCTGCCGATCATTCCCAATAGGACACTCGCCACCACCGTGAATATAAATCTGACACAGGCGGTCAAAACCGCCGCCAAAAATTTGTCGAAACTTCCCTCACTCATATTAGATAGTATATCCACCGCGTAAAATACGACTAAGTACGTTCCGGAGAGGATTTGCATCAAATTGAACACGTTTATAATCAGGAAGGGTTTCAGTACGTGGCTATCTGAGAATAAGCTCCACAAATTCCGATTGGGCTGTTGAGAAGTATTGGATACCCGATCGAAAAGTTGTTGGATCTCTACTTTTGCCTGCAATGTAATGGGGGGGGGGGTCATCCTACCTACGTTTCTTTAAGTCGATGCCAATATTTACCCGTAGAATATCTCCTCCTCGCAACCAAGTTAGGGAATGTCTGGCATCGTCTAATTTACCTTTCCTCGTTAACCAAACCGGGCTTTCTGGGAGGAAGACGAATATTATCACGGCCATAATCGGCAGAATAGTACTTAAACCTGCGCAGATAATTACAACATATTAAAGAGAGACTTCTCTGAGGAAGTGATTAATTTACTACCTGCAACTAGTCTCCAGTGTAACCACGACCCCATTGCGTAAACCAATAGAATACCAAAGGAATAACTTGCGAAAGGGACACTCGTGAAGATGCCTCTGACCGTTGGTTCCGATATCTCACCTATTAAAACCTATTAAATAATAGTGTTGTTAAAAATTTCTGAAAGTATAACATAAAAATGTACTGCACACCAAATTTATAAAATCCAATCTCGCTGCTTTTTATAATTATTTCTTAAATAATTTTATCATTAATTTCTTCTTAATTACTCTATTTTGCATATACTTGCTGAGAGTCTCAAGAAAATAGAGCGCATATCAAGGCGCGTACAGACTTGAGCACGAACGCGAACGAGACAAGCCGAGGCCGCACAAAAATGTAAGTATGGACGTTGACACAAACGAGGTAGCTTACTGCCTCGGCTTGGTCTGAATGCTGTCGGTACATCAAAGAAAAATCATGCTCAGTTCTTTCATGTTGTTACTTGGTAACATAGGTAGTTACCTATGTAACTTGTTACTATGTTACTTGTTACTACTAACATAGGTAGTTACCTATGTTACCAAGTAACAACATGAAATGGTCCAAAATTTGGGACACTTCCATTTTAATTTCGACGACTTTTCGTTTACGACCTACTTAAATTTATTAAAACCAAACAAAACAAACTCGCAGAAAAAATGTTAACTTTCCTACCGAATATAAGTAAAACTGAGCAGAAAATTAATTTGCTTATCAAAAAAAAAAAAAAAAAAACGAAATGTAGAAAAATCACGACGAGACTTAAACACAGATCACATTATTTATATAATCTATCTGGCGTCTCTAAGAGGGGTTAAACGACATCACCCGTAACAGTCAAATTCAAAATATTTCCATCTCGCGCATGAATGAAAATGTATTTACTGACAGAGGGCGTGCTATTTCTCTATTCCGTTTGTTTTTTTCCTTAGTACGCCCACACCTGTGTCCTTTTGCGAATACCGTCATGTTTCTCAAGGTTTGAACCGATTGCGCAAAATTACAAGTTTAGTTTTACCTTGGTCGCTTTATTCTAATTCAGACTCTTACGTTTAAGTTTTATAATTGCAACATATATTTTCTACTTTTTGAAATAATAAATTTTTGTACAGAATTCCGGTTTCTTACACCATCACACTGTCCCCACAATTCTTACAGCACCCGGGCCCCGGCATTTATAATAATTCTGAATAACATCAAACGTCATGGATTTGTGCTGGCTATTTCACGTCGTGCTGTGCAATCGTGTTTGCTTTATTCATGTACTCTTTAGATAACCTAAAGAAAAAAATCTGCAGGATTTGAATCATATGGTCGATTGGTATCGCCGTTTCATAAGATTACTCGTCCTGGAACCAAAGGTAGTTGAAGAAAAAGGACATGAAGACCAGGAAATACAGGCCAGGAGGAACCGAAAATATGGAAGCCTGACAAAGAACAAAGAATCTAAGGCCCAGTTGTACAATTCGAGTTTAACTTTAAGCGACGCTTAAACCCATAGCAACGTCCATTAGAACCATGTTATTTAAGCTTTGGTTTAACGTTAAACTCGAATTGTACAACTGGGCCTAATAAAGACCTACGACGACCTATGCCTGTGAAACTTGACCGCTAAAGCGAAAGGAGCGAAAGGAAAACGCTACGAATCATTTTTGATTTGAATCACACAGACGAGGTGGCCAATTGGTATCGCCGTTTCATAAGATTACTCCTCCTGGTAACAAAGGTAGTTGAAGAAAGAGGACATGAAGACCAGGAAATACAGGCCAGGAGGAACCGAAAATATGGAAGCCTGACAAAGAACAAAGAATCTAAGGCCCAGTTGTACAATTTGAGTTTAACTTTAAGCGACGCTTAAACCCATAGCAACGTCCATTACAACCATGTTGTTTAAGCTTTGGTTTAACGTTAAACTCGAATTGGGCCTAATACAACGGTTGTAAGACCTACGACGACCTATGCTTGTGAAACTTGAACGCTAAAACCAAACGAGGAAGTAAAATTGAAAAAGGGGGAAACGAAAATGCCACGAGCCATATATGGGGGGAAAAGAAACGAGGAAGGATGGAGGAGAAGAACAAACCATGAGCTGGAAGAACTGTACAAGAGCTCAAATATAATGGGGGGGAACCACTCATGCGATGTTATAAATAGTTATTATGGCCTATAGAGCTATTAAATAAGTATACATATAAATTGATGTTTCGAAAATATTCAAACTTCCCCTGTGGAGTCCAAAGGGTAGATTCAGGGGGCCATAGAATGGGATACAATTGTCTCATCCATTCTAAACATAATATTTTTATCTGAGTAATTCCTAAGAACAAGAATAAAATGTGGGGATGCTCTATTAGGCTTAAAGCAATGAGTCAAGCTTTGATTTAAATACACGTCTTCCAAAAGTACGCGCAAAGTGTTCATCAAAAAATTGACAACTTCTAATAAAATCTCTGCTCTGACATCTTCAGCCAGATATTCAGTCTCAAACGATAGAGAAGACTTAATTCAATAATTACAAAAACTGTCAAGGGGAGTGAGAGTGACTCGGTGAACGGGTACAAAAATTGACTACTACAGATTAGGGCAGGTTTTCAAAGCATACAGGGTGATTGTTAATTAACCCGACAAAATAAAACCACGATAAGAAGCGATGTCCGACAGTATGGTAATCCGCACGAATTAACAAACAATTATTTACACAATTATTTGCGAATTTATTATTCGTATTTTCTATGCAATTCCAGTTATTTTAGAAATTATTAACAATTACGTCGCGTAAAAGAAACTGAGATGTGTGTGTTAAGGTCGCATTGTGTGTCCTATTATATTGCGGCCAGATTGCGGCATTTATAGATCGTGGCGCCGTATTTCGTACGCAGTGGCGGAGCTTGATTTTACTGAGCCGTTTACAAGAATTTTTTAAACATTGTTCCCGTAATCTACCTATGACATCGATTCTCTTATGCGTTTTTTGTTAGTACAATTGTCATTCATCCTGTATACAGAGCTTTAAGAATTAATTTCAATACTGCTAATTTAAAGTTTATTAAAGAAGCTCTAAAAAAAATTCAACCAATTTCTCTTTAGTCCCGATATACTTCTTGCAAGCATTGTTCTGCTTCGTAAATAACCTATCGCTTCACTTTCCGAAATTTACCAGTTAGAGAGTATCCGTAAGTTCCCGGAGCGCCAAGACAAATGAGACTGGCTGCAGATTAATTAACTTTTATAGAAGGTCCATGATAAATGCTTTACCTGTCCGGGAGCAGCCGTCAGACCTGCTGCGATGCCAGCCACTAATCTTCCTGCTAAGAGAATTCCGTGGTTTGTGGCGAAACATATTAAGAACCAGCCCACCACCAGGGGGATCGACGATATCTGCAGGGCCATTTTACGTCCGAATTTGTCCATCAAAATTCCGCTCAGCAGACACCCCACGGGAGTTGCAGCCGAGTGCACGCTCGCTGCAATAATTTATTTGTTTTGCTTTTCATTTGAGTAATGAAGAAAGACTCGTCTCTTTTAAGTATTTTTAATTTGATGAATGAATATGTTTGTTCGAATTTGAACCGACAGCGATGGTTCCCTAGTGTGTCTTCAATTTTTATTTTATATTAATCCGTATCGTGGGTAAATGCACATAACATATTAGAACGAGTTTAGAACGCGTTCGTTCAAAAATAAATTTGGAGGCCGACGGTCATCAACCGTACAAGTACAACTCACAATCAGTCAAGGGTGCCCTTGATGTGTGTGCTATAATCATCTAATCATAGTAATTCGGGTCATTCACACGCGCCGAACACTATTCCATTGACTACCTTTACGGTTCGCGTGTGTATGTATTTGGGTCAAGATGAGATTTGCGAATTGGTTAAGTCTTATCATAATAATAAAAAATGATTTTCATTCGATTTACCTATCCAAGATCCTATTTCGTCGTCTATTTTCATGCTGTCATTGGACTGCTTCAGTTGGGGCAATAAAACGGCTGAGTAGCCTATGGGAAGACCACAGCTTGCAGAGCTTAACATTACCGCTCCTGTTACAATGCACTGAAAAATTACGTACATTAAATTTTCTTTCTTGTTTAATCACAAATTTTTAAGATCTTCATAGAGATTATGAAAATTATTTTTCAGTTATTACGAATTATTAAATACTTTGGAAATAGGTGGTACAATTTTTTAAATGTATATAAAATGGTATCGATAGATTAGCAATTAAAATATTCTGTGTCTAGAAATACAAAATGTATGTAGGTAATAAATTATTTTATAAAAATGCAAAGACATTTCTAGAACGTTGAAAGTATAGGTATACAAGTATAAATAATTACAGTCAAGAAAAAACGTAGGTTTCCGTAGACTAGAGAAAATGCATGCATGTATTATACTCAATTGTTGTAGTACTCACTTGAGCTGTGACTCCTTTGAGAGAACACTTTTCATTTTGAACCGGTGGACTTAAATTTTGTAGTAAATTTTTATTTTCAATTTCCTCGCCGCTTCTTAAAACACAACAAATATAAAAAAAAATTAAAAATGCATAATCACGTTTTCAACGAAATACCTGCAGCGTTCGTATTTTTCGTCGGATAACACCATCCTTTACTTGGGACGATATTCTTGAAGTGCCGTTTCCTGCCGAGGGATTCTGACTTTTGTTGTGGTGAGGTCCCTCCAGCACACGCCTACCAGTTAGAAATGTCACACGTAAAGCAACCTAATTATGCAATTAATGGCCACGCAAAACAGGTCGCTTAGCTTCGTAATATATTGTTATTGTTTCAGATTATTTAATCAGAAATGTAGTTTCAGATCAAGGGTGAATGGTGACGCTAAAATCTGTGCGGAGGCGTAAAACTGACCTAATTTCAATTTCAATACTTACATTTTTCCTAGACTATGAAGTAGGTAATCACGGTTACTTTTAAGTAAATGATAAATTCTTGCTTTATCTAATGATGTTATTTCGAAAATGTGGTTGTAGAGTGAACAACTTTATCTAAAAACATAAAAAAAGTTCGCCACCACTATTCTAGAGACAAGATTCATATAAAAATCAAAAGATTTAAGACAAGAATAAGTTGAAATTAAACATATGGTGTATATGTTACGGACAAAGACGATAATTCGGTCAATGTCCAGTCAAGTTGGTCATTGTTCACAATGACCGGCCAATAACGTTAATGTCCGTGTCTTTGGGGCAGTGTTGATAAACTATAATACAAGCGCGCTGTTAAAATCGTTTTCTGGGCGATATCGTCATTGCCCATTAAATAGAGGCCAATGATGATAGAATAGAAAGACTATGGGGCTAGTCCATGCAGTTTAGTTAGTTCTATAACTAATAGCTATTTGTCATGGATTATAATGAAATGGGCCGTCGATTTACTGAAAGTATAAACGTAATCATAGAAACCAAACGCGATGACAATAAATCGTTTTTAGACGTTGACGAATATAACAACCGAATTGCTGAAGTTAGAGAAACAAAGACTGCTGTCAACGCTAGGCTTAAAAGAAACAATGAAACACTATAGGCTGGTACGTAAATATGACGTGATTACAATAAGCGGAAATGACCGTCTAGTTAAACCTGCTGATAAAACTGTGGAATGTAAAGTCCTGTACTATGTAAAGAACGGAGAATTGTTTGATGTAATCCATAATGCTCACTTGGCAATCGTACATGGTGGAAGAAACCGGATGGCTTCTGAAATAAATAAACCCTACTGTAACATAACCAAGGAAACAATAATGATATACCTACGGCTTTGCACCCAGTGCCAAAAAAAAGTAGCACTCCAAAAAGAGGATTAGTTTCGAGACCCATTCTGTATTCTAATTTTAATTCACGTGCCCAAGTTGATTTGACTGACATGCATTCGCAAAGTTACAACGACTATCGTTTCATCACGGTATATCAAGACCATTTAACAAAGTTTGTGTTGCTGAAACCTTTGAAAACTTAAAGGGCAGAAGAAGTCGTCGCATTTAATATATTAGAGATCTAGGTCACTACTTTTGGAGCACCTTTGATTCTCCATTCCGACAATGGCCGAAAGTTTGTTAATTCAGTTCTGGTAGAACTACATGCGATGTGGCCAGAGGTAAAAATTGTTCACGGGAAACCTTGGCACAGCCAGAGCCAATCGGTTGAGCGTGCCAACACAGATATTGAGGAAATGTTCGGGACGTGGATGGATGACAATAATACCAAAGACGCCTGCAGGAATCAAATTTATCCAGTTCAAGAAAAACCGTGCACTACATTCTGGTAATTATGCGTTATGCAACACTGTGGAGTTTGAAAAAAGTTCAATCCCCAGTTACACTATTTTTGTTTAGAAGGAATTGGAAGATCTTCGTATGTTCGGATGTCCGGCTAGAGTAGGACTAGCCTCAGCTGGCATTCCACATGATGAAATCAACCATTTGGCCATTGAAGAAGATGTTGAAAATTTGCTGAATGAAATGGAAGAAGAGTCTAATAACCTTGAGGATTCTAGTTCGCATAGGGAAAGAGAAGATGAAGAAAATACAGTTCCAGAAACAGTGGATGCTGGAAGTTTGACTGTTTTTTTTAAATGTTTTAATTACTTACGTTACCAAGTAAGATTTAATAAATGTGAATAATATTTTGTCACATAGTATGTACCTGCTTCAACGGTGCACATTTGATAAATAAAAATAATAAAAGAAAACATATCGTGGAGTTTCAGTAATAATCATGATACCTATATCAACATTCTCCAACAGTTTTTGGCCATTATCGTTAATGACCGAATGTTAACATGAAAATAAAATTGCAATTTTAACAACATTTCCCGCCCGCAACGGGCCTTAACGTTAATGTGTGGTTATTTGCGATATTGGCCAGGAAAAATGGACATTCACGTTATTGTCCGGCCATTATTGTCAATGTCCAATTATCGTCTTTGTCCGTAACATCCTACATTGAATATTACCCGAAACGTAATTTAGTAACAAATAGATAAGCGTAAGCCAGCTGACATGAGTATACAACACACAGAAAAAAATTAGTAGTAATGTATCCAACTATTTCTACAAATTGTGTAGTTAGATGTTTAAGCATTTTTATTTTGGTGAAGTTAAGAAGGAAAAGACATAGAAACTCAAGAACAAACCACACAGATAGAACTACCCAGATAGATCAAGAAGAAACAAAATCATAGAAGAAATTAAAGATGCGACAACGAAGTTAAAAGTGATGACACACTCAGAATGGGCTTTGGAACATGCAGCTTATAAAAAAGGAGAAACGCCAGAGGAATGGAGAGTGGGCATAATAACACGTATATATAAAAATGGGGACAGTAAAGATTACAAAAACTACAGGGGCATCACATTAACTAATATACTTGCAAAAGTATATGCAAGAAATCCGGAGGGGAGGCTCGAACAACAAATAGAAAGAAAGCCAATTCGGATTTAGACCAAGTGTGCATAGCTACTTCGTCGATCTAGAAAAGGCTTTTGACCAAATCAAAAGAGAGGACTTATGGATAACTTTAGGAAAGAGAAACGCATCGAAGGGTCTAATTAGAGGACTAAAATCTCTACATACGAAGACAAAGAGTTATGTTAACAGAAAACACGAACAACTGTTTGAAACTGTTCGTGAAGTAAAACAGGGATGCGTTCTCAGTCCATTA
Source organism: Dorcus parallelipipedus (assembly GCA_958336345.1). Classification (NCBI taxonomy): domain Eukaryota; kingdom Metazoa; phylum Arthropoda; class Insecta; order Coleoptera; family Lucanidae; genus Dorcus; species Dorcus parallelipipedus. The sequence goes on from OY284476.1 coordinate 8,083,704, forward strand.
TTGTTCACTTTGATACTGGATGAAACCGTAAAGGAAATAAAAAACAGTCGGATACTGGAATATGCAAAAAATAACTATCTCGCAAATACCTATGTTATGTGGACGACATGGTGATATTTGCTAGGGAGGAAAAAACTCTCAACGAAAACCTCGAAATATGTAGAACAACTTTAAGGAAACTTGGTATGAAAATAAACCAAAAGAAAACGGAAACAATGATAATATTATAAAATTGAAAACCTGCAGCAAGTACAAAAATTGAAATATTTAGGATTTGTAACTTAAATACACAAGAAGGAAAAATGGACGAAGAAATTAGGTAAAGGAGGCAGACTCTATGACAGCATCAAACATACTTTCTTGGGGAAAAAAGAAATACCGAAAAAGTAAAAGTAGAAATACATAAAAAAAAGTAGTGATCCCTACGGTGACATATGCTTCAGAAACATGGACAATAACAGAGAAGTACAAAAAGAAACTAGAATGGACAAAATAAACAATACATATAACATACCGGAAAAACTTAAAAGTAAAATTAATAGATAAAAAAAAATAGAAGAAGAAATATTAAGATGGTTTGGACATGTAAAACGGATGGAGAAGACTAGGTTAACAGAAATGGTATTCGAAGCAAGAAGTAGATACCAGAAAGAAGATAAGAGGCAGACCTAGGAAAAGGTGGCAAGAAGGAGTTAACAAGCGTTGGACAGAAAAGGAATGAAATAGAAGAAGATGGATAATATGGTATAAGATAGAAACCAGGCAAGGCACCTATGAGAGATAACTCAACTCCACTTACTCGCCTTACACCCATGAGGGTAGATAGGTTTATGGATTACGTAAGTAAGTAAGTATTTTGGTTAATGTTCATTTAGTGAAAAAGTAATGCAATAAATCTTTTAAAATACACTGTTATAGAAAGAAGAATTACTTACTTTGCTTTATCTTAAAATTTCACAAGCTTTTCAAATCCCACGTTTCTCCACAATGTCAACAAAAACAATGAAACATAGGATCTCAAGAAAGAGTGATCAGTATTGTTATAAAATTGCGCAAATGATCTGAAAGTTGAGTAAATTTATTTACGTCACATAATATATCGATGATTGTCAATAACTCACTGACTTATTACATTGATTCTAATAAGTGAGTATTTTGGTTCACCGACTCAATCCAATAGTCGCTTTCTTTCGTTAACAAAATCGTAATCCAAACGCAACATTGTAATGTAACACGTTTAGATTCAAAGATGAATGTTCTCTTGCAAATGGATTAATCCTCATTCTTCGTGAAATTTCAATCCTGACCGTTAATCTCCTTGCCTTTGGCTGGAATCCAGATTCAGAGAAGCTAACCATAAAACTATTCGAATCGCGAGTCTCGACTCGACTCACTGAATAACTGGATTGATCTCGGTTCACTGATTCGATTCAGAGTTTTGGCTCATATGAATCGAATCAGCAGATCCTTGATTCGAATCACGATTCACTAGTCAACACTAGCTGCTTTCTTTCACCGAAAAATTTGAATCGTGATTCAAATCGTTTGATTCAATCGTTTGAATCCAAATAGTTTGAATTGTGATTCGAACAGTTTTTGGTTGCCCACTCTGGATCTGGATTATTGCAACAGAACACACTAAATCTGAATGCAATTTGAATCCAAACGAATCGTGAAAATAGGAAGATTGAAAGGAGAAAGGGGATTACCGATCCGGATCGAAATTTCACGAAGAGTGGGGATTGATCCATTTGCAAGAGAACATCCATCCAGAGTTTTTCACATCTAATAATGCCAATCATACCTATCACACTAGGTTTAAATCAAATCTTCGACCTTTCTCTCACTCTACTGCCTTATACCAAAAAGGTGTTTTCTTTAACGGATATAAATTCTTTAACGCCCTTCCAGAGCATATTAAAAATGCACCTAATATTAGTACTATTAAGAGAGAGTTAAAACTAATTTTGTTCCAGAAATGCTGTTACTCCGTCGTTGATTTTCTCGTATGACGTTTACGCTTATTTCTATTCTATATTTATATATTTTTGACGTTTATCAATTTCATTTTTTTCTGTATCTGATATTTGATAATAAACAGTATTATTATTATTATTATAATGTTGCGTTTGGATCAAATGAAAGAAAGCAGTTACTACCTTGGAGTGATGAAGTCAGAAGATCTAATGTGGTTGAAAGAAAAATGAACATGGTATACCTACCTAGAATTCTAGAAATACCAGGAAATCTGAATAGCTATTTAGTTTAAATATTAAACATTGTTACTAGTGGTGGCAAAAACCGGAAAAAATTGAAACCGGATGATCGGATTCTTTAAAAACTGGCGTCGGATGTAACTACTTATCCAAATCTATAATGGTTATCACCGACTATTCGAATATCCAAAAACCGACATATTCGGATATTCGAAAAATCGATAATCGATAACCAATTTTTGGATTATACCAATAATTGGTTAATAGAAAAGTAGAGATTAAGAAAAAAAAAACAAAATTTTCAATTTATTAAAACGTTAATGATGTTTCGGTTTTCGATTCAGGTGAAGAAAGTATTTTCTTCGCTGATTTACATTACAGAAGATTCTGTGATTAGTGTATCGTAAAACTGGCTTTTGATTTAAAAAAATAGAAAGATACAAGGCCAATTATAATTCGCTGAGGTATACGCAAATACGTTATAATAATAAAAGCAGTTGACTAAGTAATAGTTATTTATGTATCAAGGGCATAATTAGGAGATTATAGGCCGAGTACTCTCGGGCTATAATCTCGTCGTACCTTAAACATACTTATTTAAGGCACGACGCGAAGCGAAGTGCTTTTAAATGCTCAAGTGCTATTTTCTACAATTATGCCCGTGGTACATACAACGTTTCATTTTATTTTGTAGTTTGTCTTACTTACTATGGGTTTGTTTACATTTCTAAGGTTTGTTTACTTTAAAACCCTTGGACAATAAAGTCCAAATTATACCCGCATTTGGCCGCCAATAAAGAAGATTATGGTTCCAAAATAAAATAAAATAAAAGTAAGTCACTTTTTTGTTGGCTTGTTTCCATTAAGGTTTAAATTTTTTTGAGTAAAACTTTTGGCATCCCTATAAACTTATCACTTTTTTAAAACATCCTTGCACTCCTACAAAAATTAATTTACATTTAATCAAGCTACAAGCTGTCAAATGTGAACATGTTAAAAACTGAAGTGCTCAGGGAGCATTTTATACTTAACAACGTATGATTTTTATTGTTTGTGTCATTTGTTGGCATGGCTAAACATTATCATCGATCTCCTCAACGACTTGGAAGATATTAAGGCTGCGTTGTATAAAAAGTTTTACGCTGGATTTCACAACCGTCACTTAACTTTAATCATCGATTAAGAATAATCATTCCTATACCTTCAGCACATGTAACCATGGCAACGTTTACTTTTAAGGGATCGGATGATTAAATTTAAGTAACGTTTGTGAAATCCGCCATAAGCCAGTTAAAGTTAATCCTAAGTTAGAATGTGACACACAAAATGCTGTAGGTCATAACAAGTGTCACATTATAACTTAGGATTAAAGTTAATCCGTTCATCCAACTGTAAGAACCGCGATACGGGAAAGGGTGGTTTATATTTTGATAAAAATGGCTTTTCAACTTATAACCAAATTTTCATAATACACCCCTCTTAGACTTTTACCACCCTTGGTTACCCAAAACTTTTACAAACCGCGGACAAAAACTAAGGAAACCGGGAACTGTCGTTTTTGCGCTCTGCGCGTCTACTTAAGCCCTCGCTACCACTCTAGAAGATCAAAAGGGGGTTTTTACAAACATCATCAACATCTTCTAGCGGCGAGTCGCTTTTCACGAGATGGCGTACTCATCCTGCTTTTGCCATTTTCACCCACGTGTCGCGCGGTCAATTGCCGGAGAGGCTGGTCGCACGGCTTTTGCTGACTCAATGAGAATTGAAAAATTTTATCACCTCAACTTAATATTGTCTCTGGTTTGAAAGCACGTTCTAGTCTAATGAGAATGATATGCGTTTCCTGCGGTCCGATTTCGTCCTGAGATCAAGTAGAGTTTTAAGAAGAAAAAAAAAATAATTTTGAAATTTCTTTACGCATTTTTCGGGTCCTTACACAACGCAGCCTTAACTTCAATAGAATTTACCAGAGGTGTTACATTGTTGCAAGCAGGCTATCCTCAGCGTTATGTGGCTCGCGAGCTTGGGGTTGTACAAGAAACCATTTGGAAGTTATGGAAACGCTACCAGCAGACAAATTGGATATTCACCCCTATGCTGTATCATTTACGTTAAACATAACGTGACGTTATCGAAGAGTTTACATTCAAATTCCTATATCAAAAAAAGATAACAGCACGTTATGTTTAACGTAAAATGATACAGCATAGGGGCGATTATCGCGTCGAAGAAAAACCACTGCTGTTGATGATCGTTTTCTTCGTTTACAAGCAGTTCAAGCACATTCAACATGATCTGCTGCGTACTTTTGATCGCAGAGAGTGACCAAACTGTCCGTAACAGACTTAGGCCCGGTATTATAAATGCAAGTTAACTTTAATCCCCAGTTTATTGCCATAACAACAATTGTGTTCACAATAAAAGAGGTCAATTTGACGTCTTGCAATAGTGCCTGTTATCTAGACGGCATTGACGAATGAGACAACAATTTGTTAGGCAGCATGTCATTGATGAATCGAACTTTGTTCTTTCGAGGAAAGATGGACGAAACGAGTTTGGCAAAGAACCGGAGTACGCCATTTACCGCAAACATTACACTACAAACAACGTGTCCCTCTTGGACGTGGTTCGTTAATTATTTGGGGCGACTTTTTGGATAACCGAATTAGATCAATATCTGATTATCCTAAAAGCCGGTTATCAGGATAATCGGTTCTTCAGAACCGCGAATGTCCGAAATCGGTCAAGCGATTATCCAAAAATTTAATTTCGACCGCCAGCACGAATTCATATTAACAGGCAATATTTAAAATTAAATAAATAAACCGTTACAACAAAAATTGACTATATTCAAGTTTGAAAATTCTATTTTAACGTATATTGAAAAATTATATACAGGCTGTTTCAATGAAGGTGCACCAAACTCTGTATGTCGGTAGATATCGACAATTGAAATAAAAGTTTTGTATGAGTTTTTCTCTTTTGAGAAAACCGAAGGGAAAGGAGAAAAGTATATTTTTAAAATATACAGTAGATGAGGACGAACGGAATCCTTAACCTGCCTTAAGCTTCGTCAAACGAATCGCTTTATTGTTTTATTGCCTCATGAAATGTCGCCTCAAATGATGTGATGAAACACATTTACTCCGTTCTGGTTATTGAATGATTTTTAGCATTTTAATAAAGAGTAAGTATGTTTGTGTATGTGTAAAGTGGAGAAAAAAATACAATTTGATTTTTTTTTCTAATGGAACATCCTGTACAGGGTTACAAGTAATTAAAGGGGGTCTCTATCTTCATTGATTTCTGAAATATCTTAAATAAACTGAAAATTCTCAATTAAAAAAAAATCTTGAACGATTTGTTCATTTATTAAGATTCCATATTTTTATATTAAATTCGTTGGACGGTTGAATACAATCAAATGCGATTGTCAATTGTTTTTTTTGTCATGGGCGCCATCTTAGATTTTCACGTCTTGTGAAAGCCAAGTGAATTCAAAAGGAAAAAGAAGTCTCGTGCAAAGTGATGCCAGATGTGTATCAATTTGTATCATTTTTTTTATTGCTGACGAAAGAAAAAGAAGACTTTATGTTTTTCCTAGGAATGTGACGGTTTTTTTAACAAAGTCTAGGAAAAGAATTTTCAAGGAGCTTTTGAAGAAATTTCCCCAACATCATCTGGCAACACTGCCTGGCGCATTCAATAAATATAAAACTTTCGCACGTACAGTTCAACAATTGTTTATTTTCTTTCTAGTTTATGATGTTTAACTATCCTAAAGGTTTCTAGAACATAATCTCTCACTTGCTGCTTGGCCTCTCTCTTCTTCCAGCATTTTTTCCACGTGCTCCTTGGGCTCCTGCCTTTTACCTTACATACCTACCAGGTCCAAATTTGCAGATAAGGTCCTTTTCCAACCTGCTCCTTGGCCCCCGTCTTCCTTTTCTACATTTTACTACACGTGCCAATACATAAATTGTAGGTAAATCTTCTTACAGTATTTTTTTCGCCTACTTTTTCTACCCAGCCAGCACCAAATTTGCAGTTAAGTCTTCTTTCAACATTTCTTCCACCTGTTCCTTGGCCTCCTCTTCTCTTTCTACCTTCCAATTGCTCCTTGGCTGTCTTTCTACTTTTGACTTTACATGCCAATACAAAAATCTTCTCCCAATCATTTTTCCTGTCTGCTTCTTGGACTGCCTCTTAATTTTCTGCCTTTTACCTCGCATGCTAACACCAAATTTGCTATTAAGACGTTTTATAACATTTCTTCCACCCGTTCCTTCCCTCCTCTTCTCTTTCTTCCTTTTACTTCACATACTGTGGTGTCTACTTTTATTTGTTCAATTTAACGATTGTTGCTTGCACCCTATTAATTACTAGTGATAGAGTTTTGGCAGAGAGGGCTAAGTTTTGGGCAAAAATAAAAGTGACAGTTTTTCGATGATTCAAAATATATATATATTTTTTACAATTTAATTTGAATTATTGAGGCAAATAATTAACTGTACTTGCGATGCCCACACTTACCAACGCAAGACTCTTCTTCCGACATTTTTCCCGCTTGTTTATTGGACCCTCTCTTCTCTTTGTTGTTTACCTCACATGACCAGCACCAGATTTGCAGTTAAGCCTTATTTCAACATTTCTTCCACCTGTTCCTTGGTCTCCTCTTTCTACCTTCCACTTGCTCCTTGGCTCTCTTCCTACTTTTGACTTCACATGCCAATACAACTAAACCTTCGTCCGATCATTTTCTCTGTCTGCTTCTTGGATTCCCTCTTCCCTTTCTGCCTTTAACCTCACATGCTAGCACCAAAATTGTAGGTTAAACTTTTACCCTCTTCTTTTTCTACCTTTTACCTCACATGCCAACGTCAAATTTGCAGTTAAGACTTTTTCCAACATTTCTTCCATCTGTTCCTTGCCCTCCTCTTCTCTTTCTGCCTTTTACGTCACTTGCCAGTACAAAAATTCTAGCAGAAATAATGTTACCAATTTTTCAGACCAGCAGGCGAAAAACAATTGACACACGACGATAGTATTCTAGCGTCATTTGTCAATAAAAGTGACGTTTATCAATAAGTGTCAGTTAAACGTGACGTCATCTTCTAATCAACTAAACATTCAGACATTCTTCAAACATATTAAGTAAACTTTAGAAAAAAGAAAAACATAAGTGGCGCCCGTAAGAGAAAAAACAATTGACAATCGTATGTGCGAAACTATCAATCGCAGTCTATTTCATTTGTCTATATTAAGATTGTCCATCGAATTGAATAAAAAAATATCTAATTTGAGAATTTTCAGTTTTTTGATACAAGACATTTGAAAAATGAATAAAGACAGAACATAGAAGAGAACATCAACGTACAGAGCGTTCATAAATGATTGACGTCGCATCACATGGAAAAATTTAGTCGTACGTGTTTGCGTTGGGCGATTTTACGTTTTAAGAATACGCAAACATGCATATTTTATACGAAGAATGTCGAGGAAAGGCACGATTAGTAGTACGTCTCTATGCGGAAAGGTTTCCTGATCATCAACGGAATCCGTATTATCGAACGTTTATCAGAATAGCTCAAAATGCACATTCTTTCAATATTGTCACCTTTAACAGGTCTTTCGGTCAATGGCAGAATTAAAAACCGCTCATAAATTTTTTCGCTTACGATAGATATTTATTGCCTTCTTGCAACTGCGTGACATTCATAAAACGATTTGAATCGCTCATCTTGTTTCACGGCGGCAGAAATTTAAATTGCTAAAAACATTGACTCAAAATAATGCAAATTTCAACTTGCTCAGATTGCAAACTTGTATTAACATATTTTGTTTCAAGTATACAAAAAAAAAAAAAACAAACGAACTTATAGCGTTTCTATTTATCTGCACTGGTTACACTTGTATCCTGCTTTAACTTTATGTAATAATACGAGATGAAGATACTCTGAGTGCACACTAGTGCAGTTAATCGAAAACGCCATTAGAAAACTGCGTCTAAAATGATGCGTTAACAACATGATTCATGGCGATGTTATCCTTCGTAAAATCAAATGGCAAGGTTTGTGACCCAATTTCACTAGTCTGTATACGGCGCAGACGTTTTATTTTTTCGTTTCTTCAGCACGAGTCCCCGGATGATGGCGAAGAGCGAGCCTAGCGCAAATTTCAAATAAAAATTCCGGTCACGCACTCCAAAACGCGTATTTATGGTCAAGAGCAAATCGTTAAGTATAGAATTCAGGTCAACTGGGGTTTCCTGTCTGAACCGTGACCTTCCGGTGATCCTACGCGACATCTCTTTCTAGGTCAGAGCTTGCGTAGGTAAATTAACTGTGTATCAACAAATTCCGCGAATTCTTATTTTGTTGATGATATGATGATGTACCTACTTGAATATTATGGGCTTAACTCATTTACTACGTGTTGCATCTGAAAAATATTTAACACTAACTTAGGTAGGTATGACTCGGCATCCCTGTCAATTAATTTATGTTCTCTGCAAGCTTTCTTGCTAATTATTTTAATTTTAATTAATAGTAGACAAATTTAATACAATATTTCTTGAAGTGCAAAGAATATTCATACCGTGAATATATTACAAATAAAGAGAAACGTAAAAATAGAACAAAAGGCAGCAATGTAAGTATCTATGTAGTTACAAAATATAAGGCCGAAACGAGGGTACCTATAAGTTTTAATCAAAGTAGGGACAGGAAAAAAGATTTTGCAATGAAGTAACAAAAATGATAATACCTGTTTTTAATTCAGTAAAAAAACTTACAAAAATACAAATAATTACCAACGTTGATTCAACAAATCAAGAAGTATTGCTGCCCCAAGGATCCATTTTCTCATTGAGTAAAGTCACCGACGCCTCAGTTAGTTTTTCAATGATTTCGGCCATTTTTTCTTTTGAGTACACCTTAAAAACCAAACGTAATTAAGCACAAAAATTGGCAGAATTTGTTGATCGTACATACTTTGTATAAGCTGTATTTTTCTGATGCCAAAATATCAGCCAATTGTACGCATTCGTTGTATAACTTAGACTCAAAAAGTACGGTGTAAAGTAGAAGAACACATTCTGGTATGCAAGAAGAGCGTAGAAAATCAGCACCGTGTAGCCAACCCCCATTGGGAAAGAGTAGAACGTTATAGAGCAACGTCTTTGCTGATTTGCCTAAATGAGCAATTGTCAATTTCCAACGTTCAGTCTCAGCTTTGAACTGCGACATTCTGTGCTGATAAGCGACTTTTTCTGTGAGGTGTGCGTTTTCTGGTATATCATCCGGAGGAACTGGTTTCGACTTGAAATGTTTAAACCATAAATTAAACGCTTCCTGCGCATCCAGGTACGACTTGTAGCTTAAATGCTCACGAACTGCTTGCTCGATACTCTCCGAAACTGCTCCTTCAGCCATAATTCTCTCAACACTGTCCGGTGGTATTTTATTAAAGACCAGTTGTGCTGCATCAATTTTCCTCATGGTTAAGAAAGTGAATATTAAGGCGTTAGTTTGGATTAGTGCCTCTGGCAAATGGCTCTCATAAAATAACAGCCAATCAATGGAAGATATTTTAAACTCATCTGATGCGGTCATTCTTTCCTAACGTAAGAAAAAAAGTAATGAGAAAACAAGAACATTGTTTGAGGTAACAACCTGCAACAAATTTTCTCTGGTTTCATGCGGTCTGTTTCTGATATTTTCAACAATTGTCTTTGTTAAAAGTTGCACGTTCAATCCGCAATCTTCAGCAAAATGTAACGATTCTTTGCGCTTGTCTTCTTCAGTTATTCCTTCTAGATACCTAGAGTAAAGACTAATTTGCATGTGGGGAGATGTTTTGCTCACGTAGAAGGCAACCAGTTGAGTTTCGTGCATTTCCATTAAGCATTTTATGTAGCTGTAAGTTAAATAAACATTTTTTTAATGTTCTGAAATACACAGAGTTGTAACTAATTAAAAGACCGCTATAGGGATCTCGTAAACTATAAGAGATACAATTAGTTGTACTTGTCCAAGTAAACAACAATAAGTTAGACGATATTTTAACTTACGCTTCTAAGACCTTTTCAACAATATCCTGTTTAGGCACCTGACCAACTTGTTCCAAAAATAAAACCAAATGTGTAACAAAACGGAGAAAATGTGTGGAAACGCCGTCGCTAATCCAATCTTCAATGTCATCGAAAAGCTGGTGAATCTCATCAAGGATCAAGTACTTCTGGATGACCCGAATGGGTTTGCAGGATTCGTTGTGTACGGCGATTTCCTTCGATGATTCTAAGGCGGCAAAAATTTCATTTATAGACATTCTGAAACCAACAAGTTTACAGAACCTACGGGAAAATCGGCGCTCATACTTACTTCTGGTCCCAATAGAAATCAGGGAGAGGTTTGTAGGTTTGTGATAGGCAATCGCGTATTTCTGATTCTACTCGAATATCAATCATTACTCTCATGTAGGCCCATAAATAGTCTTCCCAATTTTTACAGACAGGTAGAAGTGCTCTCAAGTAACCACAGTACGCTGCAACTGCAGCTTTTTCATAGACATCTAAAGATATCTGTAGAGAAATTTAAGGCTCTTTAATAATGCTTGTCTAAGGCCCAGTTGTAGAATTCCAGATTAAATTGAAGGCAAAGCTTAAACCCTAACCACCCTAAGCAACATTAGTTGAAATAATGGTTGCCATGGATTTAAACTGGCAATATAAAACTGGACCTAAGATGCTACAAATTCGTTCCAGAAGTCGGTTGTGTTTACTACACCAGCTTGCAATTTCATAAAGATGTCAGTCAATGCAATTAAGAAGAAATGAAAGTGCAAAAAATATTTAGAAACTCATTTAAGTATTTTGTCCAACTCACTAATTGAAATGAAATATATTCATAACACTCATAAAATCTTCTTCTAACTTCCTTAGTCTTGTGTCTCTAATAATAACTATTTGCATGCATCTCCAACTATACACACTTAAAAGTTTACCTCATCACAAAATCTCAAGGCCATCATTTTCCAAATGTTTCGAATTTCATTTCCTTCTGTCTCCTTAATGTTGTTGACGCCTGCAATCATCGAATCTCCCTGATTTAAATTATCAATATCCATGCCGTTATCTTCTTCAACGTTAGGATCGTGATGTAACTTCCAACCTTCTAACAGAACCGCCCTCCAAGCATGACCGCTATGAGTAGCTAGCTAAATTTTAAAATATAAAATTGACAAACAATAAAGTCAACTTTTAAAATTTTTTGTGCAAATCGGTTTTGATAAAATAAATAAATAAATAAATAAATAAATAAAGTCAACGGTACTAAAAGAGGGCAAGGGAGGAATTTCGTTTGAGAGAGACTGAGATTTTGGTGAAAATATAAGAAAAGTTAATAATTGTGTAAAACTACGGATTTCTGATGCTTTATAACAATTTTTATTATTTATTCAAAAATAATAATTAGTTCACTAGTCAATTTGGTTGGTATTTCTTTCTTCTTCTTGTTTTACAATTTGCTTATACAGGCTGTTTCAATGATGATGCACCAAACTTAGGGGACACTTTTGTGACATTATTTGGAACAAAATATCTTAATACAATTTTGCAATCTAGGCAAGTTGAAATTTGCATTATTTTGAGTTGATGTTTTTAGAAATACTGTAGCAATTTCAATTTCTGCCGCCGTGACGAGCGGTTTCTCGGCTTTCTCAAAATGTATTCGTTAAAAAAAAAACTTTTACGAAACTTTTATTTCTTTTGTCGATATCTACCGACATATCGAGTTTGGTGGATCTTCACTGAAACAGCCTGTATAGGCGCCATGCGCATCTCTGCGTTCAGCGCCGCCTGGCGTAGTGATTTGTGAATTAGTGACATGAAAATAATTCTTGAGACTCATTGCATGGGAATAATATCACTCTTATGACAATTTACGATTGTAGTACATAATACTTGACCTTCCTGGTATTGAAATACATTACAATATTCAAATTCAAATGTACACTAATAATAATTTGAAACAACTCATATTTTCATACCACTAATGGACAATATGGTCACTGGTGGCGCTGTCCTCGCATGTGCATGGTTCCTATATCAGTCAAGTTAAAATTAGAATTATTACATAATAAAAATTAGAAAAATGATTTTAAGCAAATAAGGTTTATTAGGGAACATACTATGTATTTAATTGAGAAATGAAATTTTAATTACTTGGAAATTAATGCAGGGTCTACAAGAAATTTAAAAAAAAAATCAATATTAAAAAACAGAGCTCCTTCTCGATATTTGGATAGATAAGACCAATAGCCCAAAAATAATAAATTTTTGAAATAAGATATGTACGTTTGAATTTGAACCGTTCACCATTGCTAACTCTCTTATTGCTTAAAGATAGAAAATCGCTTAAATTAACAAGGATTGGATGATTTTCATGATCATTCTGAATTTCCAATAAAAAAACCAATTGCACTGCTCAATGTTCACAAAGAAGATAGAAAAGGAAGGAAAATAAATCAAAATAATTACGAAAGAAAAAAAACTCAAAAAATTGAAAATAAAATTCTGATTATTTTGATTTCTGAAAAATTCTGCAAATTAAAAACAAAAAATGAACACTATCGAGAGACCCATTTGAAATGGAAAAAAATCATGTAGAAAGTAAGAAAAGCAAATCCTCCTCTCCCAAATCTCTAATTGGAAATTTTTCTCTTAAATAGTTAATAACATCTCCAGTACTGAGGTGGACCACCATCATGCAACATATTGTCGCCAAGGGGTTGTTCTCATTCAAGGAATTTTAGTTAATAACATCTCCAGTAGTTACAGTATTGCGTCGAATTCTTTTATTAGGTTTTATTGGTCCTGTCTTTCTAAAAGCCTTGCAAAAGAAGAGTTCCACAAACGTTGCCAAACGCACTGCATTTTTTCTCTGCCAAAAAAGTACTCTGAACAAACTCGGTACAGTAAATCGCTTATAAAAAGCAATTTGACATTTTACTTAAAACAAGTAAACTGTTTCAGCACAGATCAACATAAAAAAATTAGAATCTCTATAATTGGAGTTTGCAGCTAAGCGTTCGCCATCTGGTGTCAACTAAACAAACCCTTGTATGCTACACAACAAATCGTGTTTTGGCGTCGATCCTGAGTGTATGATGTATCAGGATTATGTTATATGTGACATTCACATTAAATCAACTTGAGTATTTGTATTAGTACGCACTTAAACACGTGCATTACAAAAATTCCGTGTAGCTTACAGAGGTTCAGATTTATCGACGGTAGCGCTGCGATCTTAAAATCAAACGCCTATATAAAAAAATAGGCGCAATGCACATCTCTGCGTTCAGCGCCGCCTGGCGTGGTGATTTGTGAATTAGTGATATGAACATATTTCTTGAGACTCATTACATGGGAATAATATCATTCTTATGACAATTTACGATTGTAGTACATCAGACTTGAGTAGAGTAAACAGTTAAGTACTGAAAAGCGGGATTTATAAAATTGTATTCCTTTCTAGCCTGAAGAATTACAAATTTCAAGAATAACAATAACACCAAGTGCCGATTGTAACAATTATGGTTTAACTTTCAGCTTCACTGCATTCCCATCAATTATAAAGACAAGTAATCAAGCAAAGTTTAAAGTCAAACCACAATTATTGTACAATCGGCACTTAGTTTCACAATTAAATTTATATTTACATGTTTAATTTAAAAATTATTTATTTTTCTCGTTTAATTTACTTTAACGTGTAATATGAATTTCTTCAACAGCCATTTCTTCAAACGTTGTTCCTCAACAGGAAAAAAAAAGGAAAGTTAAATTCTGTTCTGATGAATTGTTGAATTTTTGCAACCAGGAACTTTGCAGGTAACAGTAATGTTTACTGGCCATGTTTAACGGAAACTACAAAAAATATGGAAGACTACAAAAAAGAAAGCAAAGAGTAAACTGCGGCAAAAAACATTGATCCTTAACATTAAAATAATGACAGCTTCGATAATTTACTGGTTGGAGTGATCGAAAACTAATTTACAATACCAAAAATGCCGCAAGAAAAAGAAGGCGCAAACAAAAAGCACTAAAAAAATCTACTTACGAAAATGAAGTATACTTAAGGTTAGTAACATGGTCGTCACATAAAATGGAAACAAACTTCACAATTTGCTCTTGCGCGTTTTGATTATTCAGATTGTAATATTAGCTTTGTTCCTACACAGTTCTAAATCAGTTCGGAACTGTACTGCTCATGCGCTCTTACTAAAAATGCTGTATATTTACCAAGAGCGCATGAGCAGTACAGTTCCGAACAGATTTAGTACTGTATAGGAACAAAGCTATTGTTCTGCCACCTATGAGAGTAGTAGGGTAATTACATTGCGAAATGACCTTGGCCAATGAAGATTATATCCCCTGGTTTGGGGTTGAAAAATTATCTACACGCACATTAAATAGATATCATTTTTGTCAATTACACAACTTGATTTTATACATGAGCATAGCCTACTCATTTGAAATTTTTTAAATTACATATTTCAATATTTTGTAAACAAATTTAAGTTATTTTGATATCGTAGTAAAGGGAAAAGAAATCTCTGTTGAACGAATTACATAAATTACTTACATTGCTATTTAAAAAAATACATGGTTGTACAAATATTTTGATACTTAGGCTGGGTTGCACAAAACAATTAAGTCAGGATTAAATTTAAGCCTAGGTTAGATTGTCACACGCAGATGCTGTACGTCATAAAGTGTGTCACATTCGAAGTTAAGCTTAAATTTAGTCCTGGCTTAAATGTTTTGTGCAACCGACCCTTAGGGCCACATCTACCAACCACTTTAATCGAGCTTAAATTTGAGTGACGTTTATATTGTGACGTTTGAAGTTTCATAACATTGTGTAAGTCACATTCTAAGTAACGCTTAAAGTTAAGCTGAGTTAATTCGTTCGGTGCATACGGCCATTAGCAGTGCAACTGTTTTTTATGCATCTTTAAAATTAAAAAAATTAGGAATGGTGAATGGTTAAAATTGAACACTACAATATTTTATGTACCTACCAACTTTAGCCATATCTATTCTACAATGGGACAGTTGCTATGGGTTTAAGCTTCAGTTTAAATTTAAACTAGCATTATACAACTGGACCTTACTTTTCTCTGGTTTAATTCGTTTATTCTGGTTTATTTCGTTCGTGTCAGTTTCATTATTGATTGACAGCAGTTATGGTATAAGTAACTACCCAGTAGCGTCACTTAAACGTCAGTTTAAAAAAAAAGCGGCCATACTGTTTGATGGGGCACTTTTCAGAATTAACCGGTTACTCCATCGGTAGAAATTTTAAAATTCTAAAATCGACTGTAAAGCTATAATATGTTATTATAGCTATAATAAGTATAAAATAATAATATAGTTATAATAAGTTAATAACTTATTATTAAGTTAATAACTTATTATAACTAAAATAACATATTAGGGGAAAATGGGGTAAGTGTGCGCACGGGGTAACTGTACGCACCCATTCATCTCAAAAAGTAATAGACTTACAAGAAATTACTGCTCATGAAATCTATGTTATCCACCCACAACTCTAATTTTTGAAAGCCCTAATAGTATCTACTTTACCAATCAAGTTCGGTATGTCGTCATAGCAGCAATGAGATTTCAATGTATGTTTGGATTCCGAAAGCTTAAGCCGTAAATAAATAAATTATAAATATTTTAATTTCAGTTTTGTGTTACGATATTCAGTAACATTTAAAGAATGCATTGCGCATTTGGTATTTATTGAAAAATTCTTTTTTACAATTTTGTGATAACAACAATAAAATAATGTAGGTACGGGGAAACTGTGCGCATTGTGAAGGGGTAAGTGTACGCGCGAAAATTTTATATTTATGCAAAAGTAACTGAACTCCAGAAGAAGACACATACCTCCACAGATGTGAGAAGTTAAAACTGAACAATGGTTTAGGTGTATTCTCTGCTCTAGATGGTTGCATACATGCAACGGTTGGAACTAGGGGTGCGCGATATCATATTTTCAATATCGGTTATCGGTAACTTAAAAATATCGATATTTATTGATACACCGTTATTATCGCTCTATCGTTAATATCGATATCCGAAATGGAAATATCGTATTTTCAAAGAATTTTATTTTTGTTGCATCACCCATGCTTTTTTATAACAAAATATGCATATAGTATGCTTGAGAAATATTTTATTTCAACATATTTTCAATGTTAATACTTAAAAAGAGAAATATTCTACTGCGCTAAGTTACCCCATACCCGCGTACAATTACCCCGTGTGTATGGGGTATCTGTGCGCAGGAGCACTCTCATGAATTTTATTTTTTATTGTCTGTATTTTTTCCCTTTAAGATGTCTATGCTTTGAAATTTGTTCCGCAAATATCTGAAGCATTGTGTAAATAAAAATGGTGGCATTATCTTTATTATTTTTTATATTCTGGGGATCTGAAGCAAAAGTGCGCACAGTTACCCCAGTCTCCCCTATAGCTTTACAGTGGATTTTAGAATTTTAAAATGTCTACCGGTGGAGTAACCGGTTAATTCTGAAAAGTGCCCTTATGGAAATGTAATGTAATTTGAAAATCGATAGAATCAAACAAAATGGCAAATGTGATAGATATACTTGAGTGAGATACTTCTACTGTGGCAGTTGACTGAACAACACACTGGTCAACACAAACTGTATCCAAACATTAAAATTTGCTAAAAGTAAATATTTAAAGATAATAGAAATTTTACTTTTTCTTGAATGCTCTGAAATTCCAGTTTTAAAATTCTAATTTTTATTGTGAAATACAGGGCATCCCAAATTGAGTGGCCCATTAAAAGCTTTCGGGGAAGTGAACATACAAAAATTCTGAATATTAGTATACAGCCCTTAGGGAAAGCGATTCTTCGGATTAAAATATTTTTACTTTTATATCACTTCCAGTTATACCGGAAGTCGCCGTTAACTTTCTTATTTTACAAATGGAATGCTACACTTTTTATTGCAAATTCTGATTCTACACATTATTCTAAATAAAAAGTGTTAGACATCTAAATGTAACCGATTTTGAGATATCTTCAGATTTATTTAAAAAATTGTTTTGGTGACCTTTCATTTAAGAGAACGTATTTACGACACTTTCAAATTTCAAAATTCAGGTGGCGTGTCGATTGAAAGTATAATGTTCAGATTTTCAAATCGTATCCCAATTATCCCTGAAAAATGCACAGGCTGGTTACAATTTGATGTCAAAGCTCTTTATGTCCAACTGTACAAAACTCAATTTTCGTAAATGGAACATCCTCAACAACTCAACTTGGGATACCCTATATAATTATTAAAACATTGCTTTTTAAAAATTAGTAATTTAAAAATAGCAAACAAGAACCCTTAATATTTTGTACATTTATTAAACTCACCTCTTACTAATTAAATAATTTTTTTTAAGAAAATCCCAGAACTCCTCAAAAAGAATTTACCTTTTGCGCTTCCACTAATTTGCCACAACGTATTTCCTGAAACATCCGCTTGCACAGTCGTTTTTCATCTTCAATATCCAAATCATGCAGGGGCTTGTTCTGATAAATAGGGGCATCGGGGTCCATACGCGTGACGATTTCTCTGCTACTTTCAAACACAATGGTCTCCTTCGACTGCAGTTGATGCAAGGTGTTTTCCCAACCGACCGTACTGTCAGTAAAGTGCAATACCTCGTCGTCCTTTTCGGCAGCATTGGACTCTAACCAATCTATTACAAGCTGACTTTCTCGAACGAGACTGTCTTGTTTAAACAAACCGAGCATACATAATTTCTCACTCAATCCGAAGTATTGATTGTATTCATTAGAATCATCAAGGCACTGTGTACTTAAGCGATCTTGGTACAGCACATAAACCAATCGCCAGGTGTTACGTTCATTTTCAATCCACTCTTCGATTTCGTCGACGTATTTAACCATCACCTTAGATTTCAATCCGCGTGCTACATTTAAGGCATCTGCACAGCAGTTTGCTAAATCGCTTACTGTGTCTAGTACTTCCTGGCTATTCGAATGACTTTGTAGGACCTCCAAGTATTCCACGTATAAGGTATCGAACGTATTCTTCCATGGTCGTTGAGCTCTGATGACCGAGCCAGTTAGAGTCTTATCAGCATCGATTAAATTAATGAAACTGCTAGTGTCTAGTTTATACGTGTCTTCTAGCTCGGCTGGAGGTAGTGTTTGTGATAAGTTTGCGTTTTTCCTCTTGAATAGTCTTCCTGCTCCTAGGCTACTTCTAAAAGGACTCTTGTTTTGTACTGATAATGCATCTTCTAGTAATCTAAGCGATCGATTTAAGTCGTTTTCCATTTTTTAGACAAATAGTTTGCAAAATTAAGAATTATAAATTGAAACCGGGTATGACATAACCAACAAAATTCAAACGTTCAGCACAGCTACAAACCGCACCAAGCAAATTACTGTTGGCGGTTGGCGTTGCCAATCTTGTAATTGCAAAGACACTACATGTTATACAAACGAATGCGTTTGAATATTCACTTTTTTTCACAAAAATGATTAAGGCCCAGTTTTACAAACGTGGAATAAAGACGAAATAACTGTTCGCCGAATATCCTTCAATGTTCCTCCATATTCTACGTCACTTTATTTTAACAATGGTCGCGTTCGCCAGAACCAAGCGCTCACGCAGCATTCGTCTGTGATTGGCTTATTTCAAAAAAATTCAAAAAATCCACCAATCACAGATGAATGCTACTTGAGCGATTATTCTGATGAACGCGGCCAATAATGCTTATCCGACGATTGTAAAATCGGGCCTAAATATTTAATATAAATTAATGGGCGCATACAGCCATGCAGCTGCTCAGTGAGCCGCTACCTAGCGTAAGTTCTGGATGCGTTTGCTTACTTGTGCTACATTTGAGCAGCTTTGTAAGCGGACGCCATTTTATGTAGCGTGAATTCAGAACGCTCTTTCCCCACCATACCTGTGAGCAGAAACGTCCTATTGGTGAAAGTATATTCTGTAAAAAGTTTTAAACTTTGAATGAAAGGAATTATCTTAGTTAATGTCTTAGTTAATGTAATTACGTTTCAAAATGTTCGATTCCAATTATCTTATTTTCAGAGACACATAAAACAGTTCGTTATAACTGATTTTATACAAAATGTCCACTTACGTCGGCCATTAAATTAAAAGTAACTAATGCATCCAGAACTACTCTCTTCGCTCTTCGCTACCGCTATGTAGCAGAGCGCTCAGTGCTATTTGACTCTGGATGCGCCCAATGATATAGGTAAGGTTTGTTCTAGCAGCAGTACAATTTCATAATTATCAATTTTAAAATTACTCACGTAAAGACATCTATCTACACCAGAACATTTTAATTAATTTAACATTTTAAGTTCAAAGTTCTTAGAAAATTATCAAACGTTACATTTCGAGGACTAGGCAGTGTTGCCAGATTGGGCGAAGTTCCGCCATTTGGGCTATTCTTATTGACATTTGGCGCAAGTAAAATCGGTTTGGCGATTGGCGTGACGTTTGGACTATTTTTCCTTATTGCGACTTATTTTTAAAATATTAATGCCCGGTTGCATCAACTTTTAAGCAGAGCTTAAATTTAAGTGGTGTTTAGACTATGACATTA
This sequence comes from Dorcus parallelipipedus, assembly GCA_958336345.1. Taxonomy (NCBI): domain Eukaryota; kingdom Metazoa; phylum Arthropoda; class Insecta; order Coleoptera; family Lucanidae; genus Dorcus; species Dorcus parallelipipedus. Next base: position 8,103,618 of record OY284476.1, read on the forward strand.
TTTATAGATTTAACCAAATGTTAGTCACATTCTATTATATAGGGTGATTCGCATGCATCTGTCAATATTTTGGAGCTCGTATGGAGCTAAGCTGATCGCTATAATTTCCTTTAAAGGTTAAGTTAACGTCCAACGTTGTAATAATCATAAAACTAGAAAACACTGTTATGACTATATTGTGTATATCTGCTGTTCTTTCTTAACGAGAGACGAATCTTCGTTTTGGGTATAATTTTTGATTATTTGTCGACAACTAAAGTACATAGAATTTTTTTAACATTTTTCCCATACATTGAGATATTGCTTCTCTTCTTGTTTCTTTTTTTGGGGAATTAATTGTCAGTCACCCTGTATGTATTTATTTATCTGTACTATGTACTTTGATAAAAATTAATGATGCTGAAGTAAAGTTTACAAACAATGTAATCATTATTTAATTATATCTATTTAAATACATAATTATAGACAATTTGGCGCCCTTATGCGTTGCGCAATCTGCACAAGGGCAGCGGCGGGCCTGCACAGAATTATTAATTATTATAATTGATTAGATGGTTTGAAAAAGCAATTGACAAGTGGACATTTCGTTGTGAGTTGAGAGCTTCTTCAGGCTAAATAATACTTTTTTTTAATTTTTAAAATGAAAAATGTCTAGTATTTACTAGGTTGATGTTCATCAACCTTACAATGATCGAAACCTTTAAGCTTTCTCCAAATATTTCAACAGCAACATAATTTATTAAAGAAAGATAATTATATTGGCTTTGACCACTAAAATTACAAAACTTGTAAATCGTAAACTCTCTTTAATTAAATAATCCTGAAGAAGCTGCCAACCCATACCATGAAACTTTGATAAGAGAATGATTTTAGAGATATAGTATAAGTATAAGTTCTTAGCCTAATATGGAAAACGTTACTGTATTTAAAAAAAATTATTCTATATTTTAACTCTACACATTTAGCACAACGCTCACGTTAGTCACATTCTAACTGATACTTAAGTTGAAGTTTAAATGTCAATCTGAATGTATTTGACATTATACTGGCCATACCCAAATGTCACATTCTAAACATAACTTAAATTTAAGCTCTGCTTAAAACACCTTTTTTTTAGTGGTTAATGTACACTCATGGCCATTAAAATAGTTACCTCTGCAAACTAACCTCGCCCTTATTGACCTGCAATGGAAACAAATAGCTACCATTGCAATTGACACTTCTAAGCGGTTTGCTCTATTCGATCCCCCGCTAGTGCTGTTCTTCGTAAAGCTTTATGATGCTCATAAGTGTTATCATTAAGGGAAAACAAAATAATTTTTTCTATTTTGGTGCTTTATCGACTACATGATGAAACCCATTTGTCATTTTATAAATCCAATTTTTCCTAAAGAGTAAGTAGGAAAAAGTCTATTTTAAAATTGCGTCGTGTTTTTACTTCATTTTCTTTTGTATTTATTTCATGTTCCTGTTTTCATGGCATCTTTATTTTTGTTTCGTATTCTGTTTCTATTTCATCATTTTTTATTTTATTTAAAGAAAAGAAACCAATTTAAGCACAAACGATTTTCATGCTTCTGATTAAACGTCATGAGTTTTTTTTTAAATAAACTATCATTTATTTACCGCGATCGTCTCTTGTTTTTATTTCGTTTTCGTTTCTGCTTCGTGTTCTCTTTCTATTTAATTTTGGTTTTTGTTTCGCGTTCTGTTTTTATTGCATTATTTTTTTTTATTTAAAGAAAAGAAACCAATCTAAGCAATTCTTTTGGATAAACTGTCATTTATTTACGGCGATCGTGTTTTGCTTGTATTTAATTTTTCGTTTTTGTTACCTAAATGTTCTGTTTGTTCTATTTTGTCCAATAGAAATTAGAAGAAAATTTAAAGTTTGTCCTGCTTAAAGGCATTATCATTTAACAACTTTGTTCTAATTTCTATTAGTCGATTCTCGAGCTCGGTGTCGCATTAGCTTAATGGTAAAAAGCGTCCGGCATTAAACTGGAAGACTCTAGTTCGATTCTCGATTGCCTTAAATATTTGTGTTAGTGTTCTTTCACATTATTTAATTAATTATTAATACACTAACATATCCCTCTAATTAACAAATACATATATTTGTTATGCACTACGTGTGTGTTTTGTTTATGTCAGATCCTACTCTGAGCGCACCAAGAGGGACAAATCTCCTGAAGCGAGCACGACGAGACCTCGGGAACGGTTTTCGAAGTGGATCCTTCAACTGGGGGAAAATTCCCTGGCGCCCTGGTTATTTTATTAGTACCCCACCCTTCTTCGCTGAGCTAGTTTGGGAAACAGTGAAACAACAACAGTGAAACAGCAACAGTGAAACACCAACGCTTACTTGTCACCTGGTATTTCAAATTATTCAGGAGTATTAGTATTTACAATTTTTGAGGTAACAGTATCTTCAATTATTGTATTAAAGCGCTGCGGGAACTTTTCCATGTAACGCAGAACTTGGACTTCGATTAATCAGATATGGGTACTGCAGCTAAAACACCTTCCGACCAAATTTCTATTCTTCATTTTGAGTTAAGAAGCATCTAATAAGCTCTCTCGATTATGATGCGATTCATACGTTCCGCTACACCATTCTGCTGAGGAGTATATGTACTTATAACCATTGGTCAATTCTGATTGGATGCCATTAGCTTGGTTTTCAAGAAATTTAATACTTTCAACAATTATATGTCCCAGTCTTTGGTAATTTTTTTTTCTTCTGTTACAGCTTCTGCTCGTCAATGTTTCTTTATTACACCTTCTGTATTCTCAAAAATTATGCGATATCCATTCATTTCCAATTTTCTGACAGACAATAGATTGTACTCCAATCCAGGAACCCATAAAATATTTTTAATTTTAATTTAAATTTCCTCGCAGCTCCTGAATCTAAAAATCAACTAATTTCATTCACTATTTTATTGCCACTACTCACAGTAGACAATGAGAATCCATGATCTTGAATATTTCCTTTTTGTTCTTCAAAACCCGCACGTGCTAATTTCATCATAGGTTTGAAATTCTTCGTGACATATTACAATACATTTTTTTGACATTCCGCCTTCTTATGATCTACTTTTGCAAAATTTTACCAACGAAATTGAAATTGTGAAATTTTTCTCCGAATTCAATTTCTTCATATCAGCCGTACCACGTTTCAGTTGTGAAGCAAAAGCTGTAGACGACTGAGTTCATTTCCAGTTCTTTTCTTTAAATCATTTCGTTGTCGGCGATGAACTTCAGGTGTAATAAATCGTTTCGCATTTTCGGAGAAAACCGATTAGTTTAAGCGATTTCTTGCAGCAAATGTAATCAAGTAATCATTCTTTCGTAGCGATAAATGTTCATTACCAATTAGTATTATGCATAATACTAGCGACGTTTAAAACAATACCCAAGCAACACCATTTCGTTTATTAGACGGTTTATATACGACAGACAGGGATATTTTTGGTAATGGTATATAGAATACCAAAAATATTCGTATTTTAATGGTACTATTAGTTACCGTAGGATAAGTGATGCGTTAATTAAACGTTTTCGTTAAAATGTAAAATGTCGCGACTTGCAAAACACGTTTATTCCATCTTATCACGTAGGCGTAGGCCCTCAACATAAATTTTTCTCATTAAAAATTTAAAATATAATCTCAAAAAATATAATAAATGTTTAGACGTAACATGTTCAAAATATTTATCCAAATTGGTCTTGTGATCCTTGTTACAAAGTAAATTTTCCATAAAAATACTAACATTTTGTATCACTAAGGCCTAGTTGTACTTACAATGCCAGTTTAAATTTAAGCCGAAGTTTAAACCCATAACGATTATTGCAACAATTGTTTCGGGTTTCGGTTTAAAGTTAAGCTGGAATTATACCGCTAGACCTAAATGAGACGTGAGCTTAAAATATAAGTAACTTATAAATTTCGACGCGACCATAACAATTGTAACAATTGTAACATATTTCACTGATTTATAAGATTGTCTTCTAGAACGTCATCTCTTGTTCAAAATGAGTAGCTTTTGGTACGAGAATATATCCAAGACTTCTCCTAAATATTAATTTTACTGAACAAAACAAAAGAAAGTCTACGGGAAACCGATGCCTTAACCTAAATTGTGATGCCTTTGATTGATTTTGTGAAATTGTCTTCTAGAGCGCCATCTTTTGCCAGAAACTGATAGCTTCTGATGTGGAGATATACCTAAGGTTTTTGGGTTCTCCTAAATACTAATTTTACAGAACGAAACAAAAGAAAGTCGACTGGAAGACGTGAAAACAGACGCATTAACTTAAATTGTGATATCTCTGATGGATTTTGTAAAATAGTTTTCTAGCGCGCCATCTCTTGCCAAAAACTAGTAGTTTCTGAATCGGAGGTGTAGTTAAGGTTTTTAGACTTCTCCCAAATATTAATTTTACAGAACAAAACAAAAGAAAATCGACTGGAAGACGCGAAAACAGACGCATTAACTTAAATTGTGACATCTCTGATTGATTTCTATAAAATTATCTTCTACAGCGCCATCTCTTGCTCAAAAGTGGTAGTTTCTGACACGGATATATACCTAAGGTTCCACAGGGTTCTCCTAAACTCATTTTGTAGAACAAAACAAAAGAATTCAACGGGAAAATACGAAAACTCGTGCCTTGATCTAATTTGTGTCCACCTCGGATTGATTTTGTAAAATTAACTTATAGATCTAGAGCGTCATCTTTTGCTCAAAACTGGTAGTTTCTGATTCGGAAATATGGTTAAGGTTTTCAGGCTTCCCCTAAACATTAATCTTGCAGAACAAAACAAAAGGTAGTCGATGAGAAGACACGAAAATCAATGCCTTAACCTAAATTGTAGAAGTTTCAATTTCAAATGCGTGCCAAAATCAACCACTCTTCATTGGGTGGAAATTATTGCTTCAACAAAATTTGGAAATTAAAAAAAAATGTTGCAAGTTGGTTTTGATTGCATTTATTTAAAAACATTACAAGTAAGGATGCCCGAACCGGGACCGCCTAAAAAGCATCTTTATTATCTCTTGCTTGTGTTGTTTTCAGATTTCTTTTTTAAGTAGAAATGTCCATTGTGCCGCAGTACCCAATTTCTGATACTTTTGTGAGAATGTAAATTTTAGGGAATATATTTGTGGTAAAAGGGAAAATTTGTGATTAAATAATTGATTTAATAGAGATTAGTGGAGCAGCAGCGCACGCTGGCGATCGATCCTGAAAATTATTGCTCTAAGGACTTTGTTAGTATCAGAAAGTTTTTCAATTTTCTTCATCCACTTAAACAGCTCCCGTATTTAATTCAAAATAGACCTCCTCGTCTTTGCGTTCGTAATTTTATGATAATTACAAGGCAAAACTCGTCGTTTTTTGTTTCGTTTCGGGGTTGAAACTCGGTTAATTCGAATGTGGGAACTCAAAGTTCGGTTGCAGTAAACACAAATTAGAATTAATTGCATACCAAGCGCACAGTCCTAAACAATTAACTGTTCGCAAACTTAAATTAAGTGTGAGACCTATGAAGTTATTAAATCGAAAAACTTGCGCAAAATTCTATTCCTTTCGCGCTAATTTACGAACGCATAAATTCTCCGGATTAATTTAACTTGCGACGATGGAATGAATAACTAGGCGTTCGTTAATCGAACGAAAGCTTCGTTTTTAATACGAACGGCGGCGGCAACATGTTGTCTGGTGAAACTAGTGAACGTTCACGAAATTTAATTAATGTGCGATCACATATTTTCATTCTGCGCTTACAAAAAAAAAACAATATCAGAGGTCGCTGCTAAATCTGTTTTATTAAAATGGCATGGAGCTTCATTTGAATGTAAATTTTTTAAATTGAAATCACAGATAAAACGAATTCAAACATTATTTATATGTAAATAATACCTAAAATTTATTGCCATTTTGGTTGGAAATATGTATAGGGTGTTTGTAGAATTGTAAACAGTCGATAACTCAGTTATTAGTTTTTTTTTTAATTTAGATTACCGGAATGTATGTCATTTTTAAAATGATATTATATCAAAATATGTTTATGTCAACTGAACTTGTTAGTTCTTAATTAATAAAGCGTTCTTTCCTCATATCTTAGAAGCAACATTGTAAACAGTGGGATTGCCACAAACTGTAGCGTTTTAATTAATTACGAATTCATTTGCGCGCACATAATTAATTTTATGGATTAATACGTTACGCAATATCCGTTCACAGTAACATGAGAAACAGTAAAACTGTAATTACATTTGTAACTGTTTTAATTACTTAACTCAAATGCCTTTTTAAACACGTTGTTATGTACTGACTGTGTAGAGCGCAAGGCAATAAAGTTTTACTTGGCACGCCATCTCCCTCTGCATCGTTTTATTACTCTTTTATTTACTATCTTGCAAAATTAAAATAGCGAGAAAGGTGTTCCTACATACATACATACATACATATCGAAGCATAATTTTGCATTTTAAAGTAGCCGCGCGCCGGTTATGAATATGAAAATTTATTTTATCGCACGTCGGTTTTCTTTGTCCGAATAAAATGAATATAATTGTGTGCATTTTAAATTAATTTATTGCTTCGGTTACAGTGACCTCTTATTTACATTTTGTTTAGTAATTTCCGGATTAACAAACAAATGAAAATAACTTTGATTACTGTACAATGTTCTGAATAATTATACACATAAAATAAAGAAAACATTTATATAAATGTATACGTTCAGAATAAGTAAAAACAATTAAGGAATTTGACACAAAACGAAATACTAAACAGTCGACAATAACTCAAAGTAATGTTTTCTCACCCAAATCATGGTAGGCACTAGATACAGAAAGACGGACGGATATTCGGACTTTGTTCACACAGACTATGACATTCTATGAATGCTGATCACGCCTTCGGATTTCGGAAGTTGCACACGACCAAACGGCTACAGCTGTCTAATATCTCCGTGAAACTCGGTTGCCCTTTTATATCGTTTGATAACGGAAATTCCGATTAAGTAACACTTTACATTGGGCCAGTTGCCTAAATCCGTGTTTTAATTATTTCTTTTACTTTTGGTTCAGAAATTTCAGTTGACACTTGTCTTGACCTTAAGCTTTTAAAACCAAAAAACGTGTTCTACTTTTTCTTTTGTCTCAGTAAATATAGGTTTGCGCTATTTTTTTTTATTAAACGCTTGGGAAATACAGATGGAATATTTTATATGTATGTAACTGCAAGTAATTTGATTGTAGAAGCGTACCACCAAAGCGGTTATTGAAAAAGAAGCGACAAATGCAAATCCCGTTTGGTGTACGCAGCCGAGGTCCACTGAAGCGAATAATTTCATTAGTTTAGTTGAATATGCGAATCCGAATATACCCATGGGGCGTAAATAAATAAACGTCTGCTGATGGCGGGGAAATTCGTAATTGAGTTGGAAATATTATGCAAGTGCTTGAGCGCGCCCGAGTTGTGAACTACTTGAAATTCGGCAATGTTACTTTGGTTGCACAATATTTGGCCGCCGAAGGCAACACCAACGCGTCAAATCTAATTACTTCGTCTTCCTTCTAGACATTGTTTTGCGAGGACTGTGATTTATTTACGATAACGGCGTCGACAACAACGCTTTATCGTTTCTGCTTCATATTTCCTTAAGGTTATGTTTGGATTGGCACCATTTCCTCTGTTTATTGCACGCTTGCTACGAACAATGCAAGGCATTTACGCTTGAGACAATGCTCTCAGTAATCGACATTATAACAAATTGCTACAAAATTGTGAGAAAGAACGTGTACAGAATATGAAATTAAAGTAACTTACAATATAAACAAATAGTGCAATATAAAGAAAGAGTCGATAACTTATATAAGAGGAGACACTTGAACAACCATTGTTTTCGGCACAGCGATATTGGGCAGATAATCTGATTGCGCTAGCCGACGCCATTGTGTCGCGCTAGCCAACGCGATCGTGTGATTACTTTCCCGCGTATTTCGCCACGCCCACTTAAAGGGACAACTGGTTCGAGGTTAGCGAAACTACTCGGCGAAGATCAAACGTGCCGACACGGCTCGAAGAATACCTTCTCTTTGATGTAAATACAATGTAATCTAGCTTTTAGGTCTTAAAAAAATAAACATCGTGGAATGCGAGAGGATTGGTTAATCTATTTGAAAATAGTGTTAAAGATCGTTTGAAGAAACCAATCAAAAAGAATTTCCTCTGGAAACTCACTTGAAAGGCGACGGAATACTACGACATAGAAATGGAGACGAGTTCGTGTGGATGGGGTCGGACTTGGCAGTTCTGTATGGATGTTATGTCTCCCCTAACGTTGCTTATGTAGTAGTAGTAGCGTGTGTAACTATTTCCGGAGATTGTAATACACCCTGTATACAAATTGTTTAAGAAAACCGGCTCCAACTCCAACTCGTTTTCTGTGAACGCATGCTAATGCATTGGTCATATTTAATCAGTGCAATGAATTATAGTCACGCTAATTAAGTTTCTGGCAAGTTGGCGCATAACTCATTGATCATAATTTGCATGCCGGCGTAATTAACTTATAATTTGCAATTACCGCTTTGATGGTTGGTGACAACACTTAAACGTAGCCCTAACTGCCATAATCGTAGGGGCACGGAAAATTTTCAGTGAATGAATGAATGTATACGAAGAATCAAAAGTAATGTCTCCCCCATAAATGTTAACGTGCGGTCTCATCCCCCTTTTGACCACTGCAATAAGTAGACGGAAAAGTAAACAAAAACATGAAACAAACTTCAACACGTGTATCTTTACCTTTTAGATCGTAACTTGAAAGTTTATCGGGGATGCATTAGTTTTAACGCTCAGTGTACGTACTTATACAGGGTGAATGACAATTGGAGATTCCTTGATATGTTAGTAAGTTTACAAACCGACTCATACTGATTGCTATCTGAATGCACACTTACACCATCATGCCTCTCAAAAACAGTCAGTCATTAACTCACTAGTCAGCCGCACCTTTGCCCTATCAGAACCTTCTTCAATTCAAACTGAGCTGAACCCCGTAACAAAAGTCTTACTCAATAACAACTACAAAAACACGACATCCAAAGATCCATTTTTCGCCATCTCACCCAATTCCATCACACACTGAACCTGATACATCTCCAGTCGCTACAGCTTAATTACCTTACATCTACACCATAACAGATCGAATCGGCAAAATTCTCAAACAACAGAACATCAAATCCATTTACTTACCCATGATGAAACCCTCCACAAAAGATCACATTCCCTTACAATCCGAAGGTGTGTATCGAATTCTATGTTCCTGTGGGTGCGTATACATCGCATCGGTGAAACAAAACGATCTGTTGGCGCTCATGTTTCTGAACATAAACGCTGTACTAGATTACTACAAACAACAGGCTCGGCCCTAGCTGAACACAAACTAGAAACCGGTCACCAAATCCTATTTTCCGACACTTCTATCCTGCACATCTCATTTTTCAATCGTACAATCCGTGAATCCATAGAAATCCTCAAACACCCCAATAACCTGAACCGTGATACATACTGGCTTTTAACTTCACAGTCCCCGCTCACCGTTTCGACCCACTATCCCCACCTACCAGCGCAACAGACATACCTGCTCAGTCTCAACGAGTAACGAGAAGCAGCAGCAACACCATTTTTATACAAATGCTTTTATAATTTATTCTATTATTTGCAAGTTTGACGAACTTGAAATAAAAGAGTTTTCTTCTAATTTTTGTTGCGTTTACCGAATACTGTTTTATGTATAGTAGGTACTAAGTAATAGTGTAACTTCTTGCAATAGATTAATTAAACCATGAATTATAACTGTGTTAATTAAAAACCCTCGGAATTGGAAGCGATGTCAATCAAGCGCGGCGGTGCATGACTAGCTTGGCTAAACACTAAATTAAATTCAATTAATTTACGTAGCTCCGTCGTAGCTGTTCAGCTCAGAAATGCTATAAATTGTTTCGGCAAATATGCAAGCGAAAGTCCAATTCATTCCGTTCCACGGGCGCAACAATAAGACTTCGATAATAAGAAATGTCCAATTGTTTCGCGGCGCTAATTAAATCTGGTAAACAATGAACTGAATTGCTTTGGGCCCCCCGATATTCGGCAATGCCCTTGCTACACTAAAACTCAGGATGAAGGCCCCTCCATTTAACGTGATTTCAAATAACTAATGGAAATTGACCTTAATGGAAACTAACAGTTGATTACTTTTTTAGTTGCTGAGTTGGAATTAAAAAATCATGACAGAAAAAAGGATAGATCATCTTTTTAAAGATCAGAAGCAATTAGTAGACCGAGGGCAAAGGGTGAAAGTTGTCGTTTGACATCAATGCACATCATGCATGTGCACATTCTGCACAATTTCAAAGGTGTATTAAAAAACAAAGCCGGTAAATGTTAATGACCTCTTCAGATCGTGCCAGAGGACAAACATACAGCGGTGCAATGCATCAAACTCGCTCATGCATTATGCATTCATTAAAAAACCTGGACTTATGGTAAGATAGTAATTTGAAACGTCTCGCATTGGTTTTGTTGTAAAGCGTGAAATTTATAGTCGGTTTATTAGAATAAATGGTATTTTTTCTCACGATACAATGCGAAGTGAATACCAGATGCGGAGCCGCTGTGTTTCTCAACACGTATACACGGAAGAATGTAATATCACGAAATGCACTTTATCCGATATCTACGCCGGCAGAATTTTATATCACCTCATAAAAAACGTAAAAAATAGCGCAGAATGCAACTGGGACTGAGGGTAATTGCCGGAAAGTCAGAAATTTGCATTTTACGGCGAGCGGAATCTGAGGTGGTGAATCTTTTTCTAAATTAATAAATAAAGGAGCTACGATGTCCTAATTACAAGGATAACATCATAATGAAGCTTCGCTTATGGAAAAGATAAGGCTCACAACGACGTAAGGCGAAGACTTAATTAGCATAATTATGCGCTTGTATTTCCTAAATTGATTAAAGCGCTTCAAATTGAATCCCACAAATGCAGGAAGTATTTAAATGCAGTCAGTCATAACTACATATAACGGTACTAAACATAATAGGGGCCCTTCTCAAAATTATAAAAAAATTCTATATACCGACCTATGTATACAGGGTGTAATCGAATAAGTTTCACCTCTTTTCTTCCTCCATTGTCTCCCTAGCTTGAGAGCTTTGGGAATGTTGATTCTTGCTGAATATTTTGGTTATTAGCAGACACTAACTAATTGATTAGAAAAGTCGTACTTGTGAAAAATATCAGTTACCAGGTCATGTATTTTTAGGTTGCTGACGATATGTAAGTGCTTTTACAAATGCGTTGGAAGTTTATGGCGTCAGATGCAATTGAGAATAAACGAAGTATTATAATTTATGCAAATGTAATCTAAAAGGAAGCGCGAGGAGTTTCTGTAATGTTGTGCACAGGCGCACTACGGCAGTTAAATACCGTTTGCTTATTACCTGTATCTCCAAGGAACGTTCATCAAAAGTCTCAATCTATTATCTCCGTTGTGTAACATCTTGAGCTTCGAGAATGGATATTCTGTTAATCGGATGAGCTTAAATTCCTGGACGTCGACTTTACTGCTATCTCGGTGCAACTAAATGGTCATAAAACATAAATATTTAACCTTTAACTTGGCCGCCGAAGGGAGATAAGCCGGCCTTCTGTAACAACTTGTCACGAAATTTAATAAGCTGCCGTTTAACGCGAAGATTCAAAGCGGAAACTCAAGCGACAGCTTAGAAAATACTTTTGTGATGTTACGCAGTTTCATTATGCATCAAAATTTCTTTTGTTTGATTTTCTTCTTTGAAGTTAAAACGCTTTGTCAAACGTTAGAAACAAAAGGGGATAGTTCCCTAAACGTGAAACTTCTGAAGTCGGCAGACATTAACGAAACCGGAACGGAATCGTGTGTGAAAACTGCTGTTATTCTCACAATATGTTACCGTTGTTTACAACGCTAATAGAATTAAGACATATGAATTTGTGCTGCGCCAGAATTTCTCTTCCCAGTTGTACATATAATCTTAAGTATATTATAATAATAAAGGTGCAATTAAATTTCGTGAGATACGTTACATGTTACACACTCAAGTAAAAATTTTCAAGTCAGTTTGGAAAAAAGATTTATCCATATTTTTCACTCACTGATTTCCAACCAGTTTTACGTCTTCCAATGAATGAAATTTAATCCTTTTTTTTTCACTGGGCCGAACAAGTGGAAATCCATCGGGTCTGAAGCGTTCGCTAAATTTGTTTCAAAACAAAATCGATTGTTGCATGTTTTATTTCAAATAACAAACACATGTCCGTATTCTTGGAATTTTTTGCAAGCGATAAGCCAGCAGCAATTCAGGGCGACGTGCAGTCCCGTTTCGAGTAATGATGGACCACACAGCGAGCCACAGATCTGCCAGCCGAGTAACCTTTATCTTTGTATTTTGGATTTCTGTACAAAAGTTTGTCGCGTTAAAATCACAGATGCATGTACATTAGCGGAAAAGGCATATCGAATTACGCTCAAGTTAAAGTGTTTTGTTTTTGTCTGTTTCTTTTCCAAGTCTGGCGTCATAATTCTGGGTCAACTCAAGTGGCGCTTGGAATGCAGTAGAGAAAAACAAACTGCAGATGACAGTTTCGAAGCACGTAATTTATAGGTGTTTATGAGAAAATGCATTCAGAGCGTGGGCTAGAATTAAAATCAACGGTTACCATTGGTCGAAGTTATTTCAAAATTTAGCTGCAAGTCCGAGGGATGTGTGTTAATTTTTTTCTTGAAAGTACGGGACGCGGAAAAACAGGCAGATAGCATTGACGCTTTACCGAGAACGGTTCTGCTCAATTCTAATTTGGCTTAGTGGTTTTTTCCTTAAGCGCTTGTAGTCTTTATTCATTTTATAGTTGAATCATTATTTCAGTACGGTTTAAATACAGTGTGTTAAGAAGGCAATTAAAACAAATACGTGTGCGCCGCGACGCGAGTGTTTTAATCAGAGTGAGCAGTGCGCGGATGGGACACAGATTATAATACGGCTTTAGGTAATTGACATTTATTTGTATTCCTTCATCGCACCCTTGGTGGTAACAATTGCGTAGGGATAATTTGATTTGCATTAATTAGTGACTAAAGAGTCAGTCATGTTCATATCGACATTGCATTTAGATAACTTTAATTAAACTATTTTTATTTGCATTTCAGCGAGTATTAAAACTCACTAGTGACATTCATCTTAGAAAAATTTGTTGGTCATTGTTTCTTTAGTTATTAGACTAATTCTGTAATTTAATCAACCAGCAGCAATTAACTATTCCCCACATCTACCTGGGAATTCAATACAGTGTACTTTTAGAAATCATTCTAACCTTGGGGATTTTCTCCGGCAACCAATTTCTCTCTGGTGTCTTTCGACACCAAGGACACCTAGGCGCCAGCCCATCTTCCATTGAGAAATGGCCAGCGGGACGCCGTCCGGCACGGTACTCCCGCTGTCCGCCAGCTATGACATTGTCACTAGGAGGCCAACGCCTATGAGAGGGACCGGTAGCCGGGACCGGTGGGCTCCCCCTCCCCCTAGCACTCATGTCAGCAAGGTTTCCCTAGCTGCGTTTGATGAGTAACCGTCGAGAACGCTTACGCGAATCTCTACCACACATCTCATATTAACCCCAGCATCCATTACCCATACACGTATGGGATAGGGCAGCTAGGCAGGTTAGTTTTAAGGGTAACAGGCGTGTGGTCTGCATCGGCTCTCGTCTCGGATCTTAGGCTTCAACACAACGGGGTCCGACACCTCAAACGATGGGTACCTACAACTCATCTCGGATACTAGTGTCCCGTGCTATCGACCCGACATCTCAAGCGACTGAGCCGCCGTCACTTTTGCCAAAAGTGACATCCGGTTACCCGGATCTTCTCCGGCAAGTTGGAAACACGCTGGCGGTTGTTTTTCGATTTGTACAGGGAAGTCACCAATCTCAATCACTGGCGTGAGGCAATTATATTTGCTGCTGGAACCAAGTGCGCCAGCACAAAATAAACAGAGAAATCAAGGCCAATTAATTGTCACTACGAATTTCGTGAAACTACGAGACCGAACAATTTGGACTGCATATTCATAACCACTTTCTTAACAAAGTTTCTCTTTCAGCCTGTATGTGTGTGAACCGAATTGGTATCTTTGCCGAGAGATTTGCCGGTTAATTAGAAGCGATTGCCTAGAGACTGCAAGGCCAAAACCACCCATAGTGGAGTACCAAAAAAGCAGTCAAAACTGATTTCTTACGCTATAAATTAATTAGATAGGTTAGACGGCGAAAGAGCGACAAATAGAGGGGCCTGAAAACCAGGCAGGCGGGTACAGAGTACCACCCTCGAAGCAAGGCGAAAGTAGGCGAGAAGCTCCTACTATTCCGACCTTAATTAACGCTCTGGTGAGAGGAGTAGCAGTAGCGTAGGCTCACTACACTCCACCTTATTAATCAGGTTAGCTAGAAATAGGTATCCAACACTTCCTACGGAAGTCGCTGAAAAACAGTGTTACAGTTCATTTTTCCTTTCTGTTTCGAATACACCCTGTATATGCGTTGTCACTACTCAGTTTTCATTACTGTTCCGAACACGCCCTGTATAGGCGAAATTAGTCGTGCTGGATGGTTGCTTGGAAACCACGTCGTTGTACACATTGAGCTGATTGGCTCTCACCGTTACTAAGAAGATTCCGCCAATAGAAAAATTGAATGTGTCTCTCTCGATGGTGTTCTTTCTTTTCTGCCGATCGAGAAATACGCCGTCATTTCATTAGAAAGTTCAATCGTTCCTGGACCACACGTCCTTTTGTTTATTGTTTGGTTGTGCCTGTTTCACCGAAGAGGGTGAAGGTACATGTGAACGGCTTCTGCCGAATCTATTTGGTCCAGTTGGAAACGAGAAAGTCGCATTTATACTGTGATTTATGGCAGTCCGGTGAATAATCCGGGTAAATTAAGACGAATTGCGTTTCTCGATTTGGCCCTTACGTTCGTTTTCTTTTTCGCTTATAGGCTTCTATCGTGGGCTTTTGCAAGAGTTAGATTTGTTGGATGACGCTTTTCCGAATTGTGCAAGTGCACTGCGACTTGCGACTTTGAAAGCTCCCTTCCCCGTCTCGCTACGCGGCAGTCGGCACTTGTCAAAGGGGTTTGCGGTGGCATTGACACACATACGCCGACAAACAAATCGGACACCGACGGAATAAAGGTTGGATCGTTACTTTTTTTTATATATAGTTTTGAGCGTTAATTCGCGATTTGTTTTGCCGATTCTTTTCTTTGATTTTGCCGCATTTCAACATGCACCTTATTGTGTACACTCCGGTGTAAATTTCAAGCCGTCATACGTAAATGAACGATGTCACGTACACTTCGGTGATTATAATCTGTCGTATTAGTTACGATTTAAATATGTTGTAAAATAATTACATTTGTTGGTGTTGTCTGTGCAGTATTTATTTGTTTATGTTTTTAATTCATGTGTGAATAAATTAACGTGTTCTGGATGTAACGGGTTTTCTTAATTTTCATTTCCCCTTTCAAAAAAATTAAGTGGCGCCTATTTTTGGTCTTGGGCTTCGCGTTTCGGAATTGAATCCCCCCCCGTCCCATTGCAGCTGGCTGGCCACATCGGAGAAGTACAACCCGATGTGAAACTACTGCCTATCTTCGCAGGTAGGTAGCAACAGGTGATTGCTTCTGATTTACTTGCAAATTGAGAACTTTTGATTAATTCATCAATTAACTTCATTAATTAAGTACACTGTAGTCCCACTATGACACATTGTGCGTTGGTTTATTAAACAAAGTCTTAGGCCCAGTATTTCATTCGGAGTTTAACTTTAACCTTCGTTTTATTTCTACGGAAACAATTGTCTTTACAGTTATTAGTATAGGAATAAAACGAAGCTTAAAGATAAACTCTGAATGAAATACTGGGCCTTAGAGTACGATCAGAAGTGGCGAGCACTAGTACCAAGACTCGAGCTAAGTTGAAATTCAATTAATTGTTAATCTAATTAAGGAGCAGAGCTGTCCAACAAATATCTATGTAGACGTTAAACCACCAACGGTGTGAATCGAAAGGAAGTAGATCGCGCCGATATTCGAAAGTGAAATCTGTTAAGCGAGTTATACTGTACTTTCTGAAAATCGTAATTTTTGTTCGTTTGTATTTAATTTCAACGCAAGGTTTTTTCGCTCATTATCCCAGATCCCGCAGTGGCTGGTACAATAAGTAATTAAATCAAAGTTCGTGTTTTATTAACGTAATTAGCACTTTGTTCTTTCAATTGAACACCTCCGCACCAAGAGAACGGGTTATCACGACGTGGGCCCAGACTAGCATCGATCACGAGACATAATCAAATATTATCACTCCTTTCACTCCGAAGGGTCGTTCAACTGAACCGAATATAGGTCAGTAGACCTTTCGGAATTTCACGGGACAGTTGGCAGTAAATTGGCAATAAATTTTAAGTTGTGTTTGTTTGTGGATTCTTATTGCTTATTTACTTGTACGTAACAGTCAACAAACAAGGGTTTTATTAGTGGACGCGTTACAGGTCTAAATTGGCATTAGAAACTGGATGGGGCATAACTGACCATCCGAATTTTTGGATTGTCTCAACTGTGATAAATTCTGTTGCGGATGAAATTTCATCTTCACGGTTCAACCGGAAGGCATAGAAAAGATGGGCAACTGCCGTAAGTGTCTTCAAGTGAATATGTTTCCACTAGAATTTATTATTTCTGAAACGGAACTATCCAATATAAAACTTATTGTTAAATATCATTTTTAATTCAAAGTTAGATACTTTTTCTATCGAAAAATCTTCAGTTCGACGAAATTCAGTAAATTGAAATAAGTTCTTTTTGAAACTGAGGCTTCACGTAAAGTTGTACATAAGGTGATGTGTAGGGGATGTCTTGGCCGAAACAATATTTAAGACCTCCAGTTGCTTTTGCGTCTGCACATACGCACACTAAACCAGACTTGAACACAAGAAGACAATCTGCGGTATGTTAAACACTAGTATAATCCAGGCTACAGCTTCTAAGACCACTTGGCACGAGCTCATTGTCCTTGAGCCTGCAGGCGACATTCCTATCGTCCTTGTTACGCTGAAACTCAAGCTCTTACTCATTCCGTCCCTCTTAAAATAACTGGCTGCCATGTTGGAGATACACCGGTGCAAGTGCTCTGTTGTGAAAAAGAAGGGCTGCATCTCAGATTTGCAGTAATTAAAATGCGAATTTTTATTTAAGTGAATCTAATTTAATTATTTAAGTTTATTTTACATTTATTGTTATTATAAAGTAAATTAAGACCAGTATATAAGGAATACGTTCTGAAATAGTGTTATTTTACATTGGTTTCGTTCTCATTCGGCAAGATAAAATTCTTTTTCCTTTTGTATCAATCCTGTTTTCTTTCCAGCGCAAGCTGACAGGCCACCGTGCAGATGAAAAAGTAATTTCCGCATTTTTCTTTTTACTTTGTCACAGCTTCGGATTACGGTCTTAAAAGAAGAAGAAAATTTATCACAGCTAACGATTTTTCTCTTTAAATTAATAAATAAACTCATCCGCAAGCTCAAGAGGAAGTCACAGAGATACGTCCGGAAATGTATATCCGCACTTCTTCGCGAAGCCGGGATTTAAGGCATACGCTGCAACCTGATAAAATTGAAATTTCTGCAGATTCTTGCGGACTGAAATGCAATATTTATGCGGCATAAAATACATCGTAGACTAGTTATTTCTCGAATAGTTCCATTTACGGAATTAAAATACTAATCGAATGTATAGCTTTGATAGGATATTACCATATACCAAGATCGATATTTTCTTAGGCCCAGTTTTACAATCGTGGAATAACTGTTCGCCGAATATCCTTTAATGTTCCTCCATTTCTACGTCACACCTACGTCACGTTATTTTACGAATAATGCTTATCCGACGATTGCAAAATCGGGCCTTAGTAACAAAAAATAGTTCTCTTGCAGTAAAGTAGTTGTACAGCTGCGAGCAAAAAAAGCGGTCGTTAGTGTCATTCTGTGGAACCGTGACCACATAAGTATATACAGGATGACGACTGTTAGTTTACCCGACAAAATGAAACCACGAAAAAAAGCGATGTCCGTGAGTATGAGAAAAATATTAAGTAGTGTTCTCGTAGCCTGTTAAATAAATAACGGCTTCTAACTGTTACCTATTGTAATTAACGTAATGCAACATAATTTATATGATACAAACAATATAGTGCACATTCACGTAGAAATCATATAATCACATCAGAGCGAAGTACGCTTGCGCACTAGAGAATGACTGTCGCATTTAAATTCTGCTCTGTTATGATGTAAGTTAAGTTTGACTATGTAAAACGTCTTAAAAATGGCTTTGGCCATTACACATAGCCTCACATTTATTAAAGTCTGAATAATTTTTTAATACATTAATTAAAGTAACTTAGATAACTTAGATGCTAGGATGGCCTCACACAACACTTTACAAAAAGAGGTACGCTCTGTGATAACATCTGTACTACTTGTTATTCTCTAATAGTCGGAAAAGGCAAGTTTTTATATAATTTTAAAGACGAGAAAGTCAAAATGATGATGACCAGGGAAATGTTGGGTTTTGGGATGCATAGACTTTGCACACGTGTTATCGGAGCTTTTGATGCAGGTGTGAACATCCGAGGTCAATCTAGCTCTTCTGCATCTTTGTATACGTAACTTCGTTTGTGTTACAATATCAGCAATTTTCAAGAAACATTTCCCAACGAACCTACCATGTCAATCGTTAGATTACCAGAGCAAACGTATCTCTTCTATGGAAGATGACCAACATTTTTAAAAACGGATCTGCATATGCATGCTATCATTTAACTGCAGTATAAGAGCTTTAACCCCCGATAATGCGAAGCAGTTGGAATTTGGTTTTCTGATTTTTCGCAAATATCAATGATAAAAACACGTTAAACACGTATTTGCGATTTAACGGTTTCAGTCTTCTTCGTTTGACCTTTGTACTTAGATCATTAGTAAATACAGTTGAAGAACTTAAAGAACCAATTATTTTAAAAGCACCAAATACTTAAGCTGAGCTTAAATTTTAGCGACGTGTATCGCTACCTACCTGAAGGACAGCAAATTGAAGTTAACTTCTCCAACACAGCTGGCTAACTCTTGGAGAAGGATATGGGTCGTAGGTAACACCAAAAGTACAGGGACAGATTTTATTAATAAAATAAAATTCAGCAATACAGCACAGTCTTTATTTGCGGTAATTATGTAGCACGGAATAAAATATCATAAAAGAAAGGGAAGCAAAAAAAAAAAAAAAACGCGACGTGGTTGTTAAATATAAAAGCCCGAAAATTCAGTATCGACTTTGCGTTACAAAGTCAATGTAATTTTCTTAATTTAAAAGTAAATTAAAAGTGAGCATTACCGCAATATCACATAATCTTGATTACATCGTCCGCGCTCCATACGTTAGTTGTTGTCGTCGATGTCCAGCGAGTATCGAATTCGGCGGAGGGCCGCTGAAGCCAAGAAGGCGTGTCGCTATTCCCAGCGACCTCTCTCGTCGACATAAACATAAAAGAGAACAATGGCAAGGGCGGACTATAATCAAGTATATTAATTAGCAAACGGCATTACAACGGGTCGAATAGCAGGGACGAGGGAATAAATTATTCCCACTTTTAGAAGAAGTTTCAGAGGTCCTTCAAATATTTGGTAGTTTTCTAGAATCTTCTAGACACTCATTGAGTCAGCAGGGAACGTAAACAGATCTTCTCTGTAAGATCCACTCTATGACATCCACAGTCATTCCACCGCGGGACAAAAAAATACCTGTTTCGAAAAGAATTTTTCCTTGGCTGCGACTTATAATCCCTCGCTCTTGCAGCAACTCTCCCGGGAAGTGACGCCATCCATTTGGGTCCCCTTTTGGCCCCGTTAAATATCGGTCACCAATCAATAAAAAAATAATCTGAAATCAGTTCCTTCGCATAACTTAAATTTTATATTTTGATAGTACTCGCAATAATCACAGAACCTGTACAGTTCAATCTAGAATCTACGATACGTATTTTTGTTTTAACGGCTGACTCGAGGTAGGATTTTGTTGAACACTCGATATATTAGAAAAAATGTAACTTTAAAAATTAGCAACAATTTTACTAGAATGCAGAAGTTATAATTCTAAAAATCAACGAGGAAAATTAAATGTAGATAATCTAATTACAACGAAAATTTAGTTTTCTAAATTCGACATATTCCAAATTAAAAAAAAAAGAAAAACATTTTCTTGTTAGATTTTATTTTCTAATCTCTAATATATTATTCATTTAATAAATTTCATGCGTACATCATATTTTATTATTTATTGGCAATTTGGATTAATGCTCAAATTTGGTTGCATATAAGATAATTTATTAACATCACGCCCAAAAACGTGCAAATCTGAGAGTAAGAAAATTGTTAGGTTATAGTAACTTGGCACTTGGCTAAGCCAATTTCATTTCTGAGTTCTAGATGTTTCTGATTTCATCCAACTCTGTAACAACTGCAGTTGTAAAATATTATCCTGTGTTTTACGTCTTATATTTATAATGAAACATCTGTTCTGAAATGTTTCAATTTATCATTTTTAAAATTGAAAAGTTCTTGTAGCATTGCCACGCTTATGTCGTTAATTAAAATACTCTTTGTAAAAGAGAAAACACATTGAGTTGCTAGAATTTGTATCGTACGTAACAGTACAATTTATAAATAACAAACTTATTTTTTCCTGGATTATCTACATATTCAGGGTGTTACAAAGATTACGTTATTTATTATAAACTACGAATAGTACTCGGGAAAGAAGCAAAGTTTTTATGTCTATAATCATGGTACAAAAGTTAATAATGAAGGGGGCGCGGCAATTGTTTTCAAAATAAAATCGATTGTTACATGTCCAATTTCAAATAACAAACACATGGCCTGATTCTCGGAGTTTGCAGTGGTATTTTTGCGAGCGGTAGGCCAACAATTCGAGGCGCCGCGTTTTTTCTTTCAGAGCGAGACCACCCTCGGCTAGTTGTAAATCTGTCAGAATAACCTTCACATGGGTATTTCGAAGTTCTGTACAAAATTTAGTCACGCTGAAATCGCAGGTACGTTAGCGGGAAAACCATATCGAATTACTCTTAAGTTAAAGTGTGTTGTTTTTGTCTGTTTATTTTCCAAAACTGGCGACATTCGAAGCACTATAGATACACAGACGTCATAAAACAAATCTATCTGACGTTTAAATTGGTTTCTTAGATTTTGTGCACATTCTGTCGCGTTAAAATTGCAGATAAATGGCCCATGTGTTTAAAGATATCAAATTACATGGCAAGTCGAGACCTTCGCTGGAGTCTAGTCCCTTTCAGTCAGGCAAGAGATACCTTAAAAATGTCAGCTCTTACACTTGAATAATAAAATTTATGGTGGCTGCGTTTGCGCCAGACGACAGCGAAGATTCCTGATAAGTTAATGGGGGGGGTGGTCTCCTGATACATTTTGGGCATCTGGAATAGGCGTGCGTGTGATTTGTCGAAGTGGTTTCAGAATTTCGCTGCAAAGTCCGAGGGGGTGTGTGAAACAGGCAGATAGCATTGACGTTTTAACGAGAACGGTTGAGTTCATTTCTAATTTGGGTTAGTTGTGCTTTTCCTTAAGCGCTTGTAGTCTTTATTCACTTTTTTAGTTAAATCATTTATTTCGGTAATGTTAAAATACAGTGTGTTAAGAAAGGCAATTAAACTAAACACGCGCACATCGCGACGCGAGTGATTAAATAAAAGGTGGGAATTGTGCGCAAGTGGTGCATGGATTATACGCCCTTAGGTAATTGACATTTATTTGTTTCCTTCAGCGCACGTTTGATGGTAATAACTGCGTAGGGACAATTTGATTTGCATTAATTAGACTAAAGAGTCAGTACGGTCCAGAGTACCATTGGATTTAGATAACTTAGTCAAACTATTTTATTTACATTGCAGCGAGTATTAAAATCCACTAGTGGCATTAATCAAAATTTATTGGTCATTGTTTCTTTAGCTATTAGACCAATTCTGTAATTTAATCAACCAACAGCAATTAACTATCCCCCGCATCTACCTGGGAAGTCAATACAGTGTACTTTTAGAAATAGAAATCACTCTACCCTTGTGGATTTTCTCCGGCAAATTGGAAACACTAAAGGTTGTTTTTCGATTTGTACAGGGAAGTCTCCAATCTTAATCACTGGCGTGAGGCAAGTTGTATCTGCCGCCGAAATCAGTGTGCTAGCACAACTTAACTCGGAAATTAAGACAGTTAATTGGCATTACGAATCTCGTGGAATCACGAAACCAAACCATTTGTATTACACATTCCTAGCCATCTTCTTAACAAAGTTTCTTTCACACCCTGTATATGTGTGTGGGTCAAACTGTGGTCTTTGCCGAGAGATTTGTCGGTTAATTAGAAGCGATTGCCTAGAGACTGCAGTGCCAAAACCACCCATAGTGGAGTGCAAAAAACTGTCAAACTAATTTCTTGCCCTACAAATTAATTAGCTAGGTTAGCCGACGAGAGAGCGACAGAGCGAGAGAGGGTCCTGGAAAACAGGCAAGTGAGTAGAGAGTACTGCCCTCAAAGCAATTAATTAACGCTCTGGTGGCGGAGTAGAAGAAGTTCGGCTCCCTACACGCCACCGTTATTAATCAGGTTAGCTAGAGATAGGTACCCAACACCTCCCAAGGGAGTCCCTGAAAAACAGGTGATTGCTACTGATTTACTTGCAAATTGATCGCTGAAGGCGGCATTTTGTATCACATACTTCATTCATTAATTAACTCCATTAATTAAGTACACTGTGGTCCCGCTGTGACACATTGTGCGTTGGTTTATTAAACAGAACAAGTCTTTGAGTACGATCAGAAGTGACGAACACTTGTACCAAGACTCGAGTTAATTTCAATTAATTATTAATCTAATTAAGGAGCAGAGCTCTCCAGCAAATATCTGTGTAGACATTAAACCACCAACGGTGTGAATCGAAAGAAAATCGATCGCGCCGAAATTCGAAGGTGAAATCTGTTAAGTGAGTTATACTGTACTTTCTGAAAATCGTAATTTTTCTTTAGTTGTATTGATTTCAAACGCAAGGGTTTTACGCTCACGATATCCGATCCCACAGAGGCGGATATCAGGAGTTTTTCCCATTTTTTTTTGCAATAAATAATTAATTCAAGGTAATCGTTGCGTGTTTTTGAAAGTGTCAAATTCCCTGTTCTAAAGAGTTATTTACTACTCCACCAAGAGAGAGGGTTATCACGACGTGGTTTCCTATTCACTACGATCACGAGCCATAATTAAAGGTATTATTCTTTATAGCGAGTTCTCCGGAGGGTCGTTCAACTGTAAACAGAAAATCTAGGGCAGTAGAATAACTCGTAGGCGGCCGCAGTAGACAATAGCAGGTAGCAGTCAGACCCGTAGTGCAGATAATATTACTAACCAGCGGTGCGACCTTTCGGAAGCGACGGGACAGTTATTTAAATTGGCCATAAATCTTAAGTGGGGTTTGTTTGTACAGTTTTATTACTTATTTACTTGTACGTAACAGTCAATAAACCAGGCTAATTAGTGGGCGCATTACAATAATAGCTTGACGTAGAAACTGTAGAAACTGTGTGGGGGCGCTGGATGCAATTTAAATGTCCCAGCTGAGTGAAGTTTATAGGTACTATTCGTCGTTCTCGTTCTGAAACTTATAAATTTATAAATGTCCAGATTGTTTTCAAATCGTGTCCAAAGAATAATAAGATTTCATTTTTGAAAAGTATAAAATCAGTCTTCTGTTGACGTTTCATATTGTTTTCTGGGACATTTTAGTTAATTAGTTAGCAGTGTACATTAAAAGAATGCGCTTGTGATGTTTTTGATATAAATTGCATTAAAGACTAAGTTCCTCGATAAAATCAAAAATAATTTTCCTTGGGCGGACGTAATCCCTCCAGAAGGCTAGAACGCTTATATTTGCGTCCTACAATTGCATTACGGGCACCAGATTCTGTCAAAGTTGGTAGCCGTCTTATAAGTCGAAGAAAGATTACATTAGACGTACCTTGCTGTGTGAGTTTTCGTAAGTTAGTTTGCGACAAAGCGTCGTCTCGTCACCCAGCTCAACATGGCATTGTGTACGCTCGACCATAATGTAATGATGAAATAAAGTTTCGCCGTGCAGACATTGATATCCAATCACAACTTGGAAACGCTGGGACTCCCCGAGGCAGCGTCTTCGCATTCCAATCTAACTTTGCGAGACTAGCACATGTGAACTGTTATATTTTCTTATTTACATTATTAGCGAAATCAATAGGATTAACATTATTCTGTCTGTTATCTAAAAGTCGCCCTGTAAGCTTGACTTCTTAATCGATTCTATTTGTATGTGAACATTGATTAAAGCAACAAAAAATGTATGCATATTCCAAGCGAATTTGCATATTTTCTTTATAAATTTAAATTCGTTACTCACCGGAGTGCAGAGCTTTTGGATAAATATTTTTCTTGAAAATTACGTTGCCGATATTTAACTTACCTTAGGCGGTTCAGGGTTTTCGCTGTTGTTGTTGGTGGTGTGTTATATTTTCATTTAAATTTATTTGTTCTTTTTAAAAAATTCAATCAAAATTCTTTCAACTTATAGCTTTTCGAATTAAAGATGTTCGCTTATTCAACTGATTTGACGGTGTCATGAACATGACATGATGAACAAAAAGAAGTCAAAGCGAAATATGAAAGGATTTAAATGAAAATATTTAGTTTTCATTTGTGTTGTTTACAAATTTGTATTACGTGCTTTCGAACCTCACGCGCAAAGCTAAATTGGTGATTAATGGGAGTTTATTACTGCAGCGTGAGTAATTAATTCCATACAGCACTAGTTCGCTTCTTGACCAATGTATTAGCCCGAAGTTCATCCGCACAAACGTGTTCCGAAAGCAATTTACTTCCATTGAAAGTCTACCTACATTGCCGCATACATAGAACTAAACTTCCGTGCCAGATAGAGTTGGTTTATTCTTTATAATCGGATTTAGATTCAATTTCAACTTTCTGTGAATAAATATGTAACGTTAGAAATTGAAATTGAATTGTGTGATCTGAAAGCGATCTATTCCTGTTTTTGTTTCAAATTTGATTTGTCACCTAACTTTTCATTAACTGAAGATTTACGTCACTTTCAAATGGAATTCAATTACGTTTACTGAAGAATTAATCAATAATATATGTTATTATTCTACCTACACTTGAACAGAAGTTTTGTAATAATCAAATAAGCCAACTTTCTTACTTACCAAGAAATAATTTGTAGGTACGCTGCAAACTAAATTTAACATTTGCAAGTTTATGATTATATCTCAATCAGGCCTGTCAAAATTAATTTCTAGACCTTAATTGAAATTACTGTACGCGATCTTGCAGATTCAGATATAATTCCCTCATTTACCTGATGAATAATTTCTGCTTGGAGAACTAGATTTGTATCTACTGCGCTCCATCTCGTGGAGCGCAGCAGATATCATACTTTCGATCTCATTTACATACCGGGCGACTAACAAGGAAGTGTTTTATACTTTTATCATATGCATCCTGAAGTAAATTATTCAGTACAAATTGTATAAAATAACCTTTCATTGATATCTCAATAAGCCGCCTCCCGAACGGTAGATTAGGACACTCTGTGTATCGCAAATCGACATAAACTGATCTGAATGCATATTCACACCATCATCCTTCTCAAAAACAGTCAGTTATTAACTTATTAGTCAGCCGCGCCTAAAAAATCCATAGAAATCCTCAAACACCCCAATAACCTGAACCGTGTTGCTGGCTTTCACGTCCACAATACCTGGAAACATCTCATTAGCGATCCGTCACGCCTCAACAGACCAATCCCCGCTCACCGTTCCACTCCACTACCCCCACCCATCACTATAAATACCACGACTACCTACTCAATCTCAACGACTAACGAGAAACACCACCAGCAATGGAGAACGAAATGGCGGCTGTAGAAACCTATTCAAACACAATGAATCACTTTAAGAATCAATGACTAAAATTATTGGTAATTACGACTTTTGATGATCAATTTATTATAATCGTTGCTACCTACCTGTGAGGATAGGCAGAAGTTTATACACCGGAGCGGAATATTCCGGTGTTGCCAGCCAACTTCAGTGGGACGGGGGGGTTGAAATCCAAACCGCGAAGGCCAATACAAAAATAGGCGCCACTTAATTTTTTTGAACGAGGAAACGTGAAAAATTAAGAAAACACGTTACGTCCAAAACACTTTGATTTTAATCGAACAGTCAACACAAGAAACACAGACAAATAAATAATAATTTGACAACAAGAAAAAAAAAATTAATTTACAAAATACGAGTGCTTTTTGTCGGATCCGAACTTCGCATTAATCTATGTTACAGTTAACCAAACACACAAAGAAAAGTATCTTTAGTTTAGCGCGTACGACAACGTTCGTCTACTTATATCCTATTTACAACAGAATGAACAATCATCGTTGGTTAACGGAGGAGTGTACGCAATAAGTTACATGTTTAATTGCGGCAACTTCAAAGAAATGAATAGGAAACTAAATTCGCGTATTAACGCTCGAGAATAAATTGTAACGCTCCGACCTGTTTTCCTCCGATGTCCTATTCGTTCGTCGGTATCTTCGCGGGGAAACAGTGGCGTCACTTGGTGAAGTACCGGCCTCCGCGCAAAGGGGCGAGGGGAACTTCCAACGTCGTAGTTACAACGCAGTCGCAAAACCAGATCAGGGCCAACTTCCGTAAACTCCCGCAGAACAATCTACGTTAGATTAGCGTCTGATAAGAGAACTCCTAATAAAATAACTCTTGCTAAAAGAGCTCCTGATAAAAGCCTATAAACAATGAGAGAAAACGAACGTAAGGGTCAAATCGAGAATCGCTTCGTATAGAACTCACCCGGTATCTCACCGAGGCTGGGACAAACCACGGAACACGCGGCTTTTCCTGTCTCACAAGTGGATCTAATCAGAGTCGGCAATTAGCCGTATACATGCACTAACATCCCTTCGATGTAATGGCACATACAAACAAATATTTGACGAAAAGAACATGCGACCCAGGAGACTGCAAGTTTTGTTCTGAAGTGGCGCAACAATTCTCGTTTGACAGAAAAGGAACGGTTATCAACAAGAGAGACACCTTCAAGTTTACCACCGGTGGACCTTCTCAGCAACAGTGGGAACCAATCGTCGGAAAGGGCAAAGATCACGAATAATACGCGCCGTGAAGTAGGACTTCGTTAAAATTTGTCCAACACCTCACATATGCGCGATTTTGACCCTAAATAAGGATGGATTACTTATATGAAATAAATTTGTTTATTTAGTTGAGGGTTCTGTTCATGGTAATATGTTAGAACGAAATTTTGCGAAAACTACGCCAGCGAATTACGATGCATTCCTACACCGAACGCAAGACGTAGAACGACGCGTTCCAAAAATAATCCGGAACGTCGGACTGTGCATATACAGGGGTTGTTTAGAACACAAATGAAAAATAAGCTGTAACAATGCGTGTACAGGGTGTGTTTAGAACACAAATGAAAAATGAACTGTAACATTGTGAACATATTACATAAAGCAGAAGAGAACATGATGCTTTCCTATTTAATAGTCACGAGGAAACACATAACAAGCTGTATTTGAAACAACAAAAAAAAGTGGATTATTTCTATACTAACTCCTCTCCGTGCTCGACATAGGAAACATGGAAACTGCGACCCATATTGCTCCCGCGCGCACAAGAAGCCGCGTTCTTCAGAAATTAGGTCTTCTGTTTATGAAAGTTTCAGTTAAGATATTTAAGGCCCGGCTGCATATTAATCTCGCAACGCTTTTGTTATAACTACAGCAGCAGTGCGCGGGGAAGGCCAAACTTTCGAAGTCGCTTTTACAACTCACTAGCGCGTTCTTGTTCTTCTTGCTGTATCAGAGATTTTTCGAAACTTTAATGGATATTACGTTGTTGAACGTTGTTAATAAATTTGTATCACATGGATTTGCATTTCTTTTTTAAAATTTCTACGTAAAATAATAAATGAGCAATTGTTGAGCAGTGTATTACTAAAACACATTTATGTACAACATTAGCAAAGTACTGCTCAGCTAATATTTAAACATTCACAATAATAAAAAAAAGCTTTTGTCAAAGAAAAGAACGTGCTCGAGTGAATTTATGATTAAAAAAGAGTGAAATCTGCCCTATTTCAGAAATACATGCTGCTCTTTAAAAGCGTAATGCTGAAAAAGAAAGAAAACAAATCAATACCTTTTGTGTGTGCGGTATACCTACCTTAGTACAATACATTTTTTTTTAATAAAAAAATGAATTTGTAGTCTAAGAGCACAACATTCATATAAAATACTTCAGAAACTCCACTTCAGCAGCTGAGCACAGCAGCCGGTATTTGTTCGCTAATAGCCTTGTCAGTGCAGCGAATGCATCCGTGAGGGTATTATGGGACCCGAAACCTTAAATACGTTTCATTCACTTTCTCTTCTTACTTCTACGACGACAGATTTTCCAAAGAATTTCATTTAAGCTCTTGTCGAGCCGATTTGTACATACATACTGAAGCGTTCGCTAAAATTGTTTTCAAAACAAAATCGATTGTTGCATGTTTCATTTCAAATAACGAACACGTGTTCGAAAAACTGCACGCTGTAAAAATACAACTCGGGGTAATTAAGCGAGACGGCCTGTCATAACACAAATATATTTGACGTTTAGAGGGTTTTCTTAGATTTTGTATACAGTTTGTCCCGTTAAAATCATGGATACATGTACATTAGCGGAAAATGCATATCGAATTACGCTCAAGTTAAAGTGTTTTGTTTTGGTCTGCTTCTTTTCGAAGTTGGCGTCATAGTTCTGGGTCAGCTCAAGATGCGCTTGGAATGCTGTAGAGAAAACAAGTCGCAGATGGTGAAGTACAGACGCTTTCCGTATGACAGTTTCGAGCACGTAATTTATAGGTGTTTATGAGAAAGTGCATTCAGGGCGGGTTAGAATTCAAATCAACGGTTACCATTGGTCAGTGGGTTTTAAAAATCTATCTGACAAGTCCGAAGGGTTGTTGTTAATTTTTACTTGCGGAATAGGAATGCGAAAAAACAGGCAGATAGCATTGACGCTTTATCGACAACGGTTGAGTTCATTTCTAATTTGGCTTAGTTGTGTTTTTCCTTAAGCGTTTGTAGTCTTTATTCATTTTATAGTTAAATCATTATTTCGGCACGGTTTAAATCCAATGTGTTAAGAAGGGCAATTAAAACAAATACGTGTGCACCGCGACGCGACGCGAGTGTTTTAATTAGAGTGAACAGTGCGGGTGTGACACGGATTATACGACTTAGGTAATTGACATTTATTTATATTCCTTCATGGCACCTTTGGTGGTAATAACTGCGTAGGGATAATTTGATTTGCATTAATTAGTGACTAAAGAGTCAGCAAAGTTCATATTACCATTGCATTGAGATAATTTTGAACAAACTATTTTTTAATCTTAATATTGATTGATTGTTTTTGATCTTAATATTGATCTTCTCCTACCGTACACTGGGCACGTTTTGCGATTTTTTGAACTCTTGCAATCTTTTAACATGAAACAAATTATTACACAACCTACCCGTGTTACCGGAACAACGTCGACTCTTATCGATCATATAATAACTAATTCTGAAAATATTATTCAAGACTACGGTATTTTAGATGTACATATTTCTGACCACTCATTAGTCTGGTGTACGGTCACCGTTGACACTCCAATAAAAAAAGCACCAGTGTCGTTCAGTTATCGTGATTTTAAAAATTTTATCTTACATAATTTTGAAGCGGAATTACAAACTATACAGTGGCAAGAAATTTACGCAATTGATGACATTGATGGTAAAGTTGATTTCCTCAATAGCCATCTTCTAATGCTTTTCGATAATCACATTCCCTTAAAAGTTTGCACCATGACACATAAGAATCCGCCTTGGTTAACTGACAACCTAAAATTTATGTTTAAGCTAAGAGATAATGCCTTGAGACGATTTAAGCTATCCAAGAGTCAGGAACACTGGAATTATTACAAAACGTTAATAAATATGGTTACATTAGCAGTTAAGGCAGAAAAGAAAGCATTCTTGGAGCATAAAATTAAAACTTTTTGGAAACAGTTGAAACAGTTCGGTATCAACAGTAGTGATAAGCCTGCTCTTCCTACTGAACTAGGTACCGTAAATGACATAAACGCTCATCTGATAAGTCAACTTCAGTCAACCGATGCAGATTGTGACGACGTTGTCAATTCCTATATTAATACTAACAAAATGCTGTATACTGGTTTTTCATTTTCTACTGTGTCAGAAGATGCTGTTGCGAAAATATCGCTTAATTTTTCCAGCTCTGCTTACGGTGCCGATAATCTTAATATTAATTTACTTCGTTTTTGCTGCCCCTCTCTGCTACCTGTATTTACACATATAATCAACTTTTGTATAAATCGTGGAGTTTTTCCCAAGGTTTGGAAAGAAGCTCGTGTATTGCCATTTCCCAAAATCAAAAATCCCAAATCTATCAATGATATTCGTCC
This sequence comes from Dorcus parallelipipedus, assembly GCA_958336345.1. NCBI lineage: Eukaryota > Metazoa > Arthropoda > Insecta > Coleoptera > Lucanidae > Dorcus > Dorcus parallelipipedus. Next base: position 8,134,467 of record OY284476.1, read on the forward strand.
GATTAGCATACTACCGGTACTTTCCAAGGTACTGGAAAGGATTATGTATAATCAATTGAACACTTACATCGAAGTCCAAAACATTATTCCTGCTAAACAGTCTGGTTTTCGTCGACGATTTAGTTGCGCGTCTGCTCTGACTACAATAACTGATGATATTGTAGCAGCTCTGGATGATAATAAATTTGTTTTATTGATTTTACTGGACTACTCCAAGGCCTTTGATTTAATTAATCACAAAGTAATGTTAGCAATATTAAAATATATAGAGCTGGGTCACTATGCTTTAAAATTGATGGAAAATTACTTGTTGGATAGATCTCAAAGCGTGTATTATGACGGTTTACTTTCTCATTCTTTAAATGTTCACAGCGGCGTTCCTCAGAGATCCATTTTGGGACCTCTGTTATTTTCTATTTATACCTTTAGACTACCTGCTGCTATTAAGCATTGTAATTTCCACCTTTATGCAGATGATGTACAATTATATTATGCTTTTAATCCGGACCAAGTAGGTAATGCCTGTGAACTTATAAATGAAGATCTTAATAATTTAGCGAAAATCTCTAAACAACACTGCTTACGACTCAATCCTTCGAAAACCAAAGTAATGTTATTTGGAACCAGGGGATTTCGTGCTGATGTGGCAGCAGCGGTTAACTTGCGATTGGAAAATTTGTGCCTATCCTTGACTAATTGCACGAAGAATTTGGGATTGTACATGGATGATGAACTCAAATTTACGCAACATGTTACTGACCGGATACGAGAGGCCTATGGGAATTTGAAATTAATTTTTGTAAATAGACATCTACTTTCTAAAAATATTAAATGCCTATTATGCGAATCTTTAGTGTTATCTCACTTCAACCACTGTGACGTTGTTCATGGTTCGTTTCTAAGTTACTTGGATGCCTTAAGGATTCAGAGAGTTCAAAACAGTTGCATGAGGCTCATTTGTGGGGTGAGGCGTAGACAACACATTTCTAACAAACTCATTGATCTGAGATGGCTTAATATGAAAAACAGAGACATCTACATTCTGCTCAGTTTTTCCATAAAATTTTAATATACAAAAGTCCACCTTACTTATATGATAAGATAAAATTCCGGACGGATGTTCATAACATTAACATCAGGAGTCGGGGTTTACTATCTATTCCTAAACACAGACTAGAATTCTTTAAGCGTTCTTATAGTTACCAAATTGATAATGTTATGAACGACCTTCCGCGGGATCTCTTGGAATTACGACCTACCAGCTTTGCTAAAAAATTGAAAAATATCCTCCTTCACGAGCAAAACGCACTAATATAGTCTAAATAAGTAATAACTTTCATTTTTAATTACTACAACTACAGGCTTCCTAAATCTTAAATCTTTGCATTTTGATAATTACACATATAAATGAATTTCTATTGAGCTTTTTCTTTTTTCTTTTCTTTATGTCTGTGCCGGTTTGTCGGCCGGCATTATTTAGTTTAGTTATGGGACAGGGGGTAGATCAGGGTGCTAATTTCATTTTAGCACATTAGCACAATTTAGCACATCTGACCCTGTACCCTTTAAGCACAAAACCAATCTAGTTTAATACTTTCACTTGTCTAACCAGCTAATGTTCATGTGTTTATGTTTATGTGCTTAATAAACAATATTATTATTATTATTATTATTAGTTACCTTTCAGCGAGTATTAAAACTCACTAGTGACATTCACCTTAGAAAAAACTTGTTGGTCATTGTTTCTTTAATTATTAGGCCACTTCTGTAATTTAATCAACCAACAGCAATTAACTATTCCCCACAACTAACTGGGAATTCAATACAGTGTACTTTTAGAAATTGTTCTACCCTTGGGGATTTTCTCCGGCAAGTTGGAAATACACGAACGGTTGTTTTCGATTTGTACAGGGAAATCGCCGATCTAAATCACTGGCTTGAGGCAAGTTATATCTGCCGCCGAAATCACGTATGCCAGCACAATTTAACTCGGAAATCAAGACAATTAAATTGTCTCTACGAACTTCGTGAAATCACGAGACCAAACAATTTGAACTACCTATTCATAGCCATCTTCTTAACAAAGTTTCTCTCACACCCTGTATGTGTCTGGGCAAGACTGGGGTCTTTGCCGAGAGATTTGCCGGTTAATTGGAAGCGATTGCTTCAGACTGCAATGCCAAAACCACCCATAGTGGAGTGCAAAAAAAGTAGTCAAGAACTGAGTTCTTGCGCTATAAATTAATTAGATAGGTTAGACGGCGAAAGAGCGACAAATAGAGGAACCTGAGATCCAGGCAAGAGGGTACAAAGTACCATCCTCGAAGCAAGGCGAAAGTAGTCGAGTAGCTCCTACTAATTAACGCTTTGGTGGGAGGAGTAGCAGTAGTATCGGCTCACTAGACCCCACCTTATTAATCAGGTTAGCTAGAGATAGGTATCCAACACCTTCCACGGGAGTCCCTGAAAAACAGGTGATTGCTACTGATTTATTGCAAATTGATCGCATACTTTTTCAAAACATCTGATTAATTCATTAATTAACTCCATTAATTAAGCACACTGTAGTCCCACTGTGACACATTGTGCGTTGGTTTATTAAACAGAAGAAGTCTTAGAGTACGATGAGAAGTGACAAACGCTAGTACCAAGACTCGAGCTAAGTTGAAATTCATTTAATTGTGAAGGAGCAGAGCTTTCCAACAAATATCTGTGTAGACACGTTAAACCACCAACGGTGTTAATCGAAAGAAAGTAGACAGCGCCGATATTCGAAAGTGAAATCTGTTAAGCGAGTTATACTGTACTTTCTGAAAATCGTAATTTTTGTTTAGTTGTATTGATTTCAAACGCAAGGGTTTTCCGCTCACGATATCAGATCCCACAGAGGCTAATATCAAGAGTTTTTCCCCATTTTTGTTTTTTCAATAAATAATTAATTAAATTTAATTGTTGCATTTTATTTTAAAGTATCTAATTCCTTGTTCTGGAGAGTTATTTACTGCTCGCACCAAAGAATCAGGTAATCACAACGTAATTACTGGGTTACATTGATGATCGGGCCATAATTAGGAAATATTCTAATTATTACCAGTTACTGCACGAATTCCGGAGGGCATTCACCGTAAGCCGGAATAGGACACTAACCTTATAACTTAGCGCCTGCCATAAAACCTCAGGTAGAGACAGGACCGACAATTAATTCTTCGTTAGCTCAAATATAAAATCGAAATAAGAGAATCGAGAATAACCTGTACCTACAAATTAGAATCATAGGACAAATAACACAGGCTACTGTTTATCTGAAAATTTGACAATTAACAATAACATTTGGTGAGACCTCTGAATTCTTCGAAAATAAGTGTTCCATACGGTTACTTAAGGGGCAATAAATTTCAATTGTCGGTTTGTTTGGACCGTTTGTCCGTTTGCTTGTCCGGGAAGTAAACAAACAAACAGAGTTTTAGTGGGCGCGTTACAATACATATTTTGGTTTTGAAGTTTGAAAATTATTGCAACAACGTTACCTGTATTTATGATTTTGTTGTATTAATTGTAATTTAGGACCCAAAGCGTTCATAGATTTTATTAAATTAAAACAAAAGGAAAAGGTTACGCGCTGAATCTGAAAGAATTCAATGTTTATAGACGAATATGTACGTTATTGAAAAATAAACAAATTAATTTCTCATCATATGCATCACTTTACGTTAATGTGTCAGCAGCATAAAGCATTTAGGTAGGATCTATTTTATGCACACTAAACTTTATCTCGTCAGTAGCAGATCCATTTTAGAAATCATTTAGATAGGTCATTAAGGACGTTTTATCTCTGCGGGTCGTTAGTTTTTAAACTTTATAGGTTCACGAAGGCGAGCTGACAATTTTACTGAAACCGAACGCAGGATCAGTTCTGGCATATAACAATATTAACTCGTGTGCAAGAACTGGCTACGGCACATATCAGCTTGATGTTGCAGAAGTGATTTATTACTTTGTGCTGTCCATCCTGCTGCGGACCGACTTAACGGGTTTACCATCTAGATACTCTAACTTCGTTATACCTAATACTTGATATTCTGACAAATTAATATCCTATCTGTCATCTGGAAATTTCCAGCAAATTTTACGTTGACATCTCACGATCTGAATTCAGTAAACAATTTTAATACACAGGGTATCTCAGCTGATATGAGCTATATGAAACAACGATGATAGTGAAAAAGTTAAAAAAATTCTAAACCCACAGGCCTGAGTGTACATTTTAAGTAGGTCGCAATAGTGTAAAATAGAATGCAGTTCATGGGCAGATTCAGATTAGTTTCAGATTTGTTTCAGATTAGTTTTCTTTCAATAATTTGAATCCAATTAATTTATTAATAGTTTAAATTTAATATAATCAGTTCAAAATTACTTGACCTCCATAAATGTCTGTGTTTTCACAGCAGGTAATTCTTCAGTCTTTAAATGCGCATTGCGTTACTGAATATGAGTCAAAATACAATGTAAAATTCAGAGTATTCTTAACACTAAAATGGAAACTTTAACCTTTTGATAGATGATGGTACCTTCACGAGTGAAATCGATAAATGAATAAAAAAGAAAAACACGAACACCTGCGCAAGTTAAAATCAGTTATTGCGGCACGGACTGGTTATTAGCACAAAGCAATTACTTTTTATTATTTTAACGCAACCGGGAACGTTTATGCCGGGCATTAAATTCCTTTTCGCTTGCTGCAGCAGCAGCAGTATCGACGGAATTAACTAACGAAGTAGTTCTTCAACTTGAAAGAAATCTAATTACAAAATTTGCTACTTCCTAAAGATAATCACCCTGCACTATTGTGCATGGTAGAAACAGCCAACTTTAATCCACCACCAACGTGTGTCCTAAAATCGTGGATGCTGTGTTCACAGTGATCAGGTTGATCAGATTCATGTTGTCGAAGATTTGTTGCAACATTGCAGGTGTTAAATCAAGAAGATCATTCTTTGAATTTTCTTGAAATGAAAAAGTTGCAACGTATTCCTTGGTTTGAATTTCATGTATAAAAGAACACTTTATTTCAAAATGTGAAGCGTACTGAAGAGGGCGCGACAATTGTTTTTAAAATAAAAGCGATTATTACATGTCTAATTTCAAATAAGAACCACATGGCCGGCTTCAAAAAGTTTCCAGCGGGGTTTTGCGAGCGGGAAGCAACAATTCCAGGCGCCCCGTTTTCCATTCAGTGGACCACCCTCGGCTGGTTGTAAATCTGTCAGAATAACCTTTATCTGGTATTTCGAAGTTCTGTACAAAATTTAGTCACGCGGTAATCGCAGGCGCCCGGCAGAGGCATTAGGGTGGCACGGACGTCATAAAACAAACCTATTCGACGTTTAGATGTGTTTTCTTAGATTCTGTATAGTCTGTCGCGTCGAAATCATGGGTACATGTACATTAACGGAAAAGGCAGATCGAATTACGCTAAAGTTGAAGTGTTTGGTTTGTCTGTTTCTTGTCCAAGGCTCGTCATAGTTCTGGGTCTTTTTAGTCAGACAACAGATACTTTAAAAAAGACAGCTCTTGCACTAGAATAATAAAATTTATGGGACTTCATTGGCGAAAGGCAAGCAGCGTGCATTCCTGAAGGGTTAATGGGGGGTCTCCTGATACATATTTTTGCATCTGGGGTAGGCGTGCGTGTGATCTGAATTCTACGGCTATTATTGGTTGAAGTGGTTTCCGAATTCCGCTGCAAGATCCGAGGGGGTGGATTTTAATTGTTTTCGTGGGAATAGGGGACGCGAAGGAACGGCAGATAGCATTGACGCTTTGACAAGAACGGTCGAGTTCAATTCTAATTTGGCTTAATTGTGTTTTTCCTTAGGCGCTTGTAAACTTTATTCATTTTTGTTAAATCATTTATTTCGGGACGGTTTAAGTACAATGTGTTAAGAAAGGCAATTAAAACTAAACACGTAGGCGTTGCGACGCGAGTGATTTAATCAGAGTGATAGTGCGTGGAAGTGAGACGGATTATACGACTTAGGTAATTGACATTTATTTGTATTTCTTCAGCGCACCAAAACCACAAATACAATTTAAGAAATACTTTTAAACACATGTGGATGGATTAAAAACTATATATCTTGAACCAATTCAGTTTCTACATTTTGAATACATAGTTGGGCCAAATTCACTGAGACGGGGCTCGTACTTCTCTAAACCATCTGATTAATTCGTTAATTAACTCCATTCATTAAGTACACTGTGGTCCCACTGAGACACTTTGTGCATTGGTTTATTAAACAGAACAAGTCTTTGTGTACGATCAGAAGTGACGAACACTTGTACCAAAACTCGAGCTCAGTTGAAACGTAATTAATTATTAATCTAAGTGAGGAGCAGAGCTCTTCCACAAACATCTGTAGACATTAAACTACCAACGGTGTGAATCGAAAGAAAGTAGATCGCGCCGATATTCGAAAGTGAAATCTGTTAAACGAGTTATACTGTACTTTCTGAAAATCGTAATTTGTGTTTATTTGTATTGATTTCAAACGCAAGGGTTTTTCGCTCACAATCTCCGATCCAACAGAGGCGGATATCAGGAGCTTTTCCCATTTTTTTTCCAATAAATAATTAATTAAATTGGCGTTTCATTATTAAATGATCTAATTCCTAATTCTTAAATTATCGTTTATCGTAGTTATGTAAATAATTACATAACAGTATCGCTTTGGACACAACAGTTGTTACAGTTCTACTCTTATTGAAATAAAACGGATAATCAGAAGCCTAAAATTTGAAAATTATATTTCCAAACGTAAATCAAAATGGCATTCATGAATGGTTTATACTAAGGACTAACCAAGGACTATTTCACATTTTTATGTTAGTGATGTGTGAAACTTTGTATCTACAAATGTACGTCATGTAAATTAGAATCAAATAAATTAAAATCAGATTAAGGACTTTTATGTAGTTATTTGTAATAGAATTTATTTAATCTGATTTCTGATTTAGTTTATGCCCAAGGCAAAGGTTCTGTTTTCGTAAGTTTCACACGTCGACATCGCACAATAAAACTAGTGAAGTGCTTGTACATAATTTATATATAAAAAAAAAACATTACGATCTGCTGACACTTGCGCGTTTTCGATGTTTTAAAATTTTGCTTTCATGTGGTTCGAATGCTGTTTTATCGGTCATAAATTTATCAAGTTTCCCGGAGATATTAAATACCGTATTGACAGCCAACATTATTGGGATTATTTCTGCATTAAAGTGAAAGTAACGGGAAATAAATTAAAACTGAGTTGGTGAAAATAAAACAGCAATTTCAGAAGCTATCGCAGGAAATAGCTTGTATAAAATAACGCATTGACGAAAATGTCTTTAGTTAATTTAACGTAAGGGTTGATTAATGAAACATTTTTAAATAACGAATTGTTCGGTAAATTAAATAAATTTCGGAAGCAAATGCGTTTTCATACACAATTTTTCAGCGTTATATTTTATTCATAGTTTCATTTTATGATAATGGGCTGTCACAATATAACAAATGATAGAAAAAAGTGTTCGCGATAAGATTTCATAAAACATTTATGTACATGTACGCGTTTCATTGCAGGACGTTTTAAATGTAAAACAAAAATTACGTTCGGATAACATTCTATTATAAAAATTCCAATAAAAAAACGATGCGAAAGATACATAACATATTAAGTTAATCTTTATATGAAATCTGTTCGCAAATGCCGGCCACCGAGCGCATAAATCAAAATAGAATGTATTGCTTTTTTCCATTAACCCCTTGGACACGCTCTTTCTCCGTCCATCCCGATAACGTAAACAAAGTAAAGTAATGAACATTTTATCCGATTATTCGGGACAACGTTTTAATTTAGATAGTTGCCGGAAACGGGCGACAATAAATATTAATACATATTTTTTCGAACAAAGAAAGAGGCCTGCTCTTTATCACGGACGTAAATAAAAACAAACGGAAGCATCAAAGGAAACATTATTTTAACGGAAAGCGCAGACAATGAGTTAACGGAAACAAAGGCGGTTAAAAAATATTTTCCCGTGCTGTTACGTAAAGCTTATTGTCTTTTATTAATAAATTTATGAAAAAATAATGCGTTATCGGTTAAATATTTCATTTGCCTTTTTTAACTCTTTTGTTAATTATGAAAAACATTAATTATTCCGTAAAATTATCAATGGTTTTAAGCAAGAACAAAAAGAACAAATAAATGTAGAGGAAGTAAAAGAAGCAATATCATAGTAAAACTAAGAAAAGCTGCAGTACATAATGCCGGAAATGATTAAAACATGGGATAGAATTTGCCCCTCACTGAACGCCGCACACAAAACGACATTACAACAAATAATAATCCAAAACAGATTGCTACCTACCTTTTAGCAGCAAGATTGTGAGAGGAGAAATTAACAAACGTCCCACTGCCGCGCCGGCTAGTTCAATGTGAAGTGTGCGCGGAAAATTGTTTTCAAAACAAAATCGATTATTGCATGTCTAATTTCAAATAACAAACACATGGTCGGGTTCTCGGAGTTTGCACGGTAGATTTGCGGTTCGGAGGCGCCGCGTCGTCCCGGTTCGAGTGATTTTGGACCACACAAACACACGCATAAACAAATCATCGTAACATGGTGCTTTCTAAATTTTAGTACATGTCAGATATAGGAAGAGATCAAATTACGTGCATATTGAAGCATTTCGCGCTTGTCTGTTCTGTCTTTAAACTGGCGACATTCGAAGCACTATAGTTGCACAGACGTCAAATCTACTTGACGTTTTAGATTGGTTTTCGTAGATTTTGTATACATTTTGTCGTGTTAAAATTGCATGTGGTTAAAGATATCAAATTACATTGCAAGTTGAAACCCTTGCTGTAGTCTGGGTCCTTTCAGTCAGGCAACAGATACTTTAAAAATGGCAGCTTTTACACTTCAATAGTTAAATTTATGGGTGTTTCATTTGCGACAGACGAACAGCGAGTATTCCTGATAAGCTAATGGGGTGTCTCTTGATCTTGATATATTCTGGTCATCTGGAATAGGCGTGAGTGGGAACTAAATGCTACGACTATGATTGGTCGAGGTGATTTCAAAATTTAGCTGCAAGTCCGAGGGGTGTGTTTAATTTCTTTTACTTGAAAGTACGGGACGCGAAAAACAGACAGATAGCATTGACGTCTTATCGAAAACGGTTCAGTTCAATTCTAATTTGACTTAGCTGTTTCTTTCCTTAAGCGCTTGCAGTCTTTATTCATTTTATAGTTAAATCATTTATTTCGGTACGGTTTAAATCCAGTGTGTTAAGAAGGGCAATTAAAACAAATACGTGTGCGCCGCGACGCGACGCGAGTGTTTTAATCAGAGTGAACTGTGGATGTGACACGGATTATACGACTTAGGTAATTGACATTTAATTATATTCCTTCATCGCACCTTTGGTGGTAATAACTGCGTAGGGATAATTTGATTTACATTAATTAGTGACTAAAGAGTCAGCAAAGTTCATATTACCATTGCATTGAGATAACTTTGATCAAACTATTTTTAGTTACTTTTCAGCGAGTATTAAAACTCACTAGTGACATTGATCTTAGAAAAAACTTGTTGGTCATTGTTTCTTTAATTATTAGGCCACTTCTGTAATTTAATCAACCAACAGCAATTAACAATCCCCCACATCTACCTGGGAATTCAATACAGTGTGCTCTTAGAAATAATTCCACCCTTGGGGATTTTCTCCGGCAAGTTGGAAACACACTAACGCTTGTTTTCGATTTGTGCAGGGAAATCGCCGATCTAAATCACTGGCTTGAAGCAAGTTATATTTGCCGCCGAAATCACGCGTGCCAGCACCATTTAACTGAGAAATCAAAACAATTAAATTGTCTGTAGGAATTTCGTGAAATCACGAGACCAAACAATTTGAAATACCTATTCATAGCCATCTTCTTAACAAAGGTTCTTTCACACCCTGTATGTGTGTATGGGCCAAACTATGGTGCTTGCCGAGAGATTTGCGGGTTAATTAGAAGCTATTGCCTAGAGACTGCAAGTGCCAAAACCACCCATAGTGGAGTGCAAAAAAAAGAGCAGTAAAAAAACTGAGTTCTTGCGCTATAAAGTAATTAGATAGGTTAGACGGCGAAAGAGCAACAAATAGAGGGACCTGAGATCCAAGCAGGCGGGTACAGAGTACCACCCTCGAAGCAAGGCGAAAGTAGTCGAGAAGCTCCTACTATTTCGACCTCAATTAAACGCTCTGGTGAGAGGAGTAGCAGTAGCGTAGGCTCACTACACTCCACCTTATTAATCAGGTTAGCTAGAGATAGGTATCCAACACCTCCTACGGGAGTCCCTGAAAAATAGGCGATTGCTACTGATCGCTGAAGGCGGCATTTTGTATCACATACTTCTCCAAAACATCTGATTAATTCATTAAGGAACTCCATTAATTAAGTACACTGTAGTCCCACTGTGATACATTGTGCGTTGGTTTATTAAACAGAACAAGTCTTAGAGTACGAACACTTGTACCAAGACTCGAGGTAAGTTGAAATTCAATTAATTGTGAATCTAATTAAGGAGCAGAGCTCTCCAACAAATATCTGTGTAGACGGCAAACTACCAACGGTGTGAATCGGAAGAAAGTCGATAGCACCGATATTAGAAAGTGAAATCTGTTAAGCGAGTTTTACTGTACTTTCTGAAAATCGTAATTTTTGTTTCTTTGTATTTACTTTCAACGCAAGGCTTTTCGCTCATTATACCCGACCCCTCAGTGGCGGGTACAAGTTTTTACCTTTTTTTTGCAATAAATAATTAATCAAATCTAGTTTCGTATTTCATTTAACGTAATTAGCACCTTGTTCTTTCAAGAGTTTTTACCGTTGCTGTTAGCAACTATCACAAGCCATAATCAAATATTATCATTCCTTTCACTCCGAAGGGACGTTCAACTGAACCGAATATAGGTCAGTACTATAACTTCTAGGCGGCTGCAGTAGTCAGTAGCCGGTAGCAGGTAGTGTACCCGTAGGGCAGATAGTGTTACTAACCAGCTCTGCGGCCTTTCGGAAGTCTACCGGACAGTAATTTAAATTGGCAATAAATTTTAAGTTGTGTTGTTTGTACATTTTATTGCTTATTTACTTGTACGTAACAATAAATAAACAAGGGTAATAAACGGGCGCATTACAAATGTGACGGGTAGGTTCAACAAAAACCAAAATACAAAAGGGAGGCACCAATAATAAACAAAAAAAAAAAAAGAAATACCAGTTTACGTACACTCGTTTTCATTTTGATTACAATAGCAAAAAGAGCAACACGTCGACTTCGCAATTGAAGATGCTTGTATTTCACGTAAAGTGATTATTTACAGATCACGGATTAAACGTTTCCGCTCGGCATTCACACAAACAAACGCAGTTTAAGGAAAAACAACAAAATGGCTTCAGCCCACAATAAAATAATAAACAATGCGCACTCTAACGCGTTTAGCAAAATACTGATTGATGATATCATGCACTTGCTGTAAAGTTAGAGCTGCTCTGTTTATTATACTATTAGTTTTTCTGTGAGGTAGAAGTGAAGTAATTTGAATGAAATAAAATTGCGAATAAAAAACGTATAATTTTTAAGTATATACATGAAAATGATTGTGTCGTGCATGAAGCATTGCATGTAATAACAAGAGCTTTAAAAGTATTAGAATCGCGACATTAAAACGTGGTACATTTTCAGAATTTCTTTATGTTTCTGCAGGTCATATTTACAGCACCCATAGGAAACGTTATTTTAACGGCCGGGAAGATTATAATTTTTGAGTTCACCTCATGAATGCGGAACACGGAAAGCACCGATGAAAACTCTTATTTCCCAAACAATACCGTTTTAATGTTAGCCTTAACATTTACCCCGTGCAGGCGAGCGTTAATAAAGAAATAAACAGAAACCGAGCGCGGAAGCTGAAAGTGATGGCTTAAAATAAAAATAAGGCGAGAAATGTAAATCTTGCTTGTAATTGAAATGATGTGAGCGTTTGCTGCGATACATTTTGCTTCGGATATAGTCTTTAGTTTAGGGCGGAGGGTTAACAAAGGGGGGGTGTGAGAAGGCATATGTTCTCGGATAGCTTTAGCTTTAATCACGTTTCACTGTCGCGCCTCGGAAAAGTCCATTCGAATAATCTCTCTGCTTAATGCCGCAGCTTGCCTCTTCCTTCACCAACAAATTAAATATTCAATAGTTTTTTTTAATAGTTCAAAAATTTGTGTAATAGTAGGCAGGTATCTTGTTTTCCAAGACGGGCAGATTTTTGGAGAGTAATCACACACTATGACATTCTGCCCTCAGACTTGTGGAGTTGCACTCGACAAGACGGACACTAGCTGCCTCATCTGTCGTGCTATGCCTTCATTCCTTCATTGAAAAACAGCTTGAAAAAGCCTTTAAAACTTTTTAAAATATTTCTTATAATTTACACTAACTGCTCGAATGTGTTTCCTGTCCGTTACAAGAATCTTACTTAACCCGGATTCATTTATTAAAATTCTTTGATTCCTATTTAGTTTTTTTAGTAAAATCCCGTGGAGTTGAAGCTTATCAGATAATGAATGGCTGTGCATGTTGTAAACAACATCCGCACGTACATAATAAACAAACCTAGACCGCACCTACAACGCCACGCATGCAGGAGGCAATCGATACTAAATTATAAATTCCTTTTGCACGATGCACGTTTTGAAGCCAAAACAAGAATTTAATAACAATAATTATTATTAACGGGCTAGGATGCGGCTTCACTGTTTCATAGACGTGATGCGGTGTGGCATCACTGATGATATGAAGGGTGCAAGGGTTCTATACCTTCGACAGTATTGAATAATCAATCAGTCCGTGTTGGCTACGAAAAATACTGCAGATCTAAAGGGGTATCAGGGTGAACAATGTAAGGTTTATATTTTAAATGGTGGTCATTTACATTGCTGAGTTCTTGGTAGCCCCCTGACCCAAGCAATGGATTGGAAAATTGATTGTTGTTCAAAGTAATGTTTTAGAAAGGTTTAATTAATACTGTTGTCGTTGTATAATTTATCAAGTTTAAAATTTAAGAAAGTTTACGCATTCTCAATATATTCGTTAATCACGAGCGCGTTTGTTTATTGTTTATCTTAAGGTTTGGTAATATGATACGGGGATGCGTGTCAGGCAGAGGGATGTACAAAAGATAGCAGTCAGTCTCCGGGTGAGCTTTGAGTGGTAAACGTGTTGGCAAGATGCGCAAATTAGGCAGACGGGCTCGCGAGTGTTGTTAATGAATTGCAATGATAGGTGATTGCTGAAGATAGATGATACTCCGAGGTGTAGTAAGGTGAAAATCTCGCGTCATGCGCTGATGGCGCGTAAGAGATTGGGCACTCTATCATATGGGTGATCTCGCTGTATGTATTCGCCGGTTAGCAGGATTAAGAGTAGGAGATCACTCCACCTGCACACGGCATTGTACCGTATCCGCCGGTTGCTGAGGTGTGAGTAGTAAATGCCGGAGACACAGTTAGCTGTATGCCTGACCTCGTGGATTGCATTGTGCGTCCCAAGGACGGTCATGGCTTTGTGTTGACTGGGTTTGGGCCAGTGTGGCTAACACTTTAGGAGACAGTAGCACCAATGATTCTGAGAACGTACGTTCAGAAGGCAAGGTATGCTAATATCCACCTGGGGCTCGTATTTATGCATGCGAAGTACGAAGATTGACATTCGAGGACACCTTCTCTAATCTAGTATTGAAGATAAGAACATAGCACAGGATTTTTTATTCAAGCTCAGTGCATTAAGTTAGCGAACAGGATGTTAAAAGTGTCAGTAATGAAACCGTAGCTAAATAAAATTGAAAATAGAACACGAATAGCAGCTGCAAACAAAAAAAAATACAACACTGCAATAATTAAGTTGACAAATAATTGTGTTTTATTTGAAATAAAAATGTTTATCTTACTTGAATGTTTAGAAGGTATCAGTTGATCAGTTTTATCAATAATTCCTAAACGATTGCAAATTTATAAATGTTATTTAAATGAATGCATTCCGCCGGTTCCAATTCGAATTTATCTGTCGCGTTCGTGGCTCGCCTTTCAGGAAATATTTGTTTCAGAAAGAAAAGCGAGGTTGAATTTGATGAATTTCTCTTCAGAAGGATCTCGTAAAGGAAAGGTAAATGATGGGGTGCGATAGGAAGCACGCAAGTCGTCACTTCACAGGAATTTTTGTTAGGACTTGGCTTTACAGAAATGAAAAAGGATTCCGATTTACGATGATTTACTAAGATGAGGGAGGCGTACATAAAAGTATTTGGGGTTCACAATAGAAAAGAAAGATTTTTTTCTCTGGTGCAATTGATAATAAGTTCGTTTGCAATAATATTGGAATTTTCTAAATGTACACTTTCTAAGATTACAACGAATATACATATTGTAGCAATATTTTTTTTTTGTTGTTAAACATTCTCGACTAATAACAATGTCAGAGGACCGATTTCTCTTTCCCTGCTTTCTTTCTCTCGTACTCGCTTCCTCGACCACTGCGGAGCTGAGGGTAAACATCTTAACATCTGGGCTTTGCTTTCCGATTCGATAATTAATTAAAAAAATTACAAATAACCATTTACGAGCATCACCGGGGCCTTTTCCCGGCACCGCCAACTCCAGCGGCGAATCTAGACGCAGTAGCTCCCTGTTGGGATAGGAACTCACGAAGAAGGTATCCTCGAATGTCCATCTTCGTACTTCGCATGCATAAAGACAAACCCCAGGTGGATATTAGCTTACCTTGCCTTCTGAGCGTACGTTCTCAGCATAATCGGTGCCACTGGCTTCCACAGTCTTTGCTACACTGGCCACAGCCCAGTCAACACTAAGTCATGACCGTTCTTGGAAAGCACAATGCAATTCACCTTGTCAGTATACAGCTAGCCGAGTCTCCGACATTTACTACTTACGCCTCTACAGCCGGCGGATATGGTCAAATGCCGTGTGCAGGTGGAGTGATCCCCTACTCTCTCGGACTACCGGCGATGGTGATACATCCCTCTGCCTGAGACGTATCCAAACCATAAGATAAAATAAACAAACGTGCTCGTGTTTTACGGATACATTGAGAATGCGTAAGCTTTCTTAAATTCTAAACTTGATAAATTATACCTACAACGACAACAAAATGGATTTTCATTTATTTAACTGAGAAAGATGGTATGCGGTGTTATTATCGCTGGTATTTTATTTGACGTGTTGAGGAATTTTAATGAATCAGATAAATTTTAGCGAAACTATTTGTTTAAACTGGCAGGCACAAACAGGGTTGAAAACTGCAGCAATTCTGCAGGCGGTGATGCGAAACGAAACGGGAAAAGTTCGGAGGCTGAGGGCCACCGTTTGATGATGATATATGCAGAATATTCATCTTCTCTGGCGGGTCCGCTCTCGTTAACACCGCCTCTGGCCAACAAGACGGCTCGTTTTTCATCATACACGCACGCGCGGATATTCATCTCCATCCACATCCTGACTGACGGCTGACGTTCCTTGCACACTTGATTGTGATTAATATTCCCTAGATTTGGACTTACGGTCGAGATTAAGGGGGTTTGTTACAAAAATGAGCGCGCATTGTGGTGAAAGCTTTGTTGCCCCATCACATGAGAGCTTTATCTCGTACGGAGCTCGTTCAAAAGAATTTAATAAATTACGTCATTTCATAAATGTTTTTCTCGTGTTTCATATTGTTTAAATGCGATAGAACATTATAAAGACTGATGCTGAGTAGATCGTTAACGTTATTCAAGATTAGTTTTGACATTTGCTTCGCTTCAGCAACTGTAAGTTATTAGCTTAGAGTAATGTTATTAATTTATGCTAAGACAGAATATCGCCTAACTTACGTTTTTGTTGTTTATATAAATTATTTTTGTAATAAACATTACATTACTTCATATCTATGAAGCATTTGTTGCATACACAACTTCTACACACGTCGCGTCGTTCCTGCGCCTTGCACATAGGCAACTTCTACACAAGTCGACCCACCTTACCACCCTGTACATAGATCTTTTTCTAATTGAATGCTCTGCTCAGAGTTTAATTAATTTAATTAATTGTTTAATAATTTTATAACACATTTTCGAAATTAACTTGGTTAACTTGTCATTGAAAAACCGGGCCATAGAGTGTCTCTAAAAAGCTCAACCGAAATCAACTTTGTTTTTTTAAATGGCAACTTTTATTTTATTCTAAATTTCGAATTCGTTATGATATGGTTTGTAGCAATATTTTGACGATTGTTTATTTTTAAAAACTGTAGTTTACCAAGTAGTTTCATATAGCTATAATTTAATTTTCTGCCAAAATAGTATAATTTGTAAGTGGTGTAATCCATATTCAAGTTCAGGCTGCAGTTTCCAAGCACAGCGAGCTTTTTCTGGTCGTAGCTTATAAAATGTCGCCGAACTATGTGACAAATATTCGTTGCAAGTAAGAACTTAGGATTTGCCGTACGTCAGCTTGACGTAAACTAATTCTCACCACTATAATAAATGGTAATTTAATACGGCTTAGCCGTGTAATGCGTTATTTGAATAACACCTGCGTTCTTGTCCACCGAGGACATCAACGCTTATTCGCCCATTTGCATATTTTATACACTGGAAAGTTTCTTAAACGGAACTCAACATTTATGCACGGTTTTGGGGCGGATCGATTTTCTTTTTCAGAAAGACGAATTATGCTAGATTAATTTTCGTCTTTCTAACTTTCAACTCTCTAAGCGGAATCTTAAGTTGCAGCCGTGACTTTTAATTACTAAACTATCGCAAGAGTGCAGAAACTTTGAAGTCAGGTAGTCAGGTTTCCACTTGTGCAACAAATGCCAGGTTTAAAGTTTCTTTCAGATTTGTGGCTTCATGGAGAATTACAAATCATGGCATTTCTGGCCAAGTAATTAAATTAGATATAAAAAAAGGTAAAACTGCTTAAAAATTCTAAATGTTTCACATATCATTCTGTGTATCTTCTATACAGAAAATTAATACTTTTATTGATTTCATTGTTGCAATTGATTGAAAATTTTCTATTTTACTCTACCATACTGTATACAGGGTGTAATCGAATAAGTTTCACTTATTAATACTGTAAGTTCTTCATCACATAAGGAATTAATTTTTCATTAGATAATGTGACAAGATGCAAGTAAATTCATGCATTGGATTTATTTAGCAAACTTGAGATAAGAGAAAATGCAACTCGTCAACGTAAACAACGGAACCTTGACACCTGCCAAACAGGCAAGACAATAATCAAAGTTATTCTAGAAAACTTAAGTAATTTGTTTTTAGTTTATAACAAATGTAAGTTAATTTTTTTAAGATTATTTAAAATCATACTCTGTTCTACCACGGGACTTCCCTGTTGCGATGGGGGCTCCGTATCTACAGTGGCCACAAACGACGCAAACCAGCGACCTCTGGACGTTGCAGCCCTGACGGCCCAGGTTGAGAAGACTCTGGTCGTTCTACAACAACCACTTCGGATCTCTATGCCGCGCCAACAACATCCCGGGTCTGTGGTCGTCTTGGTCCACCCCGTCGCCCATGCAGCCCAACTGGTCCTCCACCACACCCAAACCTACTTCCGGTTACCGGAGAATCTGCCGAAAACGTCGTAACCATCCAGGGAACTCTTCCTCCCTCATCCGTAATACTAGTTGCATTAATTGCCGTCTGGAACTCCGTCTTCGGGACCGTCGACAGAACCGCTGGATTTTCCGAAGACTGCGATCAACGCGCTCATCGACGGTAGTCCTAACGCTAGTCGCAGGAATCCACAAGTAGAACCTACAGACTCTCGCACCCTGCGACACACCACCGAGTCCTGAATCCGCCCAATCAGATAACACAGAACGACGAAAGTAATGGACACCGACATCGTCGCGTTAAGTGTACCGACCAGTAAGAAATTGACCCCGCAATTACTTCTCAAGTTTATAATTTTTGCTCCTCACCCTGTATATAATTATTTTTATTCATTTTCTGTTATAAGATACATTTTATAAGACATTTGTTCCAATTGAGCACTTCTTTGTACGTGATGATTTGTTTGTTTTAAAATTTCTTTTTGCGAGGGGGGAATATTGTGACAAGATGCAAGTAAATTCATGCGTTGGATTTATTTAGCAAACTTGAGATAAGAGAAAATGCAACTCGTCAACGTAAACAACGGAACCTTGACACCTGCAGGTGGCAAACCTTGAACAAGTTAAAACGGATTTAAAGTATCTCGTATTCTGTCGTACCTTTCCGGTTTCGTTAGAATTCGGAATTGCTCGAGTTGCACTTCCTATAAAAACCCCGCGATCTACATAAAAAGATAAGATATCATCAGCTGTCAGTACAGCGTGTAACTTCTTGTACTTTGATTTGTGTTGTGAATTAAGGATCTGAGTATTTTAATTATATTTGTATAATTAATGTTTGTCTAGTCATATTTCTAATATAATATTTAAGCTATGCCCCTTGTTTCGATTTATACCGTAACAATAATTTTAATAATTACATCATGATATATGATGAATGCATGTTTTAAGTAGATTAGAAACAAATTTATGAGAGGAGAATTTTTCTTTGGTTGCGTCAAACAAATAAATGTTTTGACTTCCTAAGTTTTGAGAGGAACTGAGTGAAACTTAATTGATTACAGCCATTATAATCGAACGCTAGACTTTGTTACTGCAACGATAACGAATAACGGATGGGAGTTATATGCGCATTTTTAGTTTAAATTTTAGATTTACCCGATAGTTTTATTATGAATACAATCGACAATACTCATTTGGTTAAATTTGGCAAACCAAAACCGTAAAACTATACTGCCTTCGAACAAATTTGGAAGTCAATAATTTAGGGTCGTAAATAACGAGCATAAATGTTAATGTAGTATGTTTATCTGTACATTGTTTTACAACGCAACGGTTTTGGAACACTGGAATCGAATCAAATGATGTTGAACGTACTGCAATCCATAAATTAAATTACGTCGCTTAAATGGATTGTCCTACTCATTAAATATTTGTCATATTCCCGTTTACCTCCAGGATATGATTTCGTTTTATTGCTGCCGTTATTGTATGAAACTACAATATAAAGAGCTATAGTTACTTCCCTATTCTATTTATTTCTGAATTACAAAAAGTGTTTATTTTATTAATTTTTTTTTAATATTAGCAATATGAAAATCTATTTATGAAAATTGAAAAATTACTTTTCACATTTCAATTTCACATTCCGGCATAAAACGCCGCTTGATATTGAGAGACAAAATTTGTGGGATGGTACTTTTTTAGCGGGCTTCCTCTGCGTGGAAACAGATGTTCCAATAAAAAACTTAAGAGCAAGTAGGAAATTTGACGTGCTTTATTTAGTAACCAGATTTCATTTCGGTCCTCAGAACTTTTATGCGATGAAGATGTTATCGTAAAAACAAACAGAATGTTAAAACAGCTCTCCAACAACTGTGCTAACGTTACATTTTAATCAGCCATTCTAAAAGTGTTCCGTCTGCTGAATCCTGAAATTTACCTCATTTGAATTTGTAAGACAAAACAAAAATTTCGAACGACAATACCTTATTAAATTATGTATCGTTAATACTAAAGTAATGGTGATCATTTTAAATGTGTTTATGCAAATCACCTACAGATCAATACAAAACAGATTAATTAATTCAAATACCTACATAATATTAACAAAAGTTATCTACTTTCAAATTAAACACGAAATCCTGACCTGCCTTAAGTATAATCATCTGTGTGCTAAGTCATGGTTTTTAAAATCATTGGGCTTTTATTAATTTAGGACTTCGTAGACGACACGCTGAGCTGGGACATTTAAATCGCCCCTCAAACGATTTCTAAGAAAAACAATTTTTATCCATTGCCTAATGGGGTATAACAAGTTTTCTTTTCTTTTCTTGAGCTCTATTTGTGATTTTAATTAATGATATAAGCTCAGTAACACCCTGTATTAGCTGTTGCACCGAACAATTTATCATGCATAATTAAAACACTAATTTTATAGCTAACGTTTTAACTGTGAAAATTATAAAGCGCAAGGGAATACTGAATTTCATTGACTTTCCAAGGAACATTAAATTTATTCAGCTTCTCACAATTACTTTAATATATTTAATCAGTTAATTATCAAAATGCATACAGTTTAATTTGGTAATAGCAGTTTCTGTTCGCCTCAGCGCTCTCCTTGAATCGATTCCGCGCGCATATTGATATCTTAATTTTATTGAAAGCATTGTTTATTATTCAGTGCCTCGCGTTAGCATTAAATTTAGTGCCGCCGGATTTTCAGTCTTATCCGAATTATTTATTTCATTATAATGCTTTACTCGAAGCAAAATTGATTAACGTAGCTGTATCATAAATAATAGCAAGTACGTTCAATGTAAAGAGATTTTATAATTTTTTGTATATGTAGAAAATTGGAGCTTCTATGCCTTTTCGAATTCAAAATTCCAACGTTCTAAACACCGCAATAATTATCGAATCTATGAATTCTTTGAACCTTCTTAAAACTCGAAATTTGAGGGAGTGTTTAAACAACTTCGTAAGGACTTATTTTGTTTGTTTTGGTCCTTTGAATACATTCTCCAAATATCGGGGAGGAACACCCTGTACAAGCCTAATGACCCTGGGCTTCGAGTTCTCTCACTCTTCTTTGTCACTTTTTTCTCCCTACTGCCTTCACTTTCCAATCCCTGACTCCTGCCTCTCTCAGACTTTTCTTCATTTCCTCTAACAATTTCCTTCTGAGCAGCCCCCTTCTTTTTTTCCTCTTTCTCCTTCCATTAGATCAATCCTTGCTACTTGTCTAAGGCATCTGGCTTGTTTCGCATGCGTAGATAACAGCAGGTCTTATTAAAGTCTGATACTTTCTTCTCCTTTCAGATTTCTGAGAGCACCCGTTCTCCTATTTCCTTTTCTTCATCCCTCTTGCATGTAAGCGTCACTCCCAGATATTCGATTTGCTCTACTTTTTCTATTGTGAATTTCCTGTTTTCTGTGCATAGTTGATGACCAAACTATTGGGCGTTCTCCTACCACTATCTTTCATTATCATACACTTTGTTTTACTTTCGTTGGTTGTGAGCTCATATTCTATTTCTATTTCTCGGCATCAATACCATGTCGCCGTCGATTGCCATATATAAAGCCTTCAGTTCTTATACTGCTTTTTCTCAGGACCACTTCCTGTACTTAGTTGAAGAGAATTGTGGATAATGGGTTTCCTTGTCTCCAAACCTTTCTTAACGCTGAATTCCTTCAAGCTCCTATCATCCAATTCTATTTTACTTTTTGTTTCCCCAACTGTCATTTCCACCTGCTTCCTCAGCTTTTCTGGTACTCCAAGGGTTTCCTTGTTTCAATCCTTTCTTAACGCTGAATTCCTCCAAGCTTCTACCATCGAATTCTACCTTGTTTTTTTTTTGTTTTCCTAATTATCATTTCCGTCAATTTCCTCAGATTTTTTGGTACTTCTACCTTGTCCATTGTCATTTCTTTCTACTAATAGAGTTGTACGCTTTTCTAAAATCAATCGTCGACTGCCACATATGAAGACTTCAATTCTTATACTGGTTTTTCTCAGGACCACTTCCTGTACTAAGTTGAAGAGAATTGTGGATAATGGGTTTACTTGTCTCCAAACCTTTCTTAACGCTGAATTCCTTCAAGCTCCTACCATCCAATTCTACTTTACTTTTTGTTTCCCCAACTGTCATTTCCACCTGCTTCCTCAGCTTTTCTGGTACTCCAAGGGTTTCCTTGTCTCCAATCCTTTCTTAACGCTGAATTCCTCCAAGCTCCTACCATCCAATTCTTATTTGTTTTTTTTTGTTCTCCTAACTATCATTTCCGTCAATCTCCTCAGCTTTCTTGGTACTCCTACCTTGTCCATTGTCGTTTCTCTCTACTAATGGAGTTGTACGCTTTTCTAAAATCAATCGTCGACTGCCACATACATATGAAGACTTCAATTCTTATACTGGTTTTTCTCAGGACCACTTCCTGTACTAAGTTGAAGAGAATTCTGGATAATGGGTTTCCTTGTCTCCAAACCTTTCTTAACGCTGAATTCCTTCAAGCTCCTACCATCCAATTCTACTTTACTTTTTGTTTCCCCAACTGTCATTTCCACCAGCTTCCTCAGCTTTTCTGGTACTCCATGGGTTTCCTTGTTTCAATCCTTTCTTAACGTGGAATTCCTCCAAGCTCCTCCCATCCAATTCTACTTTGCTTTTTTTAGTTTTCCTAACTATCATTTCCGTCAATCTCCTCAGCTTTCTTGGTACTCCTACCTTGTCCATTGTCGTTTCTCTCTACTAATGGAGTTGTACGCTTTTCTAAAATCAATCGTCGACTGCCAGATATAAAGACTTCAATTCTTATACTGGTTTTTCTCAGGACCACTTCCTGTACTAAGTTGAAGAGAATTCTGGATAATGGGTTTCCTTGTCTCCAAACCTTTCTTAACGTTGAATTCCTTCAAGCTCCTACTATCCAATTCTACTTTACTTTTTGTTTCCTCAACTGTCATTTCCACCAGCTTCCTCAGCTTTTCTGGTACTCCATGGGTTTCCTTGTTTCAATCCTTTCTTAACGCGGAATTCCTCCAAGCTCCTACCATCCAATTCTTCTTTGTTTTTTTTTGTTTCCCTAACCATCATTTCCATCAACCTCCTCAGTTTTCTTGGTACTCCTACCTTGTCCATTGTCGTTTCTCTCTACTAATGGAGTTGTACGCTTTTCTAAAATCAATCGTCGACTGCCACATATAAAGACTTAAATTCTTATACTGGTTTTTCTCAGGACCACTTCCTGTACTAAGTTGAAGAGAATTGTGGATAATAGGTTTACTTGTCTCCAAACCTTTCTTAACGCTGAATTCCTTCAAGCTCCTACCATCCAATTCTACTTTACTTTTTGTTTCCCCAACTGTCAGTTCCACCTGCTCCCTCAGCTTTTCTGGTACTTCTTGTTTCAATCCTATCTTAACGCGGAATTCCTCTAAGCTCCTACCATCCAATTCTTCTTTGTTTCTTTTTTTGTTTTCCTAACTATCATTTCCATAAATCTCCTCTTCTTGGTACTCCTACCTTGTCCATTGTCGTTTCTCTCTACTAATGGAGTTGTACGCTTTTCTAAAAATCTAAAAAAATAAACTAAAGGTGCAGGTTTAGGTTTTGTTCGTAAGTATATATTTTGTTGGATCTGCTTCATAACAAAAATCTGGTCAATGGCCGATCTCCCTACTTTAAATCTTCCTTGCTGCAGGCAAATTATAAAAGAAAAACAGATACATTTATCTTTCCCTTGTACCAAAATATGCCAATCGCAAGCGCGGATTGCGAAAGAAGTTTCTTTGCGTTTAAAACCATTGTAAGGCCCGATTTTATAATCGTCGGATAAGCAGCGTTCTTAGAATGACGTGACGTAAGTGTGACGCAGAAATGGGTGGAACCATGGTGGAACGTTAAAGGATATTCGGCGAACAGTTCTTCCGTCCTTTTTCCACGATTGTAAAACTGGGCCTAAGTAATAAAAAAAGCTAGTTAAAGTGCGAAACATATAGGTAAACCTAAGTTGCATTTTTTTAAAGTAATGGAACCAATTGGAAGTATTTTTAATATCTTTATGCAAATTTATGATTCTTTGAATGAAATATCTCTTTCAATTGCCTTTTTTTGCTTACAAGTCTGAGCTCAATAAACGATGACTAGTTGCTGTGTTTCTAAAAAGTTTTAAAAGATCCCATTTGATTCTTTGAGAGTAGCCTAAGATTGTTGTTCCTGGTCAGTATCAAGTAAATTCAACTATAAACGAAAAATCTGTTACAAAATGTAGGTAAAAGTAACCCCCGTTTGCCGATCATCCCGCAAGGGGTTAAAATATCTGACGTCACGAGCATGTATCGACGTCATTGGGATAGGTCATGTGGCACACTCCGCATAGGAAACGATCTACTGCAGATGTTGATGGGCTCATCTCGTCTTCGCGTGCTTGAAATGAGAACTGCCAAACACTTAGGGCCAGCAGACGATATACGATTTTGTTCTATACAACTTCGCCGTGTGCGATCATCCAGTATTTATTTTATGCAGCATCTGTTTGATGCACGAAAGGAGCGCGCAGCTCCTTTAGTTTTCTGAGGATTCCGGGGATTTTTTCATTCGCGTTTACATTTAAATAAACAGGAATGATGACAGTTGCAATAAAAAAATTGAAAACAACGGACGAGGAACATGTTATTGTTATAGGAATGGAAGAATTACTCCGAATGAAATGACGATTAAAATGAGGGGGCGAAAAATTATCACGGACTTGAATAAATGTGTCATTAGCACCCCACATTTACAGCGTTACTTTGCTCATAAACTTTAATTAAAACACCACATTAAGACTTTATGAGTTGAGAGTAACACCCGAAATTCAAGTGCTCATGTGAGTGAACGAGCGAAAGGTTTGAAATAAAGTAGATAATTTCATTTTTTTTTTTTAAATAAATTTGCCCCGATTTACTGGCATCAGACTCTTTTAAACACAGCTGAAATTTATCGGGAAAGTCATCAAACTGTAATTTACTTTTGCAGATATTACTTGTCTAAATAGAATGTCACATGCACTATCTATCCGAAGATTAATAGCTAGTAATACCTGGGATTTGTAAGCAATCTGTTAATGAAGCAACCGTGCATTATATCTTCGCGAATTTCTGTAAATAGAACGTTTACATTTGTTGAATTTATTTTTTTCTTTAACAAGGTGCCTTTTCTATCATATTCCACGTTCATGTTTCACGTTTTGTATTTAAATTATTATTAAATTTGCGTGTTTAAGAAATGCTTCGGATCTTAATTTATGTAATGTTCACAAATGTTAATCGCAGTATGAAAAGATTACATTCCGTGATGCAGATTTTATTTTTAAATTAATCACGCCATCTATGAGACAGCCAAAAATTCCAGTGCTTTCCAGACTCGCCTTAGATGGTGGTAGAATTTGATGGAATGTTCACTACTTGTTCTTCCTATTCTCGAAAGAGTGAATTACTGTATAATAATAATAATAATAATAATAATAATAATAATATGTCTTTATTTTCCGCCCAGAATATACAATACATACAGAATACAGAATATACAATAGGGGGAAAATCAAAAGGCGGAGTTCAGAATGATGGCTGCAGCAACCTGCAGTCATCTTCTGCTCTTCCACTCATACCTTTATACTTTAAACATACAATAAAAAGAAAGGATTACCATTCAGTGATGCGCCGAGAACAGAACAAAAAGATAAATAGCCGACTGCGAGTTATATTTGCCAAAAACTTTTGCCAACACATTGCCATGTAAACAAATGCTTCTTCAAGTTTCTTTTAAAAGCCTTACTTGAAAGATTCTTAAAATGAGACGGGAGCGTATTATATATGTTATATATGTTGTATGAGAAGCATCTCCTAAATAGAGCTGTATGATGTATGGGTGGTGTTATGAGTCCTTTGTTACGGATATTGATATTATGAGTATCAGTTCTAAATCTAATCTTTCGGTGCAAATAAGATGGTACCCCGCTAATTATAATATTATGATAAAGACACGCTGTCTGTAATATGTACCTGTTCCTCATGCTAAGCCATCCGATATCAGTAAGTTTGTGACTTACGTGTTCAAACCTCCTTATTCCAAATATATATCTCAGACAAGAATTTTGAACTTTCTGGATGCGGTTTTGATCTCTGACATCGATAGCCGAACCATATACAGAGACACAGTATGAGAAGTGTGATAAGACCAACGAGTTACATAACATGGTTTTAATTTTTGTAGATAGGTAGTGACGATGAGGGTATATTAATTTTAAAGTACTGTACGCCTGGCAAATATATTTTGAAATCTGATGCTTGTATCTAAATTCATTATCCATTATTAAGCCTAAGTTTTTTGCACATTTAACAAGTGGGATGATTTCAGAATCAATACAAGGAATTAGTTCCTGTTGAACAAGGTTACAATCATTTTTCCTACCGAAAAGTAAAGCAACAGATTTAGAAGCATTAATTTTTAATGAATGTTCTGAACAGGCAGAGGCAACTTTGCTGATATCATTATTAATTTTGGCCAAAGCTTCCTTAGCAAGCTCTTTGTCAAAAGTGTACAGGAGCTGGGTGTCATCTGCATACATAAAAGGTTTGCAATTTTCAACTGATGATAATAAGTTTGTAGTGTAAATTGCAAATAAGAGCGGACCTAATACGGACCCTTGTGGGACCCCTCTTACTACATTTGTATCAGACGACACCCAATCCTTAAGTCTAACACACTGTGTTCTATCATTAAGGTAGCTTTTTAGTAGATTAATTGCATTACTAGTTAGGCCAATGTGGTGCAGGATAGATAACATCATATCGTGATTAATTGTATCAAACGCCTTACTAAGGTCAAGAAGAACTAGCAAGGATAATTTCTGTCTATCAGTGGCATTTAAAATATCATCAGTGACATCCATGAGCGCAGTAGCGCAACTATGACCCGGGCGAAATCCGGATTGGAATTCTGGTAATATCTTGTGTGTTCTTAAGTGCTCTCTCAATTGGTCATCGATGATTTTCTCAAAAACTTTAGATAAGATAGGTAGTAAACTTATAGGTCTGAGATCACTTTGATGCATCGGATTAGGTTTTTTTGGAATAGTAACGATAATCGCCTTTTTCCAAGAGGTAGGAAATATATTATCTAAAATACAGCTGTTGATAATGTTTGTAACAAAGGGGATTATACATATATGGACAACACAATTTAATCATATGTATACTTAGATTGTCATAGCCACATGAAGTAGCTTTTATTATGAATAAATTTACTAACAGTTAGTACATCAACTAAATGAAATCCAAAGACAGATCCAATATCATTCTTAGTGCAGCTGTTGTAATAATTAAGCAAATTATCATTTAATGCATCAACAGTAGGAATACATACTATTAACGAAGAAATCGTTGATTTCATCAACATTTTGAAGGTGAGGTGGGATCCCGGCATTTTGAGGTGGTTTTAGTTGAAGAGAATTTAATTCTTTCCAAAGGATTCTAGAAGAATTTAATTTTAGCTTGTATTCAAAGTATGCTTTTTTTCATTGCGAATACTAGTAGTGGTGAAATTGCGTAATTCTTTATAATATAATTTATATTATAGTATAAGTGCGGAGCTTTTTAAATCGGCGATTAGTAGAACGGTTCAACTATAAATAGAAATGTTTTTTGTTGCGGCTCGTTATTATTGTGCTTTTATTGTGTTAGGCGATCGTAGACATTAAAGTATCTTAAAGATATACGGCGATTATAATTTGTGAACACCGAAGTCGTAATATTATTTAAGAAAATAAGTTTTCAAAACAACTAGGAAAATAAACAGCAACAAATCACGCGATACACAACCGAATGCCTCTTGTAAATTGACTGATGAAATCTAGTAATTTCAAAGTCGAAAAGAGGCGGAACATTTCAACGCCTGTTAGGATCTACGAGTCATTCATTACAACTGTGTACTAAGAAACATCACATTTAAATTTTCTACAAATAACAACTCGTTGAAGTTGAACTGTTTTGTAAGTTTACAATAACAAAGTTTACGAATATTAGAGGTAAGGAATTGTTTACTGTTTTGCGTGTGTTATTTTCAGCTTTCACTTTAAGAAGTTAATACTTATTCAAAATTATCGCAACAGTAAAAATATCACATTTGTAGGAATTTCCGAAAACATTTTTCCTAAGTCGTCCGAACTAAACTTGATAAAATAACAGATGCTCTAAATTCGTGAGCTACTGTAATTTCAGGCGTGCAAGTAATTTTCTGCTCGAACGGTTATCTTTCCTGTTTAATTGGATAGGATGGTCTACGAGGGCATCTGTTCATGTTTATAGACGGAGGAATTTGGTTAATAATTTTACCTGTCTCGAATTCAGTTGGACAGCGCGATGAAAAACTATGAAATCAATTCGAGAAGTATATACGCATATATTTTGAAAGAGTAACACAATTTGAATAGAAAAATACTGGGAATTCTTAATACGGAGATTTGAATAGTTTTCGTGTTGTAGTGATTTATTTGTTTACCTGTCCAAGCATGTGTTCAAAATGGGGCCGTTGTTACCCCTATTTGTACGAAATAATTACGTCAGGTGATTTGCATGTGCATTTCTCCCATGTTCCGCGATGTCTATTCTTTCACCATTTTTTCTGTGTCGATCTACTTAAGAATCGGCCTGTATATAAAGGTACTCATTATGGTTCAAAAAGAAATAGTAATGCTGTAGGTAAAGCAAAGAACAAGAGAAAGAAAAGAGAGAAATATTAGTAATCGACGAATTGAATTGAATTTTTCAGCAAAAATATTTTTTCTTCGTCGACTTTCAATCGTTATTGAAATTTAATATATTTATAGAGAGAATTAAGGTAGTAAAATTTGTGGAAAAGAGGTGCAATAAATAATGCACAAAATTGAAAACATTTCATTTATACACAAGTACACAAATTATCTCTGGGGTGCGCAAAACACTTTGATTTATTCGTATGCGTCATTTTATGCCAGCTTGTGAAGTACCCTATGCAGGATCGCGTAAACACTACTCTTACCCTAGATTTCGCGAGGGGACCACGAAATTTACGTATCAACGCAGTTTCTCTCAGCCGGGAGTTTGAAACTTTTCCCCAGGTGCCACGATAAGATAGGAAGCAGTCTGCTTGACATTTAAAAACACATGAGAGAGACGGAGATTGCATCTCCTAGGAACGTGTTTCGTATTTTGTTCTTTCTAAAAATATTCTTTTTTTATCATGTCAAGCTCTAATTTATGAATTACATGGAAAATTCTATGGTTACTTTCCCCGAAACTAGGTAAAAGAATAAGTTAGACCAAAATAATCTTTTAAATATAAAAAAAAAACTGTTGCATAAACAAGTTGCTGACTTTAATTTGTTTTAGTAAAGGCGAAAATAGAAAAAGTGTTACAAGGCTCAAGGAACGTCATGGGCGGATTAAAATTCGAAATCTTGACGAAAGATTCGCTTTAAATGATTTATTGAACAATACCAAATCGCTAAGTCTTGTAAAACATATTAAAATAAACATTTGTTTAAAGTAAACCAGTGATGAACTGATGGCTTAGATTAACATCAGAATTGAGAGACAACACTTGTACCGGTGGATAATTAGGGCGACATTTTGATTTGAACTGTGTGATGTGCTTTGTGATCAGTTTCAGTGATTACCAACATAGTACATGAAGAAAACTTGAGATGTGCTACAGAATATCTGAAAATGTGAAAAGGAGTAATGCTACCTGTGAATGATAAAATGTATGTCTTTTGTAATTTTATTTCAACTTTTTAATTTGAATTGTGATCCTTAAAAGCGGCTGATATTTTATGTAAACAATTAGACACTACAAATAATAGTTTCACAGTCGGAAGGACGCAGAACATCTCAATTATTAGGACTTATAAATCACTTCCGATTTATAACCTTTTATATAAGAGAGAATCCAATTAATTACGACTTTTAACTTTATGCAGTTATAGAAAGATATTTCTTCATCAAATCTCTTAACACCTTAGTAAGGAACAGGGGTTGAAAGACAATAGAAAGGGGCGGATGAACTATCCATTACTTTGGAATTTAACAATTTACAAGGCTTCGTCGAGACTCTATGCTCCCCTAGATACCACGACGAGATCGAAAGAGAGAGAGAGAGGTTCGATCTTTATATGGCTTTAACTCAAACTTTACAAAATATTTTCACAGAAATAAACAAACATCTCTTCTTCTCACCCTTTTTACTAAATTTTTGTCAAACCATAATAGACCCGAAGTTACAGTTCCATTATTTATACGTTCTGTACGGCTCTCAGCGCCTTTTTTTATACGCAATGAAATTTTAGCCCTTGCCCATCGGTATATATATATTTCGGGATTGTCTAAATTATGCCCTTTCTTCTCTTTTTATATTTTCTTTCTCTTATAAGAGTTGCAGTTGAAAATATAAAGAAAACGTATGCATAAGTATTGTGACGCGCCCCCCAATTAGACTTGCTTATTGACTATTACTTACAAGTAAACAATTAATAAAAACCCCACTTAAGATTTATGGCTGATTTTAAATAACTGGGCCGACCGTATGACCGGGGACATTCCAAAGGGCCACCCAAACTTTACTACGCCACGTGCAGGCACTTTTAACCGTTCTTCCCAGACGGTCGCTACCTACTGCGTACCTAGAGGTCTACCGGCGGCGTTATAGCTAAAGGGGTTAGTTTTACTGACCTACTTCTGTTTACAGTTGAACGACCCTCCGGAGTACCCGATATACAGAATAATACCTTTAATTAGGGCTTACGCCGTAATCGCCGTTAACAGGAAACTACGTCGTGATAACCCGTTCTTTTGGTGGTGCAGCAAATAACTCTTTCGAACAAGGAATTTGATAATTTAATAATGAAACGCAACAATTAAATTTAATTAATTATTTATTGAAAAAAAAAATGGGAAAAACTCCGCCCCAATGGGTTCGGAGAAAATGAGCGCAAAACCCTTGCGTTTGAAATCAATACAAATAAACAAAAATTACGATTTTCAGATAGTACAGTATAACTCGTTTAACAGATTTCACTTTCGAATATCGGCGCGATCTACTCTCTTCCGATTCACACCGTTGGCGGTTTAATGTCTACAGATGTTTGTGGGAGAGCTCTGCTCCTCACTTATATTAATAATTAATTGAGTTTCAACTGAGCTCAAGTCTTGGTACAGTGTTCGTCACTTCTGATCGTACTCAAAGACTTGTTCTGTTTAATAAACCAACGCACAAAGTGTCTCAGTGGGACCACCGCGTACTTAATTAATGGAGTTAATTAATGAATTAATCAGATGGTTTAGAGAAGTATGTGATACAAATGCTGCCTTCAGCGATCAATTTGTAAGTAAATCAGTAGCAATCACCGGTTTTTCAGGGGCTC
Source organism: Dorcus parallelipipedus (assembly GCA_958336345.1). Classification (NCBI taxonomy): domain Eukaryota; kingdom Metazoa; phylum Arthropoda; class Insecta; order Coleoptera; family Lucanidae; genus Dorcus; species Dorcus parallelipipedus. The sequence continues at coordinate 8,165,625 of OY284476.1, forward strand.
CCGTGGGAGGTGGTGGTTTAACCCTATCTCTAGCTAACCTGATTAATATGGTGCGTGTAGTGAGCCGAACTTAGTCTACTACGTCACCAGAGCGTTAATTAATTGCTTTGAGGGCGGTGCTCTACCCACTTGCCTTTTTTTTCCGGACCCTCTGTATGTCCCTCTTTCGCCGCCTAACCTAGCTAATCAATTTACAGCGCAAGAAATTCGTTTTCGACTGCTTTATTTGCACTCCACTATGGGTGGTTTCGGCATTGCAGTCTCTAGGCAATCGCTTCTAATTAACCGACAAATCTCTCGCCAAAGACCACAGTCTTACCCCCCCCCCACATATACAGGGTGTGAAAGAAACTTTGTTAAGAAAATGGCTAGGAATGTAGTTTGGCTTCCAATTTGCATGAGAGAATCTCCAAGGGTAGAATGATTTCTAAAAGTACACTGCATTGAAAGCCCAGGTAGATGTGGGAAATAGTTAATTGCTGTTGGTTGATTAAATTACAGAATTTGTCTACTAATTAAAGAAACACTGACCAATTAATTTTTCTAAGGTGCAGGTCACCAGTGAGGCTTAATACTCGCTGAAATGTAAGAAGAAATAATTTGATCAAAGTTATTTAAATGCAATGTCAATAAGAACTTGGCTGACTCTTTAGTCAGTAATTAATGCAAATCAAATTATCCTTACGCAATTGTTACCACCAAAGGTGCGCTGAAGGAATACAAATAAATGTCAATTATCTAAGCCGTATAATCCGTCTCCCTTCCACGCTCTATCACTCGCGTGATTAAATCACTCGCGTCGCGACGCCTACGTGTTTAGTATTAATTGCCTTTCTTTACACTGTACTTAAACCGTACCGACATAAATGATTTAACAAAAATGAATAAAGCGCCTAAGGAAAAACTCCCAAGTCAAATTAGAATTCAACTCGGCCGTTCTCGTCAAAGCGTCAATGCTATCTGTCGTTTCTTCACGTCCAGGATTCCCACGAAAACAATTAAAACACATCCTCTCGGACTTTGCAGCGAAATTCTGAAACCACTTCGACCAATCATAGCCGTAGAATTCAGTTCACACGCACGCCTACTCCAGATGCCGAAAAATGTATCAGGAGACCCCCATTAACCCGTCAGGAATGCACGCTGCTTGCCTTTCGCCAATGAAGTCCCATAAATTTTATTATTCTAGTGCAAGAGCTGGCATTTTTAAAGTATCTGTTGTATGACTGAAAAGACCCAGAACTATGGCGCTAGAGTTGGACAAGAAACAGACAAACCAAACACTTCAACTTGAGCGTAATTCGAACTGCCTTTTCCGTTAATGTACATGTACCCATGATTTCGACGCTACAGACTGTATACAGAATCTAAGAAAACACATCTAAACGTCGAATAGATTTGTTTTATGACGTCCGTGTCACCCTAATGCCTCTGCCTGGCGCCTGAGATTACCGCGTGACTAAATTTTGTACAGAACTTCGAAATATCAGATAAAGGTTATTCTGACAGATTTACAACTAGCCTGGGGTGGTCCACTCTGAACGGAAAAAAAAACGCTGCGCCTCGAATTGTTGGCCTAACGCTTGCAAAAACACCGTTGCAAACTCCGAGAATCAGCGCATGTGTTTGTTATTTGAAATTAGACTTGTAATAGTCGATTTTATTTTGAAAACAATTGTCGTGCCCTCTTCAGTATATGTATTCAAAATAAATACAAGCAATACAAAAGTAATTTGGCAGAGTAAAATTCAAAACAGCATTAAAACAATAACTTCAAATCAACTTTAAACAAAATCTTTAAACAACATTAAAAGTTTTTAAAAAGAAAGTACTCGTAATAATAATAATTTAGACGAATTATTGATAATGAAAATAATTTAAACAAATCTAAAATGTTAATGTAATTGAAGATTAATGCGAAACAAAATCGAAATAACTTAATAAAGAGAAGAAACGGCATTCTGTATATCAATTAAAGCAACTGTTAGTTACTAGAGAAGACATCGGGTACCCGGATACCCGAATACTACCCGTATAATTGTTACCCGGGTATAATTTCTTTCATCCAGGTACCCGTTATTACCCGGGTACATCGGGTACCCGAATACTACCCGTGCGATTATTACTCGGGTTTCATGTCTTTATCCGGGTACTCGTTATTACCCGTTTAAGCACAGAATCTCGGAAAAACATATACCTATCTGTTATTACATGATGAAAACTTCATTATTTTTAACATTCGGACACTTCATGTAAAATTCGTGAATCCGTTTATGTTGAAATATCCAAACTTATACCCGAACTTACCCGGGTACTCGAATTTATATGGGTTCCCGTATCAGATCCGGACCCTAGTTTTACACGGGTACCCGAATTTATACGGGTACCCGAGCTATAAGATTACCCGAGCACTATACGGGTATCCGGGTAGTATCCGGGTAGTATCCGGGTAGTTTATTCGGGTACCCGGGTAGCTCAAACATACGGGTATGTCTTCCCTATTAGTTACCATTAACTAATTGGCAATTAAATTAATTTTTTTCTCACCAAACCATGGTAGTGGGTACCGAGAGAAGAACTTGAGCACAATTTTTTTTAGCGATGTCTTAATGGAAATACGCCTTCTGACTCTGAGATACCATTTCTCGACAACAGCCGTCTTTTATTTAGTTATTAAACCGAGAAGCTCCGATTAATTACGATATAAATCTGATAGTGAATCAAGTAGTTTACTCAGCGCACACGTGTTCCAAAACGGACACAGGTGTCTTGCGGTCATTACGAAGTCGAGCTAATTAGGTACATCGCTTTGTTTATAATTTCATTTAATTCAAAATATAATGCCTACATCTCCCTCTGTAGTAAATTTTTAATACATTTATTTATTATATGCATCGAATGCGCAACTGTCAGCGCGAGTGTTAATTAATGGAATAAGAGAAATAAATCAATTTAATATAGTGGGGATGTAACAGACCAACAAATGAAGGAAACAGGAAGACTCAGTCCGCATTCATTCTTTAGGGGAATGAGACAACAGTTTCTTGAAGAAGGAAGAAGAGGGAGTTATACGCGATCGTTTTAATGCAACCTGAAGACCATACAGTCTATAATTGTAACTTTTATAAGAAGCCAAATTCTGAAATCATTTCAACCGATAACTGATGATCTTTTTGCTTATTATTTTAGAGTTCTTAAAACTTAAATCGTTAGTATGTAAGTAACTTGTATAATGTTGCTCAACAACAATGTGTTTGTTTCCAAGTTGATATTATACATTTCCCGTGTAATAAAATTTCAATGGTCGTGCGCTGGAGTTCTTGAGTGGTTGGAGTTTACAGATTTGTGAGTTGAGACCGGCGGCGGCGTCTAAGGCGCAATCTGTCTGTCAGCTCGCGTATTTTATGGGGTCTGTAGGGTACGGTGGCGGAATGCAACGCATTCTTCCTGAGAAGAGATTGATGGTATGGCGTCGGATATCTTTGCAAATAATTGATAGTAAGCGTTAATCTGTAATTAGGAAAGGGTCAGGAGATGCGCTTTGATGGCGCCTCGACGCATGCTCGGCGCCGGGAGCGGCTCATACAGTGTACGGTCGTGGAGCAAGGCGGTAACATGCCCAGCGAGCTCCGAGTAGATAGCGGCGCCGAGGACGACGACGAAGACGCTGGCTCTCTTATGGGCCACACCGGTGGCGCGCTCTTTTTAATATTCTAAAACTAGCTAGTGTTTGATATATAACCTGATCATTTGGTACTTTGTGTTTCTCATTAATCGCCGACATGGGCTGCTTCGGTTAAACGGGTACTGTAAATAGTGCGATTAGGGACCAACCACGTGTAACATATTCTAACTGACGATTCTTCCATTTCTCGAGTGCCTCAGTCATGGCTTTTGTAAACGCAACCGTGCGAACGGCCGCAACTCTGAACGACTCCTTTTTGATGCTGGAGAACGGTACCAGCAACGGAACTATGGCCGCCGACACCGACAACGTCACCGTACCAAATTACCCGAAAGGATATACCCTGCCGCAGATTGTGCTGGCCTCAATTGTTGTAACCATACTTATGATCGTAGTGGTAGTCGGTAACATGCTTGTAATTATCGCTATAACAACTGAAAAAGCGCTGAAGAACATTCAAAACTGGTTCATCGGTTCGTTGGCGGTCGCAGACTTCTTCCTGGGTTTAATAATCATGCCTTTTTCTCTGGCCAACGAACTTATGGGCTATTGGGTTTTTGGTGTCTGGTGGTGCGACATTCATTCTGCCATGGACGTTTTACTGAGCACCGCTTCCATCATGAACTTGTGCTTGATATCTCTGGATAGATATTGGAGTATCACCCAGGCAGTTGAATATCTTAAGAAACGGACACCGATGCGCGCGGTTTTGATGATTGGAGCTGTTTGGCTGCTCTCGGCTATTATTTGTATACCGCCTTTGCTAGGGTGGAAAGTTACACCACCTCAAGACGAACATTTTCCAACATGTCAGGTATGTTTTACTTATAAATATAAACTTAACATTTTCAGTACCTCACATATTTAAGGTACCGTAACTACATAAAGAACAAAAATATAACAGTGATTTTGAAAAAGTCAAGCTATTTTTTTTATCAAACAAAACATAAATTTCATTTTTCTTTACTTTAAAGATAAAGATATATTTATTGGTCCAATAAAAGTACAGTTTAGTTTATATTGGGCACGCCATAAATAATACAAAACTCATTTTTTAATAGATTTGTTAATTTAAGTAATACTAACTTCACTGAGAAAGAATTAAATTGGATCAACAAAGGTTTCAATTACAATTTAAAAGTGAATGTAAATCAAAGTAAGTTAGAATATTTAGGCGTAGAAACCGAAATAGCTTTATCTGATGTTCCTAACCATTTAAAATACACAATGAGCAACATAATTAAACAAAATAAAAATAAAAAATCGACAGTCATTAACGAAGAAAAATACATTATTAAAGATATCCGAAAAAAATCGGAAGACAACAACATTATTTTTACAAGGGCAGATAAAAGAAAAACAGTCATTGCTATAAACAAAATTGATTACATTAACAAAACTAATAATTTTATTGAGACAGAAAAATATAATCTCTTAAAGAAAGATCCTACCAATAAATACCAACTTGAAACTAAAAATGTCATACAGAATTCTTGCGCTTTATTTAATGAATATGAAAAACGTAAATTAATAACAATGAACCCCGAATCCCCCAAATTATATTCACTGATAAAATTACATAAAGATAATTACCCCATAAGACCGGTAGTCTCATATGTTACAGCCCCATCAGCTAAACTTTCTAGAAAACTCATTGACATTATATAATTTAAACCAAAATACAGTATTAAAAATTCGTATGAATTAATAGATAAAATTAAAGATATTAAACTACCTGATAATGCAAAAATAATTTCATTTGATGTAAAAAACTTATTCCCGACTATACCACCAGCAGAAACTATAGTTTCAATTAATAACCTTTTAGAACAAAATAATACAAATCCAGTAATCAAAAAAGAAATTATAGATGCACTGAATATATGCCTAAAACAAAATTATTTCTCATTCAATAATGTATTTTATACCACTAATGAAGGTTTAATTATGGGAAATCCTTTAAGCCCTTTACTCGCAGAAATATTCATGGACAATTTAGAATCTATTATTTTCAATAACCCCTTATTTTGGCATAGATATGTTGATGATATTTTAGTTAGTTTTATAGGTACAATTAGACAACAGAACACATTCTTAGATTACATTAATTCATTACATAACAGGATTAAATTTACAATCGAAACAGAAACTAACAATAGCATTAACTTCTTAGATTTAACTATAAAAAGAATCAATAATAAATTTGACTTTTCAATTTATCGCAAAGAAACATACACAGATATTACGATACACAACAGTTCTTCACATCCGTACCAACATAAAATAGCAGCATATAATAGTATGATCCATAGATTAATTAGCATTCCAATGACAAAAGAAAATTTTGAGATAGAACTAAATGTGATAAAACAAATAGCATACAACAATAACTACAACCCATTAATTATCCATAATATTTTATCCAAAAAGTTATTCCAGAGAGCTATTTCGAATGTCTACCCAATTATAAAATGCAACATTTCTAACAAATTTAAAACTATCACATATATTGGACAGCCTACACTTAAAATTAACAAATTTCTAAAGAAACAAAACATTCAAGTAGCGTTCAAGACTAACAATACTATTTCAAGATATATCAAAAATAATAAAGACAAAGTGGCAACCAGTAATAAATCAGGAGTATATAAGTTATTCTGCAATACGTGCCCAAAGGTATATATAGGTCAAACAGGAAGATCATTTAAAAAGCGTATAACTGAACACAGAAATTCATTCATTAACAATAAAATAGACTCGACTTTTGCAAACCATTTAATAGACAATAACCAACTCTCTAATTTTGAATTCAAAATAATGCACATAGAAAATAAAGGCAAAAGATTAAATTTGCTCGAATCATTGGAAATCAATAAACTTAAAAATTCTAACTTTTTGCTAAATGATCAAACGGGAACAAATAGTTTAGTCGGTTATTTTCGAAGCAGGTAGTCCATATAGGCATGTTGTTTTACATTTATGTTAGTTAGTTTAAGCTCACATCTGACGAAGGTACTGTGTACTGAAACAATTGTTATGTGTTAAGTAATAAATTGTGAAAATCTAAACACATTTTGTTCAATTAATTAATCAATATAATACAAAACTGTGACAGTGGTAATCGTAAAGAAACAATGACAGTTGGTAGTACAGACATGTACTCTGACAGACTGTAAAATGCTTTAGTATTTTATTTTCACAAATAAACTTTCCGCTGATGATAAAAATATACACTGATAAATATACTAATAGTTGTTTCTTTCATTTACATTGTGATAATCATATTAATAACTTAAAACATATAACTGTAAATTATTATTATGTGAAGTATTATCGTGGAATGTGAAGCTGATAATCATAATGACCGACGTCATCAAATCTACATTATTAGACTGTTATAGAGTGAATTGTAATTACAAGTTGCAGTTGGAGAATACGTGAGGATGAATATTAGATTTTAGGCGAAGAACTATCTTAAGATATTTGAGTTAATGTAAGGACACATTTTGTCGCTTTTAAGTTTACATGTTAATTGTCGGGTTAATTAACAGTCACCCTGTATACTAGTCTTACATGAGTTGATACGTCGTCGTATCTAACATAGCGGCAACATCGCAAAATTAACACGAAAATAAATTGGAAAGTATGCCGGCAGTTTTTAAAAAATATTCATAATTAAAGCATTTTCTCGTTCGTTGAAATTTATCAAACAATTTAATTATTCGTCCGGCAGCTTTTTAAAATCGCTTTAATCGTCGGCGTTTTTTATTGATTTTAAGTTGAAATTACCGTGAAGCCGATTAATAATTTTCTCGATGACCAATTTTTTAAATTTTGAAAAACAGAAAGAAATGAAAGGAATTTGTTCGGCACTAAATCCAAATGTTATATGTTAACAATATAGGCAACAGCATGTCATAAATGATAAAAATGACTACATAAGAATAACAAGACAACTTTGATTATGTTAAATTGTTTTACCGCAACCATACATTTAATGACTTTAAGGGATCGAGCTTATCACAAATTCAAACGCACCAGAGATGCAGATTGGAATTACTATAAAGAAGTATGTAATTTTGTACAACTGTAGTTAATGGATATTTTAATTTGATATTTTCCAGTTGTAATCAAAAAGAACGTTGGAATGAGCTGCAAAAGGGAAAAAAATAATCACTTAAGTGATGTGTTGATAGTATTAATACTTATTTCACAAATAGCACTCCTAAATCAAATGCATATACCGATGACATAGTTCAATTTTATACTAATAATATGCACCCTAGGGTCCAAAGTTTATTTAAACTTAAGACTGTAGATCAAAATCAAATTCAAAGTATTATTAATAATATAGAGTCAAAAGCTACAGGTGATGATGGCATAAATATCGAAGTAATTAAATTATGTTGTTCACATATAATACAATTTTTAACTCACATAATTAATATTATTTGTTTAATTGAAGGGGCCTTTCCAACTTCGTGGAAATGTGTTCTTATTACGCGGATTGCTAAGCGTGTAAATCCCGATCTAAGACCAATAAGTATTTTAATTGCTTGCTCTAAGATATTTGAAAAAATATAAATTCGCAATTAAAGCAGCATCTGAATAAAAAATAATCTTTTGCCTATTCATCAATCAGGTTTTAGGCCTTCGCACAGTTGTTTAATTGCATTATCTAAGATCACGGATGACATTCTCATGAGTTTGGATAAAGGTCATGTAACTATTCTTGTATTATTAGATTTTAGTGGAGCGTTTGATACAATCAATCATATTATACTACCGTCTGTATTAAAACACATTATATCAAATTTTAATTAGTCCTTTTAAACATTACTTGACAAATAGAACTCAAAGAGTTACACTAAACGATAAAATATCAAACTCTGTCTGTATTACCTCCGGTCTTCCGCAGGGGTCCATTCTTGGCCCAACCTTGTTTACTATTTACACTTGCGGGTTAGAAAATGTGCTGAAAACTTGTGAATATCATATGTACGCTGATGATCATTCATTTCACATAAAAGATCTATCATTGTTTATTAATCCTTCCAAATCTGCTGTTATGGTATTTGGTCGTACGTCTGAAGAAAATATAGATTCTATCACTATTAATAATACTAAAATACCTATAGTAAATGAGTTTAAAAACCTAGGCATAATCATTGATCGATCACTTCGTTTTAAATCTCAAATATCAAAGTGTGTTCAGAGGGCTTATCATGCTCTTAAATTGTTATATCCGCACAGGTCAATCTTAAATATTGAAACTAAAAAGTTATTATGTGATTCACTTGTTTTATTTCACGTTTTTTATTATTCGCCTTTAGTTATACCTTGTTTAGATTATAGTGCTAAACGGCGTATATAATTAGTGCAAAATTCTTGTTTAATGCATTAAAATTATTTTGTACTAAAGATTTTATGTGTGAGTACATATTTTTATATGTACTACTAAAATTTTATATTCATATAAATGCTTTAGAAATGTGCCCCCATCATCCTTTACAGTACAATACATAAAATACTTTCCTTAAAATTAAAATTCAAAACATTGTTAGTTTCTGTACGACATACAGTGCCTTACAAAAAGTGTGCCTTGAATGGAATTCTATTACTTATCGATTTCTATGAAATTTTACTGACGCACTACGCTGTAAAGTACTTCACTGTGCAAAGTACTACGAGTTATAAACCTTTTCATTTAAAATTTAAGTGTGTTATAATTTTTCAATGGATGAATGATGAATGCAACGAGAAAACACAAATTTGCGGAGGGCATGGAAATAATTGCTTATGTAGAACCAAATGAAACAATTGAGAAACGACAATAAGTTTAGTTTATTCCGAAAAACGTCAGTAATAACTCCGGAAAAATGTACCGTTAGTTTTTACGTAAAACGTTTGAAACGTTTTAAAGCCCCGGCTAAGCAGAATTTACTACTATGCGCAATATATGATAGGGCAGTAAATCCGCAGATGCAATATAATAAACGTTGGGGTAGGTCATTTATTACATTTATTAATACATACATTTATTACATAACTGCATACTGTGCTATGATAAACAAGTGTGATATTTTCTGTGACGCAGAGTAAAAATACCTACATGTAATTATAGATAATTCAAAATTATTTCCAACTGAAATTGTAGAATTTATAACGAAGTTTAAATACCAGAGCAATCTACGTATACATATTCGTTTTATACACGCTCGTAATACATGACATGCACTCACATTACCATCGTTGCCAATACATATATTGAGGTTTACGTTGGTAATAGGCATAAAAATTTTCCCATTGAAGCACGCGTCAATTTTGATGTTTTAATTTGCATTGCGGCGACGTTTATAATAACTGTCGGAGTGTTGACGATAATTAAAAGCCCTTGTCTTCTCTACGCAAATTTCCCCACATGCTATTTTAGATGTTTCGTCATTTTAATAGAAACATTCCTTGACTTGTGTAATTCAAAATTTCAAGTAATTTCTGTTCTCATACTTTGTTAATAGTTTCAAACCGTGATCAATACAAACTAAGTTACTGTTTATTTTTTACTGTTTCATGTAATTCATGAAATAATTTAGTATTATATCAAACGCTTTCATTTTTACAATTTTTAATTATTCGTTCTAATCGGTGTTCGTATTTTATTATCAAATATGTGTCTACTAATTCACGGTCTGTTAATTTAATTATTTTTTTTATTGCTTCAAAGGAATCTTTTAGGAACGTCTTCGCTTTAAATTGCTATTCACACTTCCATAGTAATTAACGAACAATTTCGCTGCATTCTTTTCTAATTTTACCCAGTTTTTACCTTGCGAAATACCACATGATTAGTTGAGTATATTTAATTTTAATGTAAAGAATAGTTTAATGTTGTATGTACACATATATGTATGTAGGTATGAATTGTGTTAATAAAATTTATAAAAATTCGCGAAGTTTCCATATCAGTTAAAAAATAAACAGTTTTCAGTTTCATTAAGTACCTACCTAATAATAGCTACCTCTTTCGATAAAGAGGATGGCGATTGCTGTTAGAAAAAAATGTAATTTTGCTGCTTCTTTAACTGCCGTTAATTTAATGAGTAAATTAATTATTACAATTATACCAACGTGTGAAAATTCCCTTGGAATGTATGTCACAAATAAAATATTATTATTATTATTATTATTATTATTAATTAAAATTATACTAAGTATTTCAGACCTTTCGTGTCAGCCCATTTTCTCGTTATTTTTAAATGTTTTTAAACTAAGAAAATTGTTCTTTCTTTATAACAGTCCAAAATGCCTGCCACTTTAATTAATACATGTAGTACTCGGCTTCTCATGCTATGAGTGATTTATAAAAACCATGTTTGCCGACAAAATTGAACAGAAAATAAAAACGGGGAATACTGTGAACACTTTGAAAATATTGAAAAATTAAAAAATGAGGAACAATTTAATCTTTATCGATTAGGTAATCAACAGAAACAATTCGATACTTCTAATTCAGACGAATTATCTGTCACTTATTCCTCCGTAAGAAAACGGGAATTATGGCACAGATATTACCCCTATGATATTTTGTTATGGGAACGCATACAGAACGTGTCACGACGTTATCGTCAAGCACCTCAACTTGATGATATCATATTTGAAATGCTATAAATATGAATTGAAAATGTAAAAGTAGCTCATATTTTAAAATAACAAAATATATTTCTCTTCGTAATTAGACGCGGAATATGAAATCCAAACTAGGCTCATATAAATTTAATTAGGGAAAATCATTGCCTGTAAATTAGGCGAAAATAAAAGTCAATGATAAAACTTCTAAATAAAACTAAAATTTCCGGAACGAACTATTTTAATAAGTGTTCAAATCTACCATCTTCTTCATGTGGACAATGATCTAAACGAAATAGTTGTATTCAACACCAAATGTCTCTCCCTCTCTCCCGTGTAAATAAACATTAAGGATTTGACAGTAGGCGTCTGATATTTACTGTAGACAATATCGTCTAACTCTAACATCACTAATAACAATCGAAGATGTGAAGCTAAGAATTCAGGAGAATATTGACTAATTTGAAAAGTAAAATGGAAGAATTATAAAATTTTTTCAACAAGAAAAGACAAATTAAAGCAATCGTTGGAACTGTCATCCGCCTCGTTCAATGCATAAATTTACGCGCCTTCTCATGCTAGCAAAAGCATTTTGCAGCATTTCTGGCGTTATGGTTGCACATTTTTAAACAATCCTTGTTCTTGCAAATTCTCTACAGCAGTTTTGAAAATCCTATTTTTTGAGTAAGGACACACAGAATAGTTCATGACGGTCAAACAAGGTGATCTCAGAGGAAACTCAACTTGTGTATGTGAACTTATCAATCGGTCATCAAAAAAGTTGCGGAGAAAAGCTATGGTGTCCCGTGTCGTATATGCCGTTGCACTGTCCTGTTGAAAATAACCACGCTGAATTTCATCATGGCGTATTGTTGAACAAATTCCGTTAAAATATTTCGGTATCTCTCGGCACTGACAGTAAACTTGAAAAAAATTGGCCCAATTATTCTTTTGCGAGAGACTGCCATACATACACCAAGTTTCTGAGCATGTAGTGGAGATTCAATAAAAATATGTGGATTGTCAGTGCTCCACATTCGTGTATTTTGGGAATTAACGTACCCAGAAAGGTGAAACCACTCCTCACCAGAAAAAAATATTAAGTTTAACAGGTTGTCATTCATAAAATTATTGACAAACCAGTAGTAATAAGCTAGACGTCTGGGGTGACCTGCCAGAAAGAGGGCTCGATTTGATTGCATCTTATATGGATGCATGCCTAAGTTCTTCTTCACAATCGTCCGGCAAGTTCCATATGGAAGTCCAATTTCTTGAGACAGACGTTTTATAGGTTTTCTAGGTTCGCTTGGCCTACCAGCACCTTTTTTTATGGGTCACAGACCTAGTTTCTCGAAAATCATACAAACATAAGCGCTGACTGTAATTCCATTAACAAGCACACCAGTTCGGAAATAGGATTCAATCATGTAAATCTTTTGTTCTGTGGTGAAAACCATAACGCAAAAATTTAAAAACATAAATTGCAAGGCCAATAAACTCAAGAAAACTATAAACAGCAAGTAAATCCAAGAAACTAAGTTAGCTCCGAGAATAATTTTAAAATCTAGTACCACCCTTGACAAAAATAGTAGTAGAATAGTTAGTAGAAAAGGACCGCAGCAGGGTTGCGACGACTTAAATCAATTATTCATTTAAATCCACTGATTTAAAAAAAATTAAATTATGATTTAAATCAAACATGTGAATACAATAATCTAAGCAAATCAAATCAGAAAAATCAGAAATAACGTGTGTTCATTTGAATTTGTGGTCTAGTGAGCGTTGACCGCTTTTTATGTGTGTCGTAGCATTTGCCATACGCATGCAATGAAAAGGTAAGCCGTACGATTTAATTGACGACATGACTCTAACAGTTCCAATGGTCACTAGACCACAAATTCAAATGAACACTGTGATCTCAGGGTCTTTTGAAAATTTTCTCTTTCTGGCCCCACGTCGGGCGCCAATTTAATGCTATGATCTCAGGGTATTTTCTGGCCGCACGTTTTGGCTGCCAATTTAATGCTGTGTTATGCTGTCACTTTGGGCGACAGTTTAATGCTATGTTATCTCAGGGTACTTTGGGCAATTCTTTGCTTTTATTATTTTCTTTTTCTTTCTTACTTTGTTGATTTTCCTCTCGGAGGCTCTTCTTCGATGATGAATTTCGCAGTGTATCTCGTAGAGCAATTTCTTTGTTGTGGAGTGTATTTTATGTGATAATGTTTTGATGTAGATGGCATTCGCGACCTTTCACATTCAAAAATATCCAATGTCAAGAGTTGAGTGTGCATGTGTGTGGCTGTATAATAAAGAAATGTCGTAGAAGAAAAACGTAAAACACAGTTTATTGTATCACTCCAAATAATTAATTTTCACAAACTAGAAGTTCGAGCTTTTAAAGGAAACTTATTATATTACCTCGGGTTTTTCACAAAACCTTCCCTCTAAAGTTTTACTCACTTGTCAACTTTATCATGTTCATCATATTTAAAAAAAAAAACAAAGTGAATTAATAATAATAATAATAATAATAATAATGGCTTTATTGCGTATGAGGAGTAACAATTAACAAAATAATAAAGTAGAACAAAAAAAAAACGCAACCACAGGGCGAAGTTCAGACGTAGTAACTAAGTTACTTGCCTGCTTTCCAACTTAACCCTGATTAAGAAAGAAAAAAGTACAATTTAAATAAATGCCTATCCTAAGATACTAAATTAATAATACTAGCTTATTATTATTATTATTAGCGATTGACTAAATACTGTGCACTCATAAAGAAACAAAAGAAAAATAATTGATACTCATTATAATTATAATTATGCGGAGAAAGAAGCAAAAAGTAAGAATTTATTTCTATTTGTGTTAGCATGCATCAACTATTTGTTAAAACACAATTTTCCAGTGGAGTTAAGTGACATTGGATTGTTTACGATACAAATGTATCTTTAGAAGTTTTTTGAAAGAAGGTGAACTATGGGCCTTTAATTCGTTAGGTAAATTATTGTATTTGCTGTATATGGCAAAAGAGAAGCTTCTCTTAAAAAGAGCCGTTCTATGTGAGGGGGGTGATATAAGCCCACGAAATCTAGTAGTTATGTTGTGGACATCAGACCTAAAACGGATCTTATTGTACAAATAGGGCGGCGTTTTAGAGGTAATTATTTTATGAAAGAAACACATCAACTGCACGTCTCTTCGATTACTCATATTAAGCCAAGAGATTTCCGTGAGTTTGTGAGAAATATGACAATATTTTCTAATACCAAATATGAACCTAAGACATGAATTTTGGATTTTTTGTATACGAGTATTTGTTACATAATCTATGGCTGTATGATAAATAGGTGCGCAATAGGTGAACTGCGAGAGAACTAGAGTTTCCACAAAAGTTTCTTTGTTTCAACGTTTAATACCGATCTATAGGGAAACAGTTTTCGTAAAGAGAAGTATGCGTTACTTATATACTTAGATATCTGTTGACGATAACGAAAGGTGTTATCAATAAACAATCCCAAATTTTTAGCTCCATTAACAACAGGAACTTTTTCATTATTAATTTTAATATTCAAAATATTGGTTAAATTTATACAACATTTAGTTTTGCCAAACAGTATAACATTTGACTTTGTAGTGAGCTTTAGAAATTTTATGTAAGGAGTCTAGATCTTCATTAACTTTAACAACCGCATCACGTCACTCAGCAGGTTTAAAGGAATAATAAATTTGCAAGTCGTCAGCATATATATGGGCTTTACTATATTTCAACACTGATGTAAATTTAGCGCTGTATATGGAAAATAACAGTGGACCTAAAAGCGACCCCTGCGGAACTCCTTGCGTAACACTGAGGGGAGTTGAACGGCTGTTTCCAAGAGTGACAGACTGCATCCGATTAGACAAATACTCTTTAATAAGAGTGACAGAATTTATATTTAATCCAATAAATTTTAAAATTGAAAATAATAAATCATGCTGCACCGTATCAAAGGCTTTGCTAAAGTCCAGCAATACTAAGATAGTAATATATCCTTCATCAGACGCCTGTAATAAATCATCCGTTACTTTTGATAAGGCAGTGGTACAGCTATGATCCCGTCGAAACCCAGATTGAACACTAGGAAGAATATTTGCCTCTGTTACATATTTAGTAAGTTGAGAGGAAATAACTTTTTCAAAAATTTTAGATACCACGGGTAGCAAACTAATTGGTCGAAGATCTGAAAAGTTAAGGGGATTAGTAACTTTTGGTATGGGGCAAACCAGTGCATGTTTCCAGCATTTAGGTACGGTACACTCAATTATGCAAGAATTAACTATATGAGTAAGGTACGGGATAATGATCGGATAGCACATTTTTAACATTATTAGATTAATATCATCAAACCCAACTGCATTTGATTTGAGACTGTTAAGGACTTCGACTACAAAATCGGTATGTACCACACGAAAGACAAAGTTCCTATTGTGGCTAAAGTCTGTATCATAGGTGAATATTAAGTTAAGATCAGGGGTGTTAGATGATAGACTATTAATGAAAAAATCATTAATTTTATCTACGTCTATGAGGTGCTGGGGGATATCAGCAGACTGATTTTTAATATCAAGTAATTTTAGATTATTCCAAAGAGATTTGGTATTGCGTTTACGAGAAATGAACTCGAAATAAGCTTTTCTTTCTAGTCTAAATGTATTAGTAGTGAGATTTCGCAACATTTTGTAATAATCCCAATCTTTTTTAGCTCTCGACTTACGGAATTTAGTTTTTGCTTTATCTCTGAGTCTCATCAAAAGTTTTAAATTATCTGTTAACCATGGTATATAGCGCTTGGAAAAGCGACGGGTCTTTAATGGAGCATGATCATTGAATAAACGTAAAACATGATTATTAAAAAATAGAATTTTCTCTTCGACGATGTTTAAATGGAATATGTGCTGAAAAGGGATTCGATTTAGATCAGAAGAAAAATCTTCAAGATTAATACTTTTATAATCACGATAAGTGCGAGTAAGAGGTGCTGGTAGAGGACGATTCAAGGGAAAAGTGCAAAAAATAAAGTCGTGATCCGAAAATTGACAGTCAAAAATGCCAGAATCATTTACGGTGCAATCAAAACTAGTCAACATTAAGTCAATGAGAGTAGCTGAATTTTGAGCCACCCTGGTGGGGTCAACAATTAATTGTTTAAAATTAATCGATTCAAGAAAATGATGCAGATAAATTGCAGATGGATTATCAGCTTTTAAAAGATCGATGTTAAAGTCACCGCAACAAAAAATGTTTTCAGATAAGTACGATAGCGAGTGTGTTCTCGAGTTCATCCAAAAAGAGTTTATAGTCGAAATGAGGCGGCTTATAGAGACCACCAACAACAAATTCCGCGTTACCCAAACGTAATAAGACCCATAATTGTTCAATTACATTTCCAGTTTGAATAATAGTAAAGTCAAAAGAATTATTTATGTAGACACCAACGCCACCACCACGTGTAGATCTGTCACACCTTACAAAGTTATATCCTTTTATTTTTAAGTTAGCATCCGCAATGTCCTGATGAAGCCAGGTTTCTGTCACAACCAAAATGTCAACATTATTATTGGATAAAATTAGGCTAAGATCATGAACCTTGGTTGTAAGTGATCTAATGTTGATGCATGCTAACTTAACTAATCGTTTGTTCATATTAGCTAGCGGACTAAATTAAGTAAAAAAAAATAATTTATCAACTAAAAGTAACATCTTAGCGCCGAAAAATTAAAATAATTTAAAATTAAATATTTAATAATTAATATTTCTTTCTCCCATGTGTCACATTTATTCTTAAAGAGTATGCAAACTAAAAAGTGGCTTTTCGTAAGAAAGAAACGCCAGGCAAAATAAAATAAAGGTGGTATTTCTGCTATGCCTCATTAACCATATTAATAAATTTAATGTAGTCGCAAGAAGAGTTAATTTTATAAATAGTACCGTTCCGTTTTACAAAAACCTTACCATTCGCGGTAAAAACGTTAGTATTATTGAATCGCGCACTGAGGTTTTTTACCCAGGAAGCTCTTGTGTGGGTTAAGTCCTCACGGATCACAATTTTGGAACCTTTCAGTTTTTTCTTGGCCGTGAAGATTTGACTTCGAACGCTTCTTCTGCAAAATTTGACTATAAGTGGTTTAGTAGCACCCTCTCTAGCAGCCAGACGATGACAGCAATCTATGTCGTTTTTATTAATATTAATATCTAATTTATTACGACATAGATCGACTACCAGTTGCTCCGGATCTTCCGATGTACTATCCATAATCCCAAAGATTCTGAGATTGTTACTACGTGAGTATTGCTCTTGCTTCTCTAATAAGTCGTGGGTCACAGTTAAATTATTTTGAAGGGAGATTACATTTTTCTCACACTCCGTCAACTTATTTTATTTTTATTTTATTTATTAAAACATACATAACGCAAAAACAGGAAATTTACACGAAGAATTAAACTTAACAACTTAAAAATAATTTTATTCCAAAATCATAGTTTAGAGTTAAATTACAATACTCGTAAAAAAACTAATTTTGCACAACTTTTTGGGTTCCTAAACGATTTCATCTTCACACGTATCAAATCAAATGTTGAGAAAATCGATCGATGCCGAAGAAGCTGCAGCATCAAACAGTTGTTTGATTACGGGAAATGACTGCCAAGAATAGCAATATGTCCTTGGGATTTCCACTAGTCCAAGTGTTTTATACTTTTAAAAATATCCTCATGAAACATAATATCTACCAAAGGTTCAGATTTAGCTAGAAACTGAATTGTTAGTTCCTTTCCCTTTGTGTTAAGTGATATTTTTTTTGTAAGGCCTAAAAGAAAGGCTATCAAATGACGACATTGGGCTTAAAGCACATTCAGTTTCTTCGAGATGTGACTCAAGTATTTTAAATTGTTGTAGAACATCTGACAGAAGGGAATCATTTTTTTGGAGCCTATCAATTTGCAGTTCTTGAAGGCACCTCCGAAGTCAAACTTCCTAGATCAGGAGCAAGGTCAATTTAGCCGATTTAATAACATGTATGGCTTCATTTGTTTGATAAATGATAAATAATTAGAAAATAATTTTTTATATCAGATTTGGATTCGCGTTCTCACAAAAAATTGTTCTATATTCGTCGTTGTATGAATATGATGCGTTTGAGCTTTTTTCTTTAACACAGCTTATAGATATGAGCAACGTTAAATTGGGATAGAGTCTAATAAAGTACGCGAGGTTGAATATATCCGAGTCAAGCAAAATGCGCGAGTTTGAACATTTCGAGCAACGCTAAAAATTAATGCAATCAATTTAAAAGACGTAAGTTGAAGTGAGAATAAATATTAGATGATGTATAAAACCGTAAGGAACTGAACAAGTTTTTATTTCATTGTAAATAACAACTTAAATAAACTTGCTTTTAAAAACAACAATAATAATTATGTCTCCAATTGTTTTGTGATATACGTATTTAAACAAATGGCCATTACAGGAACTTAGTTTATATTAAATTCAACTAAACAAACAAACAGTCACTTTTGTTGCATTTAAAGACAGTGTTGTTTATGAAGAATTTTAATTTGAGCAGAGTTATTTTTAATTTATTTACGAGCATAAGAATTATCTGCGAGCGTGGATAGGACTCAGAAGCTTTCATAGATTTTATTACATTAAAATAAAAGAAGAAAGGTTACTCCCTGAATCTGAGAGAATTTCCTGTTTATATTCTCACGAGTGGGAATTTTCTAATTTTCTGTGTTCCGCGAATAAAAAACATAAAAAGTATTTAAACGCGAACTTGTGTAATTGAGGGCAATTTGCGACCGTGTCGAAATGTAAACACAATAAGGAGGTAACTAATACAACGTAACATAAAGAATCATATTTCATAATAAGACATCAGCGGAATTTATTACAAACGGGGCCACGCGCTTATACGCGCGTATACGAATGACGAAAACGGACACAAAGCAGGTGACGAAAAATGCAACGCGCGACTAGGCAAAAAACGTGTATTTAAAGGGCGGGCAAAAATTGGGAAGCCAGTCGTTTTCCACCGGACCGACTCAGTGGGCACTAGTGCCAACCAACGAGGGGACGCCCAACATCACCGTCCAGCAACATTGCCGCCGCCAACGCCCCAACAACGCCGTTGCTGCAGCCACATCTTCTGCCACTGCCATAGTGAGTTCATCATCTGCTACTGCCGCCTGGGTCTTTTAGCGTGACATGGTGGAGGCAGCCGTCCTTCATCGCGACATGGTGGAGGCGCTAAAAGACCCAAATTAAGGGGATGCCAAGTCCATACAAGACAAGAGCGAATTCAGCGAAGGAATCACCGTTTCACCCCTCTCATCGCAGCACAGAATACGGATACGAAGAAGAAGAAGTCTTTACCCCAAAAAGAAGCATTATCAAGATCACCGCCACACACACCAAGAAAGAAAACAGAAGAAGACATTAACACACCGACGGAACTAGGAAAAACTACAACTGGAAATTTACGAGGTAACAGGCAAATTTTAGGAATTCTTACCACGACGGAAGGGAACAACATGTAAGGAGTCAGGCATCCACGGAATCCCAGAAGAATTACAAGTTGATCGTCGACCTATTTCTAGTAAAAGGAGCTCTCAAATGGTACAGATACGACGAGAACTTCCCCGACGGACAGCCGTCTACCCCTGTAATACCGAGAGATCCAAGGTCACACTTAACCAGAATACGGACAAAATTGGATCTGCCCATTCCCGGGTTCGAAATCGATACGAATTACGTGGGGGATCCACCTCCGAGTAACAGACGCACCCACATCAAATAGGACTCCAGCCACCCTCAAGATATATACGTTATTGAAAAATTAGATAGTAAGAAATTATTTTAGATATGTATATAGTCAACACAGAATATTATTAAGAATGCTACCAACATGTGGAATATAAAATCATCTACCAAGCACTACCAGAATTTCAGCCATAATATATGAAGTATTCAGCGTGCAGACTTAATCCAACCCCGGAATGTAAAAGAATCATAAGGATAGGAAAACTGGGTTACGCACTAGATACAGAAATCGAGGCTCTACAAGAGGAATAGAGTAAGAAAGAAATTGAATTAACTTTTTCACATATAGAGTTAATGACGGAAAACATTACGAAACGTTCCCTTAATTTCATCGGGGACATTTTTCAATTGGTGTTGCGGTATTGCCACACAACACTAGTTAGATGATCTAGTAGCAGGAGACTATAACATACGGAGGACCATAGAGAATACAAGATTTTGGGACTAACTCAGAAGCATTCCAGAACTTCCAGGAACAGGTGAGTGACTCCATGAAAACAACCGAAACAAGAATTAAGGCAATGGAAGACACAGAACGTCATGAAATCCAGCATCGAATTATCTATCACCATCCATCAAGCTAGCTACCAAATATTCATGAATATGAAACGTTTAGGTAGTTCGATGAGACATTCTGACATCCTTTCCTGCCAATGCAGCCTGTCTACAGATGGAGAAGTCATTATTTCGACAAGATTCCCTTGTCCAGGTCGAGAGGAAGAATTCGAAAATGTGCACATCCTCCCTGCCGTATGGACAACATTGAAATCTTTCATAATGAAGCCAACCTCGTGGACGCAACCCATATAGGCAAACCTGTCGGAATGCATAAATTTAAATTGGAGCTTGATAATTCCCCACCTAAACATCACGACAAGCAAATCAGCAGGTGAAGATTTTAGAAAATATATAAATCATGTAGAAGAAAATATTATGGATGAAATCAGTATTCCAGTCACTAAGGAATATGACTCCCAAGTGATAAAGAGAATAAGAAGAAAAGAAGTTGCAACAAATTCTCATCAGCGGAAAAAATGAATGAACCCCAACCATCTATCTCACAAAGAGAAAAGACCCTCTGGATTATGCCATGTCCTCTTTGAGATACCAAGTGGGAAGGGTCCGCATGAAGAGAAGCGAACAAGATCCAACCAATTGCCTCGCCAAGGAAAAGACCCTCTGGATCGTGCCATGTCATCCTTGAGCCAGCCAAGTTGGAAAAATACGTTCGAAAAAATGAAGATTTAGTGTATGAAGTTATAGAAGAAAGTGTGTCTACGCGAAGCACAAGAAGCAACTAAGACAAAGGTGATCTAAAAGAAAAACTAATTGCTCGAAGCAGGACATCGTTTCACGGAAATTTCTCATATGGAATAATACCCTTACGATAGGTATCCTATGGCTATTCCGAAGAACCGCAAGTAGCGCTCACAATGACGCCAGTCCACTGTTTCCAAGAAATACACGAAGTAACAGTGTATGTCGCTACGAATATATGTGTCATCGGTATGATTATGTTAATTATTATGTTTATGATAAAAATGTTATTAGATAGGAAAAAAGAGGAAAAACATGAGGAGATAGGTTCAAATCCTCCTGCGAAACGAAGAACAAACAGCGAGCAGACCCTCTGGATCATGCTAAGTCCTCCTTGAACCGCCAGACGGGAAAATGCCACCCAAAAGTGAATACGCGAAAGAGAGAAGCAAATCAACATCGGAAGGAATTTACGAAGACACAGAAGAAAACGGGGCCATCAAAAATTCCACAATGATACACAAGGACTTCAACCAATCGAAGTATGGGATCCACGAAAAGAACCAAACATCATCTCAAATCCCGGCTGAAATACGAAATGGAAAAGAAGAAATAACCACGGTATCCTTAAACGATCCTTATACTCGCGTATACGAATGACGGACAAACGGACACAAAGCAGGTGACGAAAAATGCAACGCGCGACTAGGCAAAAAACGTGTATTTAAAGTGCGGGCAAAAATTGGGAAGCCAGTCGTTTTCCACCTGACCGACTCAGTGGGCACTAGTGCCAACCAACGAGGGGACGCCCAACATCGCCGTCCAGCAACATTGCCGCCGCCAACGCCCCAACAACGCCGTCGTCGCCACCCCAGCATCAGCATTGCTGCAGCCCCATCATCTGCCACTGCCGCCGACAACATTGCCGTCCGTCCTAAAGAGAACGAGGACCATCTCCCTCGCCAGCTGTCCAAGAGAAGACACCCATGGCCACGCTGTTCCAACCCGATCACCCATAGGCTGAGCAAAGGACGTGTTGTGCTCCAGCCAAGGAACATTGTCACTGAGACCGACCATGACCCACCACGCCAGTCGCGGACCGGCCTCGAACTTCGCCAGTCTTCCCCGGCTAAGGAAACGTCGCCCGCTGTTCCGTCCTAGACGAATCAACAACCCCAGTCGCGGCGAACGACCCAGGACCTCATCCCTCAGTTTTTAACGGACAAAACCACCCTGAACTAAATTAATTATTTAAATAAAGAGGTATTAATAATTTTTTAAATCACTGTTTTTAAAGCTCTACCCTTTGATAAACCTACGCACCCCAATCAACCCCGCAAGGCTAAGGACACACCGTCGCGATATAGTGGAGGCTTAGCGCGACATGGTGAGGGCCCTTAGGGTGGCAATATACGAATATGTACGTTATTGAAAAATAAACAAAGTAATTTCTCAACAGCGAATAACTTGTGTTTATCATTAAGTGACGTCAAAAGATTTTACTTCCCGTTCCGAATGAAAAAATGGCTTTGTTTTTTGGTCCATAAACAAGTATGTAAGTATATTCTCTCTCTTACAATTTTATACTATTTGGGCTTTCGTTTATATTTTCTGGTTCGGTTTCCTCTTCCCAATGGCATCGTCTTCTTTGCATACACGAGGAAAGCTTCGTGGATGCTGCTTTTTTATGCGTCCCAATAAAAACCTAATATTACCTTTGAACGGTGTACTCTTACGTTAAATAACAAAGCAATCGTATATCTTTTTTTATACCGCACACGAGGGAAACAGCAACTGCAGACGAACGAATTCGGAATTTATTCTGGTAATTTATTTTTACATGTATGGAAGGCGAGTTTATCTCCGGGTTGCTATAGTATACGGCGGCGCGCCTCCTAATATTCGGAGGTGCAATAAAAATTAATTAGATTCGGACGGAAATAAAACAGCTTTCCGTTTATCTCTGTCAGAAATATTTGACGTCGGCACACACATGTTCCGTACGGGATTGCTTGCGAAATGTTATCTAAATTGCTTATTTTTGTAGTTAGCTAATTAAAATTAAGCGGGTTGTGTTCTATTTTGACAGGACAATAACTTTCTCAATTTCAATCCAAATAAGTGAACAGGTGATATATTTTGAACAAAGCTCCCAATTAATGCATAAATCGAAATTCAATTTTGATTATTTCGAATAAACGAATTTGTCCTATGGGTGAAAGCGCGAGAGCTTCGGCCATAGAAAACAGCAGCACGTAACTTTTACAACGGAAAATCCAGGTTTAGTTTATGAAATAAACATAACTGACTGAATGCAGATAATCTCTTTGTAGAGCTCAACGATGTGCGCGGATTTAAATTTTGTACCATGCTGGAGCTTGACGGTTTTGTTAAATGATTCTAAACTTTAAATTAAACGGATTAGGTTTACAGCCTTTTAGTTTAATGACATTAAGATTAAGGAGATTCGAAGTAAATTTAGGCTGAAACTAAAATGTTTCCTGGAATATTGAATGGAAGCGCGCAATCAATATTTCGTTTTCGGGCACTGAGCAACTCGTTTATTGTTATTTCAAATTTTTGCTCCGGAATCAGAGGTGGGAACAAAGAGGCGAATGGGAGCTCCATGTCAGGTATAAACTTTATGTGGATACTTTTTCTTACAAATTCCGGCGCCTAAAAAAGTTCTACCTTTTCCAGGACGCTTTGCGAAAGTTTAAATAAAAATTTCTCGCATAAATCACGTTTATTGGTTACGCATGTACTCGTACGTACAATACGGTTGATTTTATTTGCGCCCTGTTAGTTTCCAACTTTTATATTTATGAGAAAATAAAGTTCCTTAGTGACTAACTAACGGATTAATTTTTGCTGACGTTTGTAATATGACATTTGAACGTTTCGCAACATTGTGTAACTCACATTCCACATTCGCGTCCCCTCGTTGGTTGGCACTAGTGCCCACCGAGTCGGTCCGGTGGAAAACGACTGGCTTCCCAATTTTTGCCCGCACTTTAAATACACGTTTTTTGCCTAGTCCCGCGTTGCATTTTTCGTCACCTGCTTTTTGTCCGTTTGCGTCATTCGTACACGCGCGTATAAGCGCGTGGCCCCGTTTGTAATAAATTCCATTAGAGGTAAGTTGAGTTTATTTATTCGGTGCACACCGCCATAATGAATACTAATTTGCTAAAAAATATAGATTTTCTCTTCCGGATCAACTCATACCTACGTCACGTACTTTAGAAAAAATAAAAACCCAACAATTGAGATGGTTTGGATACATCGGCCGGATGAAGGATCACACAATTGTTAAGGTGATATGGGAAACCAAACTGGGAGTGAAGAAGCATACCCAGAAACACCTGGAACAAGAATATCATCAAATTTCTAGATGAGAAAGGACTCGACTGAAACCAGGCAAAGAGGATGACGTCAGACAGACAAACTTGGAGAGTAACCATCACCTATGGTAGAAGAGGTTCAGGATAAGTAAGTAGTGAAGCTAATAATATCGTCTGTAGCTACTAAATTAATGAAAAAAGTAATTTCATGCAAATTAGTTAGACGCAAGAATTTTAATAATTTGAGAAAAGAAAATAAGGCACACAGACTTTAATCTGTTTAAACGTTGTTGATTTTCATGTTATTGATTACCTCCGAGTTAAGCTATTCATTTATCTCGGACTGAAAATATTAATAGTTTCCTCATATTTGCAAACTTCCACAATCAATTATTTCCCTTGCTTATTGCGGGATTCGGCTGGAAGACGATCGAAGATCCCGTTGGTCTACTATTAGCGGGCTCATCTGTTCGATGCCCGCTTTTTACCGGAGCTTCGATCCGGGAAGGTTTTTGCGCGCGCTCGGCGTTAGCGCCGTAATTTATGGGTGCAGCCTGGATAGCACGCTCTCGTCTGAGGTTAGGCTGCTGCAAATTAAAGAGGATTTTTCAACGTACCGATTGAATCTACTCGTCAGCTTGATTTATGCTCTTCGTTCGGCTTAGATACCGTTGCTTTCCTCTTGGAACCCAGATTCGTCCTAACTTGGGAAACTTTTCCGAGTTCATCACAGGTAACAAGTTTTATTGTTCCACTGCTTTTTTTTTTAGTCGGACTAAATTAATACGGTTAAAATTTCGTTCATCTGCTTTTCAACTTCTTAACAAGAGGCGCATCGTCGTCTTGGAGCTAATTTTTGATGAATTATTTTTCGAAAACTAAAGTAAAGAATTTTTCCTATACTCTCGGACATCGCTTCTTATCGTAGTTTCATTTTGTCGGGTTAATTAATAGTCACCCTGTATACTAGTCTTAAGGGTGGTTTCCACTGGTGCAATTCGTCCCTGCAATTCTTGTTTTATGGAATTCTAGAATCGCTGCGATTTTGCTGCATGGCAATAGAATTGCATGGTATGTTTCCACTCATGCAATTTGTCACCTATAGTGTAAAAGCCATTTAGGAAATTTAATGTTATACCAACTTTCTTCTTAATTATGGTATTGCTGTCGTGTTAACATAACCTATATTTATTTACGTGTTCTGTCTGTTTATTGACATTTACTATTTGGATATGTATGATATGAAAGACAGTGTGGCAATAATAGCGTTGATAATTGGTGCAGCTGCCGCAATGTTGGAAGTAAAAAGGAAATGGTGGGTGAAACCATGGCTCAAGGAACGTCAAAAAGGCAATTTAAATTTGATAAATTATGAAGTTCATAACGATCCACGTAGTTATCAGAATTTTTTAAGGATGGATGAAACTACGTTTGAAACATTACTGAACATGGTAGAAGCAGATATAAGAAAACAAGATACAGAGAGAGAGATTCAATTTCTGCAAGAGATAGGCTGATTATTACTTTAAGATATCTAACTACAGGTGAATCATATAATAAAAGTTTAAGTTATTCGTTTAGAATTGGTCATTGTACTATTTCTAAGATAGTACCTGAAGTTTGTGCCATAATTTATAAAAATTTAAAGTCGACATATTTGAAGGTAAACATAAAAAAACGCTATTTCATTTTCAACAGAAAAGTAATTTTAATTTTAAGTCACGTTTAGAACATGAACTTTTTGGTGAACGTAAGTCTACGTTACAAATTTCTTTCACTGGACCATCAAATACAATATCCTCTTTCACATCTACATCTACCATTAGTTGTGTAGTAGCTGCATCCTATAAAGTAACCACATAAATGAAATTAATAAGTAAAACTTCTTTATTCACACAAACAGTATTTAATGTCTGTTTCACACAAGCATTAAATTCATTCACTGGGTCAGTATTATAATGGAATTTAAAAGAGACTTTAAAATTAAAGCCACATTCAGATGTGTAAACATATGTGTTTACACAGTTGCTTTATATTTGAAAGTGACTTTACATTTAAAGTCTCCTTTAAATTCCATTATAAAACTGTTTAGAAAACAACGTAATTTTTGCGTACTGTGAACTTACATCAGCATTCGAAGTAGATGGCCTAACAGGATCACTGTCACGTAAAAAGTTTAAATTTGTATAACACCAGAGTTTTGGTTGGACAACCTCATCTGTCGAGGACCCACTAGCAGATTTACTTTTGCTCACTTTTCCTAATTCTTTAAAATATTGGGTGCGGAGACCATGAATTTTTTGTTTTATATCATCCACGGTTAAACATTGATTGGCTGCAAATGGTCGTTTCTGAACCAAACTCAGACGCGTTGCCTCCAGTGCTTCATATCTCTTGTTTTTATTTTTGTAATTCATGTCGTGTGTTAACTATAATACTGGGTAATTTTCATACAATTCTATTAAATCTAAAGTAATTTCTTTGCTCCAACAAAATTTGGTGTTTACGCTCATCATGAATCTTGTTCACTATAATCGAAGTTCGATTGTTTTGAATTGCTCGATAATCGAACTATACACAACAATTCAAAAGAAAGCATGAACTGAATAATTAACAGTTAACCTTTCAGAACACTCACTACCAAGAACTATTCTAGTGAATAATTGAAACGCATGGTAGTGTCAACTGTTAAGTGCAACGAACTCAGTTGATACGGTGAAACTTACCAGAATTGCACGGAAAAGTTTCACAGAATTAGAGCTTGTTCTAAAGCATGCAATTCCTCGCATGCTTCAAAATTGCACGATAAAACGTGAAAAATTGCATAGTGTAAACGCGAGCATCCATGCAATTCATTGCTGCTTCAAAGTCCCTGCAAGGAATTGCACCAGTGGAAACCTCCCTTTACATGAGTTGATACACGTACATACGTCGTCGTATCTAACGTAGCGGCAACATCGCAAAATTAACACGAAAATAAATTGGAAAGTATGCCGGCAGCTTTTAAAAAATATTCATAATTAAAGCATTTTCTCGTTCGTTGAAATTTATCAAACAATTTAATTATTCGTCCGGCAGCTTTTTAAAATCGCTTTAATCGTCGGCGTTTCTTATTGATTTTAAGTTGAAATTAGCGTGAAGTCGATTAATAATTTTCTCGATGACCAATTTTCTAAATTTTGAAAAACAGAAAGAAATGAAAGGAATTCGTTCGGCACTAAATCCAAATGTTATATGTTAATAATATAGGCAAAAGCATGTTATAAATGACTACAGAATAACAAGATAACTTTGAGTATGTTAAATTGTTTTACCGCAACCATACATTTAATGACTTTAAGGGATCGAGCTTATCACAAATTCAAACGCACCAGAGATGCAGATTGGAATTACTATAAAGAAGTATGTAATTTTGTACAACTGTAGTTAATGGATATTTTAATTTTATATTTTCCAGTTGTAATCAAAAAGAACGTTGGAATGAGTTGCAAAAGGGAAAAAAATAATCACTTAAGTGATGTGTTGATAGTATTAATAATTATTTCACAAGTAGCACTCCTAAATCAAATGCATATACCGATGACATAGTTCAATTTTATACTAATAATATGCACCCTAGGGTCCAAAGTTTATTTAAACTTAAGACCGTAGATCAAAATCAAATTCAAAGTATTATTAATAATATAAAGTGAAAAGCTACAGGTGACGATGGCATAAATATCGAAGTAATTAAATTATGTTGTTCACATATAATAAAATTTTCAACTCACATAATTAATATTATTTGTTTAATTGAAGAGGCCTTTCCAACTCCGTGGAAATGTGCTCTTATTACGCGGATTGCTAAGCGTGTAAATCCCGATCTAAGACCAATTAGTATTTTAATTGCTTGCTCTAAGATATTTGAAAAAATATAAATTCGCAATTAAAGCAGCATCTGAATAAAAAATAATCTTTTGCCTATTCATCAATTAGGTTTTAGGCCTTCGCACAGTTGTTTAATTGCATTATCTAAGATCACGGATGACATTTTCATGAGTTTGGATAAAGGTCATGTAACTATTCTTGTATTATTAGATTTTAGTGGAGCGTTTGATACAATTAATCATATTATACTACTGTCTGTATTAAAACACATTATATCAAATTTTAATTAGTCTTTTAACTAGTTTAGTCACTAAACGATAAAATATCAAACTCTGCCTGTATTACCTCCGGTCTTCCGCAGGGGTCCATTCTTGGCCCAACCTTGTTTACTATTTACACTTGCGGGTTAGAAAATGTGTTGAAAACTTGTGAATATCATATGTACGCTGATGATCATTCATTTCACATTGTTTATTAATCCTTCCAAATCTGCTGTTATGGTATTTGGTCGTACGTCTAAAGAAAATATAGGTTCTATCAATATTAATAATACTAAAATACCTATAGTAAATGAGTTTAAAAACCTAGGCATAATCATTGATCGATCACTTCGTTTTAAATCTGAAATATCAAAGTGTGTTCAGAGGGCTTATCATGCTCTTAAATTGTTATATCCGCACAGGTCAATCTTAAATATTGAAACTAAAAAGTTATTTGTATCACAAAATCTTTTAACCGGACACTAAATCTCGCACTATACACTTAACGTTTCACCGTCGTTCGACGAAGCTGTCGAACGACGGTGAAACGTTAAGTGTATAGTGCGAGATTTAGTGTCCGGTTAAAAGATTTTGTGATACAAATTTCATCGGACAAGAACCAACTTTAAAAAGTTATTATGTGATTCACTTGTTTTATTTCATTTTTCTTATTGTTCGCCTTTAGTTATACCTTGTTTAGATTATAGTGATAAACGGCGTATACAATTAGTACAAAATTCTTGTTTACGTTACATCTATGGAACAGAGCGAATCTTCAGGCAGCTGTGTTTCATCATAAAATTATATTATTTGAATGTCCACCTTATCTATCATCCAAGATTAGATATAGAACCGATGTGCATAATTTAAATGTCAGGTTTCGAGGTAGAATATCACCACCTCTGCACCACCACCGGACTATGCTTTTCTAGAGAAGCTTTATTTTTTAAAAATCTATAGAAATTACATAAAAAAGCTTGGTATTAAGGCCTTTAAAAATAAATATAAGGCAATGTTGTGGGAGATGAGTATATCGGGAAGTGCATCGATGTGAACTTAATTTAATTTACTTTGTATTGTTATTATATTTCTTTTTGTATTTGGAATGCATACATTGTTATTTCTAGGAGCTAGTCGCATTTAATTCAATTATTAATTATTTATTGATTTTTATCACCCATTTCATTTAGTAATTCTGTAAATCATAGCTTAGAGTAGATCGGAAGAGCAGTTTATCTGAGATTCCCCCCTATGATTTCCATTGCATATAAGTTAACAATGTTCTGCTACCATGTATCTGGAAGTAATGGAAATAAATCATTTATTATTATTATTATTATTATTATTATATGTCAGAGTTTCTGAAATAAATATCTGAAACAGTTAATACTTTATTATACTACGTTATTCGTTACTAAGAAATTAATTTGTTTATTTTTCAATAACGTACATATTCGTCCATAAACATGAAATTCTTTCAGATTCAGGGCGTAACCTTTTTATTTTGTTTTAATTTAATAAAATTGTAATGCTTTTGGATCCTTTGCACGCTCATAGATAATTTCTTATGCTCATAAACAAATTAAAAATAACTCTGCTGAAATTAAAATTCTTTATTAACAATTTCTTTAAATGCAGTTGAATTTAATATAAACTAAGTCTCTGTAATGGCCATTTGTTTAAATACGTGTATCAGAAAGCAATTGAAGGCGTAATTATTATTGTTATTTTTAAAAGAAAGTTTATCTAAGCTGTTATTTATAATAAAATAAAAATTTGTTCAGTTCCTTACGGTTTTATACATCAACTAATGTTTATTCTCACTTCACCTTACGTAATTACCCATTAACGTTAGCGTACGCCAACGCAACAATAAAATTATATATTTTTTTTGAACTATAAGATGAATTTAAACAATTGTCTACATAATATAACTAAAAACATTATATTCTACAGTGTAGAGTAGGAAAAAAAAACTGTTGTTTTGTATATTTACAGAAATTGGAATTTTTAAATTATAACAATTTTCGCGAATAATTCTAAGAAAATCTATTGATCTAGAATATTATCATGGCTTATGTTTCTTATAAAATTGACTACTAGATATTACAGTAAACATCCAACAGTGGTTGCAGGATTGTTTTTCATATTTAAATTACGTCACTTTGTTTTCGTAAAATACGATAAAACATGTCTGTGCGTTAACGCATGCATGGGCCATATCAA
Organism: Dorcus parallelipipedus; assembly: GCA_958336345.1. Lineage (NCBI taxonomy): Eukaryota > Metazoa > Arthropoda > Insecta > Coleoptera > Lucanidae > Dorcus > Dorcus parallelipipedus. The sequence goes on from OY284476.1 coordinate 8,196,751, forward strand.
TATTTGGCCCCAGCAGGTAATATAGGTAACACACAAAAATGTGTGGTGGTGATACAGCGCGTGTTCTAATATTACTATAATACCTACAATTTTATTGAAGTATTATAGGTATAACTGGTCCGACAATAAAATTCAAAATAAGTGCTAACGGTAAATAGTATAATACCTATTCTGAAGTTTGTTATAAATATTTGTTTATCACGTCAGATATGGCTGACTATTTACACCATATGCGTAAGCCACTTACTCATCAAGAACTTTTGGCTGAAATAGAAAATCTGAGTGACGGCGATGAGGTTGATGCCGTTTATATTCCTCCTGAGATAGATGAGCTAACAGACGAAGAAAAAATTGACGAAAATATTATACAAGATGAGGTAAATACACTTGCAGATGTTGCAGGTACCTTTAGGTATCTTTGAGATACATTGTCATACTTCAAAGGCTTCAAACATATAGAAAAGCCTTTTGCGACTAAGAAAAGAAAATTGTTGAAAAGTACTAAACAGGATGTCAAATGGGCGAAGATTGAACCTATCTACAGTAATGTGCCCGACAACAATGAAAATGAATACCTCAAGATAACCCAAGAAAAAGTTGAATCTTTGTCACCTTTGGAAGTTTTTTCTTCGTATTTCACGGGTGAAATTTTGGAAAACAAATGTTGTTAAATTTTCTAACAAGTATGCACAGGACAATAACAGACATGAATTTGTTATGACAAAAGTTTGGCGAAAGTTTCTGGATGTCACTCGTTACCACAACAAAGAATGTTTTGGAGTCTTGATTCAGATATTCCGACTTGGATAAAAACGACAAATTTGCTAAATTACGACCCACCTTCAGCATGATGGACATGAGATATTTACAGTTTGGTATTTTTGCGCACAATATATCAATTGATGAAGAAATGGTACCATATTTCGGGAGACACTCTGCAAAAATGTTCATAAAAAATAAACCAGTACGCTTTGGTTTCAAGTTGTGGTGCTTAGCCAGTGCAGATGGATATCTCTTTCAATTTGAACCATACGGCGCGGCGGTGCTACTAGTAAAAAAGCTACTGAAGATGTAGGTTTTGGATTAGGTGGACAAGTTGTGGATCTTTTATTTTTGATTACAAATTCTTCAGAACATAAAGTATTTTTTGACAATTTCTTTACCTTCTACAATTTACTAAAATATCTACAATATTTTGCAACAGGGACGATTCGCGAGAATAGGACTGCTAGATGTAATCTGGAAATAACCAAATCACTATCAAAAAAAGAGGATGCAGCTTTCAACAGATCTTCTGAAATTATGATGGTACGATGGAATGATAACTCCGTCATTACTGTAGCAACTAATTTTGGAAGGGTCTTAGGGGGTCAATGCAAAACGTTACGACAGAAAACAAAGAAATGAAATTGCTATCCCTCAGCCACATATAATATCGCAGTACAATAAATAAATGGGAGGAGTTGACCTGCATGATAATGGCATTGCTAATTATCGAATTCGCATACGGGGTAAAAAATGGTGGTGGCCATTGTTTATAAATTTGGTGGACAGCACAATCGTCAACGCCTGGAAAATTTATCGTATAGGAACCAGACAGCAAATATTTAATACTAAAATAAACAAATTAAAACAAAATTAATTTTTTTAAAATTTTTTGATTGCTTGGGCATATATGGTTTAAATTGGTTGCCTTAATTTTTAGCGCAGCTCGAAATGGTTGAACTTGCTTGGCTGCAATACATTCAACCTCGCGTACTTTATTAGACTCCATCTCAATTTAACGTTGCTCCTATTTATAAGCTGTACTAAAAAAAACTAAAATGCATACATCATACAATGATGAATGTGGAACAACATTTTTTTGTGAAAATGCGAATCCAAATCTGATACAAAAAATAGCTGTCTAATTTTATTATTTATCCCACATATTCGTGCCTGATCGTGCCTTGAATGAATCGCCATGTAATTCTGATTTTAGTTGTCAAACAAATGAAACTGTACATGTTATTAAATCGGCTAAATTGGACCTGCTCCTGGTCTAGGAAGTTTGGTGCCTTCAAGAACTGCAAATCCTCCATGATGGTGTACTTCCGTCGGAATTGCTTTTAAACTAGTGTGCGTGTGTCAGTCTGGTGATGACGATTGCTTTAATCGTTCTCCTCATGTTTGTTTTTCTTAACAAAATTTGTCTTTTAGTAATAGCAAGACTTATGTTGGGATCATAATTTTTTCTTTTAACTTGCTAAACTTAATTGATGTACGATGAATCACGAACTGAATTACAATTAATACATCAAAATCAGAAACACAAATAATATTGTTACAACAACTTTCAAACTTCATAACTAAAGTAACACAACAATATGTCAGTGAATCATAAACTATAACCGAATCGATCATTGCATGTATATATGTTAACACCTGATAATTATGTAATTTGATTCCTGTATAATGAAGATGTAATTGCAACGTGAACGTACGCTACATAGGAACTCAATATCTGAGTGATGGCTTTGCTTATTAATGGTAATGTTGCAGAGTTAGCTTCGTTTTGCATCATGTTTTTAACCAATATTTGCTCTGTTGTAACGTTTTAGCAACACAATTTATAAAAGCTATGATTTTTAAGGCCCTGGTTAAGTCGACTGATTTTTCAATTTTTTTTTATCAACTATTGCCACCTTACCCCTTACTGTAAAATAAATTCAAGGAGTACAATGACTTATTTTTCGCTTAAGCTAGGACTAAATTTAAAAAATCACCCGGTATATGCAGATTATAATTCTTTAATGTTATTTATATCGAATGATCAATTAGAGTAAAGCATGTCCTTGATTAATCCAGAAATGAAAAAGTTTGAATTGCGTGTGAAAACATGACACATAAGAGCAGAAAATAAAAATGCTTTGGAGCTAGTATATATCCTTAAAATAAAAATACCAAAATAATTGTTGTTTAATCGATATTATCGACAGTTCTTAAATGCAATACATAATACATACATTCATTTATGTAGGTGATTGATTACTTATACCGTAAATTCAAAAAGTAATTACTTAAGGCTTGGCCATGGAAAGCAAAAGATATGTCTGTAGTACTGTGTTCTGTTGTAAAAACCGCCGTAATTGTAGATTAATTGAAATAATTGGATCTCACGACCGACTTAGAAAGAAAAATATCGAAAAACAATCAACGGGAGTAGCGGTCTGTCTGGGGAATCAAATCAAACAAAAACTCATTTGCTTAAGCCCCAATATTTCGTCGTTAATTTACTTCTTCGGAAGGTAACTACATGAACTACATGAACATCGATTTTAAGTCGTAAAACTATGATATACTGGGCAAAATATCCATACTTCAGATAGCCTAGTTCTTGCAGGATTCAATAATTACTTAAAAAATTACGTAGCGAGTAGCGTTAGGTACTGTTTGGGACACTGTAACTTAATCAAGTTCCAGCTCCAACTACGAGCCATATTAAAACCAATAAGGAAATCATCTGAGTAATGGACAGTTAGAAATCAAGGGGGGAGTCGTATTTCCAATCACGTACGGAGTGCCACAGGGATTTGTCTTGGGCCTTATTCTTTGAAATCTCTTATACAATGGCGACTTGACAATGATACGTTATCTGGTATGAACGACATAAAAACTATTGTTGGAGCGTTTTTTTTTTTGTACATTTGGGTCAAAATAGTAATAACGTTAAACAGAGCATACCTCGTTCTGATAAACACTCGTTCGCTGGTTAGTCCCTTCTAGCTTTCTCTCTCTCTCTCTTCATCTCGCTTATCGCGCATACGATGCATCGTGAGAAACGGATACACATACAACAAACAATGCGATTTACATCGGATGTCCGAAAATACATCAAATACTACTCACCGGGGGGCCTGCGTGCCCCCACGGTGCATCTAGTAGCAACCATTCCCTCACATTGATAATGGACCCTACGGAAGTTATCCTTGGACGTTGACTTCTTATCTTCGCATGCATTAACCCCACATTCACCTCTAATTCGGAAACCCCCCCTCCCCCCCGATGGATATTAGCATACCTTGCCTCCTAAGCTTACGTTCTTAGGATCAGTTTATGTCACTGATCGCGTAAGTGTCAGCACACTCCGTTTCCGATCCAGTGCACATCATGTCATGTTAGACCATTCTGGAGCACAATGCTTCAGCAGGTCAGGAATACAATCAACTGAATTCCCATTCACAATGAATATGGAATACCAGCTGACTGTTTCGCTGACATCAGCGGTGCTGACCACTGCGGCAAGTCACACACGGTATCGTATACTGGTGCGCAGTATGACCCCCTGCAATGCCCCGGAGCATCGGCATCAGGACGATATTCGCTATATTAGAATAACTCCAACTCATCGATTATCTTCATTGCCAATAACATAAACAGCGTATACCGCGATACTACTTCTGCCAGAACATTGCCTTCTTAGGGCAATACTTTGCAGCCACCCTCTAGGTCACACATCCCGTCACCTCGACGCGTAACACAATTCCTCACGCGCTTTACCGACCGTTCTCAGTCTGCATCCCGAGAAAAACTGTCCTGCCTCTCCTCTTAATATTTTACGTTCCCTCGGCTAGGCTTATCGTCAAAACATCCCCTGATATACAGATATTTATTAAGCATTTTAAATTACAAGCTAACTCATTCCTTAAAAATAATTTCGGCTACGACACTATATGAAATAACAGTCGGTTATTTGTGGCTTTATATTAGTAAAGAAGTTTCGTAAGTGTAAATGTAAATATTTTATAAGTATTGATCTCTTAATTGGTATGCAGAATCAACGTCAAGTATTAATGCTTAGATGCTCATATTCATATCTCCCAGACGTGCAACGGGAACTTGCCGGAGCTTTTGAGAGGTCGTTGTGTTAAACTAGTCGACGGGACCTATTCGGCATAAGTGTATCGACCGACATCAATCATCGGCTGAGAGCCCGCCTGTTTGGTAAATCTCGCTGGCGTAGAACACCTGATGCTCTGGAATCGACGTGACCATGGTTAATTCATCAAGCGAACGTTAGGCGATCTGTGATCCATCTTTAGTTTGTAAAGCTGGCACTGCTCGTAAAGTTTAACAGCTGATTGAAATAGGTTGACAGCTGAGACCGCGAGAGGGAAAAGTACTGCGTTCGAAACGACTTCTATGTGTATCAGTTTACTAAATATCTGTTTTCAACCATGAACTTTACCAGAGCCAAGCTTTCATAACCTTTCAATAGGTATTTCTCAAAGTTATCTAAATGCATTTCGTCTAATAATTAAAAAAGCAAATTTCAACACAACACATGCAACTATCGTAATCAACTGGCACTGTGAACAAGCGTACACACAGTGTCTCCGCGATCTTTCACAATTTTGTTTATTTAGATTGAACGTAATAAAGAATCATAAATTAAGGGATGACGAGTTCGGCGTGCTTTATATTCCAATAATACATTTAAAATGTGATCTCAATTGAATTACCTATTTTTTACTTATTGTTAGGTAGGATTCATGATTACTTTTTTATTTTAAATTCCGGAAATAAATTAATATTAAGGAAATCAAAAAATCTAACGGGATGTGGTCACTGGACGATTAAAAAAGGCAACTCCTTTATTTAAAGCCTCAATATTGCGTTGTATTTTTTCAACTTCATCAGGAGGTTAACTACAATGGTTACAAGAGTTGATTTATCAATTAAATCGTAAGATAATCATACTTACAACTAGAGGTAGATGAATTGGACAACAATTAAACACATTAAAATTTTGATTCAACAGAATCGACTACGATGGACAGAAGCGACTACGATAATAAAGTTAATCAACTTTTGCAGGAAGATGAAGCATATGTCAAGGTCAATAAAGACCTTACTAGCACTATGCAAACTAAACTTAACAAAATTCTTAAAGATTTAAAACAAACTGAAAACATTGATACTGAGACTTTCAAACAATTAGTTACTTACAACTCAATTTGTCCTAAACTTTGCTGTCTCCCGAAGATACACAAGTTAGATGTGCCCTTGAGACCTATAGTCAGTAGCATAGGGTCTACTACTTATAACTTAGCTAAATTTTTGTCAGACATACTCAATAAAGCCTTCAGCTTAAAAACTAAGTATAATATTAAAGATACTTTTACCTTTGTAGATCAAATGAAGAATATCACTCTTCCTAACAATTATGTGTTGATTTCATTAGATGTAATTTCACTTTTTACTAACATTCCAATTGAGTTGGTTGCTGATATCATCACAGAGGATTGGCAGATGATTGAACCTCATTGTAAACTTAGTCAAGAGCAATTTTTGAAATTCTTAAGATTCATTTTTGACAACAATTATTTTTCTTTCAACAACCAAATATATTTACAAAAATTTGGTGTATCAATGGGTAACCCCATTAGCCCAATATTAGCTTTAATGGTGATGGACAAATTATTAGAATTTGTTATCGACAAATTAACTTTTCAGCTTCCTTTCATTTATAAATATGTAGACGATTTAATTACTTCAATTCCTGAAGACCAGTGGCAATACACTTTGATCATATCTAATAGTTTCAATGAACATCTTCAATTTTCCATTGAAGAAGAAAAGAATAATTGTGTACCTTTTCTTGACACTCAAGTCATAAGAATGGAAGATCAGAGTATACGACTTAATTGGTATCAAATTGACAGCGTCTGGCAATTTTCACTCAGGCCATACAATGAAACAAAAAATGAATGTAATTATCTCGATCAGAAATAGAGTCACCTACATATGTCATCCTGTCTTTCTAAAAGAGAATTTAGATAAGTTATTTAAACTTTTTACTAATAACGGTTTTCCTAAATCTTTAACTTACAGATTAATTTACCAAAACAACAATTTACCACGTTCTCTGGATGATAATAGCAATGAGAAAAAATTTAGAAAATTAACATACATTAACTCCTTAAGTAATAAGGTCATCAATATTTTCAAAGATTTCAATTTTTTAGATATTGTTCAATACAACAATCATACCATCAACAAAGTATTCTCAAAAACAAAGGACAAGACACTCCTTCTGTTCAACAGTGGTTTAATTTAGTCGATACCGTGTATTGATTGTGAAAAAAAGTACATTGGACAAACAGGACAATGGTTAAAAAGTCGCATTTCTAAACATAAAAGCGATATTAGAACAGGAAAGGTAGCTTGTGCTTTGGCATCTCATGCTGTTGATAATGGTCATCGATTTGATTTTGACAATACTAGTATTTTAACCAAGGTAAAAAATTAAAGAATAGGCTTTTCCTAGAAATGATTCATATTCAAAAGAATGAGCATTCAGTCAATTGCAGATCGGATATTGACAATATCAGTAGCATTATGCTCATATTTTAAAGGTTCTAAAGAATATTCATTAAACAGGTGAAAAAATTTCAAAATTCTGTCAAATGTTGTTCTCTAGGGAGTTTTGTTCCTTTAGGTTTTTAGTTTTCTTATGTTCTTAGTTACTTTCCGTAATTGACTTTTGCCGCCATGTTCTCGTGCACATGCCTGACTTAAGCAACGTTTTAGGACGTTTTCAATTTCTTTCAAAATTTTAATATGTAATTGTTGAATCAACATTTTAATGTGTTTAATTGTTGTCCAATTCATCCACCTCTAGTTGTAAGTATGATTATCTTACGATTTAATTGGTAAATCAACTCTTGTAACCATTGTAGTTAACCTCCTGATGAAGTTAAAAAAATACAACGAAATATTGAGGCTTTAAACAAAGGAGTTGCCTTTTATTAATCGTCCAGTGACCACATCCCCTTAGATGTTTTGATTTCCTTTCTAACTAAGTTTGGTCGTGACTTACAAAAGATTATAAATTAATATTATTATGTAAGGATTATTTTTTGAAAAATTGCATTTCTATTACTTAAATATTAATTAAAAAATAGCTGGGAATCGCCGTATTCTTTCGTCTGAAAGTAATAAATGACCTGCCCCCAACGTTTATTGTATTGCATCTGCGGGTTCATTTATTTCGCATTGCGTTTTATGTAAAAACCAACGGTATATACTTCCGGAGTTATTGTTGACTTTTTTCCCAAACGTATGTCGTAACTTCGCTTCTTTTCTTGTGTATTAATAGTGGTTACAGTATGTGAAACTTAATTGATTACACGCCGTATTTTACGCTCTGTTTTTCATTGTCCATTAAATTCTGCTTTAAATCTTCAGTATCAGATAATGATTCGTATGTTCCTAGTTAATCTTTTTTGTGTCCAGTAAAAGTTTTCGAAATAGGATTCCAAAAGCAAGGAAGGACACGCGATAGGTTTTGTAAACATTGCTCCACTTCAAAGGAGAGGATTTAAATTCGCTTCTACAAACTTTTAATTGTTTGTGTATGTCTGGCTGTAAAAGCATTAATTAGTCTACCGCAACCGACAACAGAAATTCACGCTGTTTTGCTTAGTTGAATTTTATGTGAATTGAGACCAACTTAATAAACGTGAATCACAAATCACGAAAGTAGTTAGAAGAGTCTTATTGTTACTATTCTTAAGAAATTATTACAAACTACAACAAATTCACGCAAATTATGCTTCGCTTCCAACGCCACTCTTTATTAAAATCTAAAAATCATTCAGTAAGCAGAACGGATTAAAAGTGTTTCATCACATCATCTGAGGCGACATTTTATGAGGCAATTCTTTTGACAAGGATAAGGCAGGTTAAGGATTCCGTTCGTCCTCATTTACAGTACATGTTAAAAATATACGATTCTCCTTTTCCTTCGGTTTTCTAAAAATCTATTCGTTAGAAAAAATAAACTTATACGAGGCTTTTATTTCTTTTGTCATTATCTGCCGACACACTTACCGAGTATGGTGCACCTTCATTGAAACAGCCTGTATACAAGAGTTTCGAGTGAATTAAATAAAATCTGCTTGCGTTAGAGAATACTGAATTCGCTTCTTTCATACTTACTTGTCAGACAACTTTTGGTAATTAAACTTAGAATAAAATTGGAAGTATTCGTTTGCATCTGACAGATTTACTCTTTCAGTTACAGTTTCACCATGCTTGTAAACAATGTAGGTAAAAGTTTGAGGGAGAATCGAAAAGGGGTGATCAGTAAATTCAATTAACTGCAAGGCTATCCGCTTAAATTCCCTGCTCGCTTCTTGGCCAGTTGATACACAATTTTCTGAGATTAAATGGCGAAGAACCGTTTTCAAAATTGGTCGTTGGAATAGTGTTGGAAAGACAAACTAAATAGGGGTAGATTTTTGTTATAGTTTAAAAATTTACTGCTACTCATTTATACACGAGTATTTTCTCTAAGAACATTAAAATAAATCGCACCAGGAAACAAATTGAACGCTTATTAACCCATAATACTTCCTTCCTATTAAAATTTTTCTGAAAAGCGTTAATATGAACTTAGGCACATTATTTTCCTTTCACTTAAGTGTTTAATCTCTATCCATCTTTCAATGCGGCGAAAACCTTTTTACCCAACTTAATTGCTCTCTTTGGATATCAAGACATTTAGGGGTGGAGGTGTTTGTGATTGATGATTCTTAAAAAAATTGCTGTATAGAAATATGAAGCCCGACAATTTAGTTGACATAACTTGTAATCTCGAGATATATTAAATTCAATTTCCACGTCGTTACCATTGCGTATTTCTCAACGTTCTTGCAATGAAAAAAGAATTAGTTCGAATTGATTAAAATTTACAATAACTAAAGTGTTGTATGTGAATTTTTGTGTTCGATTTAAAAATCGTTCTGCATTATCAGTGTAAATCTTCAGGATAAACTACCACCCTGGTGACTCATAAATCACTGGTATTTACGTGAAATTATATCGAATAGTGCATCGACAGAAACAATTCCCTGAATAATATTCGTGTTTATACAATTATTGAATCGCACGTACAATGGCCGTTGTCATTACACATTCGTTAAATCGGTCGACTGCACATTAATCAGAATCAAAGACGGCCTGGAAATGTCGGCCGGATTTATTCGCCGAGCAGCGTTAAATTATTCTATTATCTTCATGCAAATTATCTGTGTAATTATGTTTTTACGTGTCCGAGCGTCGTGTTTCGCGGACCGAATTAGTTTCTTATGGCACTTTTTGGCCCTGCAGATTTACTGCCAAGTTCCTAATCATTTTTGCGCGATAATGGGGGTGGCTTTTTGTCATTTCAAATTTCAGATCTACATACAAAAAAGAAGGAGAGGCGCCTCCGCCAGATGCGTTCGTTGGGTTATTGTTATTCATTATTTCGTTGGGACGTTTTCATTATGCACGTTGAAAAACAGGGACGTGTTGATGGATAAACACCGCCAAATGTGTTGGATGCGGTCAATCTAAATGCAGTGTGTACATTTTGGGGTTGCATGTACTTCGTCGATTTATTCAGTTTGTTTTGTTGGCCGCCAGCCTGAATATTTTATGCCACTGCAGTTCATACGTCTAAATATTTATTTAATATATTTTGTATCGCCATAAAAATTATTACGATGGTCTGGCTTGTTTACGTTGAATTTTGCGTTTACAAGCTTTCAAACACAAACAATGTAATTTTACTTTTCCATTACACATTACTCATAAAACTTTATTATCAAGTATTCCCTAAGGATCGACATATTTTATAAGTATCTTGTCTTGCTATCGGTTGACAGTTTTTTTTTTTTTCTGAAGAAGTTGCCCACTGAGAGCATATTTCCGTTTAAGCAATAAATAAAATACATGTATACAAATTATTTCTGATTTAAGTTTCCTACTCCATATGATATTACTCGCAATGCATAAAAATGTTCTGAGGTAATTTTGGTTAACTATAATGTAACATTCTAGAACAATTTCATAAAACGGTGACAATTGTAAATGTGCCTTTCATACAGAAAGCATTCGTTTTACAAAATTGGAATTATTAATGCTGTAGAATCGTAAATTTGAACGGGGTATAATACATTTATGCTTAATCATAATTTCCACTAGGTCTTATAGCACGTCTAATATAACGTACTAATTTGAGATGTCTATCTCTTTCGAAATTACAGCAATCCATTGTTCGACGCTCCCCTATGTCATTTCTGATCGTTTGTCATTTTTCGGATAAGCGTAAAGCCGTCGCCTAATATTCAGATCTGGGGCTGCTGCCAACTAAACACGTCATTGTTGTTCGCAGTCTATCGGGCGTTCGCACCCTCTTCTAGTAATTAACTGTCGGAGGAATGCAAACTTACGTTCTATCATCATCTTTCAGCCACACTCACGGCTCAGTCATCCAAAAATGATATCCGACATTGACGTCCAATCGCAAACAATCCACCCAGCCGAGCGTGAGGAACTCTCTATTCCACTTCTCTTTTAAATCTGTATCCTATTAGTAGCAGCGGTGGTGCGCGTTTACTGTTGGATGAAGCACAGTTCATTTCGTTTTTGACCGTGCTTCTCCGCCGCTGCGCTTTAAATTTTCCCCTGCGAGTTCGCGTTTCGTTTAACGGCGTACAGGGAACGTAATTTATCTGTGCTAGGTCCAATACTCTGGGCTGTTATGATCTGCGAAATAACATCATAACATAGCGGTTGTATTAACTCACCATTGTATATAAAATTTAAGTCTACCTCTGTAAGAAAAAGGATTCATTTTTGAACTAACAATCAAAAGTTTACTATCATTTTTCGCAGTTTTGCAAAAGAATATACTCGTACATGTAAAAGCGTTAACGGGCCATACCTTTATAATTTTCTTCCACTCATTTCTGTTTTCAGAATTCGTGTGCCATAAGTACCTTACTGATGTGCGGAAATCAGGCTTAGAAAGGCATATGTCTTTCATGCAGAGTGCCTCTCAAATCTTGAAACGAATCTCCGTTCATTTCCCTCACAAGTTGCTACCTATATGAAGGCCAGCAAATTGTGCGAGCGACTTTGTTGTTTCTCCAGCACCGCTCGACTAAGCTAAAAGTGGGCAAATTAATCACCAGCTGAGAACACTTGTTTTTATTTAAAAACGCTTCAAACAGGAAAATAATCCTATCGAGTGCGACCCAGAATGGGTCCCAATGAAAAGAACACGAAATGTAATTAAGTAAACTAACAAGTTAGATTTTATCCGATCGGCAGATCTGCTCTTCGTTTACGATTAACGCTTAAGACGATTCACTTGATTAACTAAATGGGATGTCACTAAATTTTAAATTTAATTAACTTGCCTCTTACTTACCACTGACAGATGACGTAACGTATCAGCTGTGCCCCAGCTAGCAACAGTGAAGAAAGGGGCGGGTTAAACAAGTTGGTAAAATTATTAAAGGGCGCCGGAAGACAATTCTTCAGCTAAAAACGTAATCGATCAGTCGACGTCTTCTATCGACCAAATCGCGCAGAAAATGAATCAACAATAAATGCAGAGGCGAGACTTTACTCACTGGTGTGCGTGGACGCAGAAATTAAACTCGTAGCTAAAGTTAACGCAATTTATTACACAAGTCAAATCAACACTTTACACCTATTACAATTGGCTGCTTACTTTATGCTTAAATTAACTACGGTAAACGCAGCGCATCTCGTAATCCGATTCGACTACTCACGAGCAAAGAGTAAAATATAAACCGATCGGTCCGCAAAACGTCAGATTAAATTGAAAACCTAACCTTGTGACAGCGTGTCCAGTCGAACGTCAGGGTCAAGGATACCAATCGAAACGCAGTGGCCGGTGGGTAGTTACAACGCTCTCTGTCGACCGCGGGCAGCGTCGACAATCTGGATCAAACTGGATCCGCTGGAATCGTCAAGATGGCTGATCAGGTTTCCGCGCTCGGACCATGGTACATTCACAGGGCAGAAACGCCGCCAAAGAATTAGGGCTCGGAGCCTGGGCTAAATGCCTGCGTTAGAAAGCTACGCCCAAACAGAAAAGCCTGAATGTAAAGGGAAAAGATTTCGTTAGCAGCCATTTTGGTACACACGCCATTGCACTTTTTACATTACCTGGGGCTAATACGTTCCCGGGCTTGGAAGTGGAGTTAAAATGATCTCCAAATGTGTTCGATGGTGTCACGGGACTTCCGGCACAGCCGCAAATGAGTTATTCCTTCGATAATTTTATTATGCACGTAAAACCCGTCTAACTTGAAACACACTTCGAACAAGAAACGAACTCAACGAGGCGAAATTGTAGTAGGCGAAGGTTGCTAGGATACGAAACCGAAAACAGTCACGTGGTGTGCCAGACGAATGAGCTTCGAGTAGTAAAAAGGAGGGATGCAGGGTAGCCATCTGTATGCAAACGCGGTTCATATATCACTTTAGGCGTTTACGATAATTGGAGCGGTATATACCGGTTAGTCTATTTTCTCACTCTTACATGCATTAAACGCATTCGTTCTATCTCACTCTTCTATCTCGATCCATGTACCCGCTTCAATTATCGTAAACGCCTTTTGCCTCCGCATTTTCTTTGGCGCGAGAATAAAAAAAATTACAATGCCGCAGAAAGGTGAGTATATACAACAGAGTAATTAAAAATACTTGGAGTAATTAAAAATAATTAGAGTAATTCCGACCTTGTAACCAAAATCCGATAGTTGTCAAGACTGAGGGAGCGCCCTCCACCGGAGGTAAGTGCAATCAATCACGTACTTCGACGCAGATGTTACGTCACCAAGTGACGTCGAGTCAACGGGTCAGGTCCACAGGCGGAGGGTGAGCCGTGTTGCCGGGGGTTCAACTAGTTTCAAACACCGATTCCAGCCTTTCCTTCCACCCAAAAAGATTCGACAAATGTTTTCTATGATGGGTAAAACTACCACTGGAAGCCTAATAGAAGAGAGATATGCGTTACTCACAGAACATTCGCACAAATTGGCCAACGAGACATACCTGTTCCTCGTCTCAAAGACAGGCTTTCGAAAAGCTGTTTAACGAGCTTGAAATCCTTTCAACGTACGTTTGCACAAATATCGGAGTAATTCCGGTTCCGTCTTCCTTCACAGAATCACGTGAAAGGGAGCACAAAAATCAAAGTCACAAATAAACGATTCGTACGCAAAGAACTCTAGGGGGTTACGACTGAAACCAGTTTTTAACCGTGAAATGGAGAGATACTGTAGGACTAAATAACAACGTAAGGTCTAGTGGTGAAATATTGAGAAATGTGACGACCGGCACGTAGGCACCCTAAACTCTTACTTGCCGCTTAAATACAGGGCGACTGCCAAATATTATTATAGTAATGATCAGACCATCCCATAAAAATGAGGTAGAACTGATTTGGAAATTAAACATTTCTAAATAATTTTAAATTTGCTGGTGGATGCAATATGAGGATCGTCTTCCCAATATAATCCATGTCATTATTATTGAATTTAAATAACATACGTGTAGGATATGTAACGCAGGTGTAATAACATATTTTGAGTAAAACTTCAGACTATCAGGAAGCCGCACTGTTCCTCTCAACTTGTTATTATTCACGTCCAGCTTCTGAATGGTTAAATGCACTCCGGCTTTAATGCTTCAAGAAAACAGGCAAGGAGGATTACACAGTAAACTAACTTGCACGTTCTCTTGCGTTTTCTGTTGAACTGAACGCTTTTCTAAAGTTAATCCTACACTTTCAGTAAGAAATTATATTCCAAAATTTTTGCAAACTTTCAAAGCAATGTTGTTGGTGTTTAGGGCTTAGTTAAAAAATTTATATCTATATCATTTACATACAGTTAAGTAACTTCTAAGAGCTCCTGCCCTGTTTGCAAACTGAGAAGATACTTAAATTGAAAGTGCGATATATTCCCAGCAAGTGAACGCAGTTTGCTCGGTAATCTATGAGGCCATAAAGCCATTGATCGATCTATTAGTAGATATTAAGTTACCGATAAAGTTTGTTGAACCTACCCGCCGCGAATTACTTTAAAGGGCAAGGGGCACGACATTGCTTAAAATCAATATTTAATTATTTTATAAAAAAATTAAGTACTAGCTAAGGCTGGTTTCTAAAACACGATATTTTACAATTTCCATTTTTTAATTTACTTTTTGCAACTTTCTAATTTATTAGGGTAAGATATTTATGCTGAAGTAAGGAAACTTCGCATTCAAGACGTAAGGAATGTTCTGGATGTGATCTAATAAGATCAGACACGATTGCAGCTTTCAATTTGTTTTCAACGGACAAATGCAAGCAAGTGTAAGTAACGTTGAAAAATCCAGGATGCGAATTGTTCGCTGCGAATTCCGGATTCGGGATTATTATTTATAACCTTTCAACATATCTGTGTTTGTTTGTTTTCGTTTACGCGATGGCCGACTGTAATAAATTTGATTCTACGTTGCAGCAGAACACGAGACAAACGGTGAATAATACATGCGTCCATGAAACAGGGACTAGGCTTACCCTCATTTTTCACTGCTATGGCCTGCGACTGCTAAAATTAACGAATGAAATTGTAAACCATCAGCTTCGCATCATTACCTATAAGTATAGTATAGGTATAAGTACAAGATGATTGCGATTGCAAATTGTTGAGCAATGTAGTTGTAGCAACGCGATGGTTTCAATCTAACTATGTTTGAAATTTTGAGCAAAAATTGGGTTGTCACAAAAAATAAATTATCCCCTAGTACGGGGGGGTCTAGTGTTTCAGTTAAAACTTGTGTAACTAATTTTTTCCGCGACGTTTTAGATATTCAATCTTCTTGTTTTCCATCCATTCATTCCTTGAAGGAGTCTAACAAAAGAATTTATGAAAAATGAATGAGCTTTTTTGACACTGTAAGGCAAAAAAAAAATCTTTATTTACACCGAGGCTCCGCCGGGATAAAACTGGGTTCAGTGTATGTATATGCGAAGTTTAAATCACAAATGATTTTGTTGTTGCTCCTCGAGCAATCGTTTGCTTCCTTCGGTGCTGTAAATTTCGATAAACACGTAAAGTTTGCAGACGCATTAACGCTGGATAGAATACTTGCATCATTAATTTTAATTTAAATCGAAAACGCTAAGATCGATATACAAACGCCGTGGTTAGTCTTGAAAACACATTACTAAAACGTGACATTTGACTTTTCATTAATTAATCTAAATTGCTCAAAGTGTTAAATGATTTCTGTAAAAGCTCATAAGACGAAAAACAATATTAAAAACTACTTTAACCACAGTATTTTATATCACAAACTCTTTTCAACGGACATTAAATGGCGCACAAACACTTAATGTTTCGCAGTCGTTCGACAGCTTCGTGCTAAATTCTTGTTTGTTTTACTAAGCTTGTTGGAACGTGTACTATTTGCAAGAGCTCTTGAATTAGAATATACGATAAAAGAAATGAGATATGCTAAAAGAATTTCAAGATATCATGATATACAGGGTGCATTACTAGTAGCTATACAAGAAATTACCTTGTTTAAAAGTTGTGGTTTGTACTGAGTTCTATCACACATAATAGATCTCTTCATATAGCCAACGAAATAGCAACGAATGGAAGTTCTAAAAATAATTTGTTAAATACTCAAAAGATGTAACTTGATAGATACATAACAAGTTACTGTTGCTAAGGAGTTTATGAATGAATTCGATTAACTCCAAATTAAAAGAGATAGAAGGTTGGCACTACCTTCTCGATACAGTAACCTTACAAATTCTAAAACTGAACATTTGTCACAAACCATTTGCTAATTCCGAAGCTCGATTGGCTCATTTACCGCCAGATGTCGCTTTTAAGTAACAGAGAAATAAGTTTAAAGTGGGATCAGGACACGATAACGTGACGTGCGGTTATCAGATGCTGTTAATTCTCCTTTTAAACTTTGCATCACATTTCTCAGTTATAGAATTTGTTTAAGTGTTACTTATATTTACAGATTTCTGTTTTCCACTCTGTTATTGTAACAGTAACGCCACCATATATTTGGTGAGCTGTCTCCAAACTAAACCGAGTTTGTCTCCAAATTGGGGCGTCAAATTTTGAACATTTGATGTCTAGTTCTATAGCGATTCTATATTAGTAAATTCTTTTTACATATACAGCATGTTATATAATCCTATACTTCTTTATTACGCATTTCGATAAACCAGCTCTAAAACGAGGCTTTTTTCAATCTACAACTATTATTTTCTTTAGATCAGGCACCTCCTGCAACCAGGTCGTTCTATGTCGTCCCCGTTCCTCCTCCATTTTCCTTCCTCAACGATGAGCAAATTTTTGTTTTCGATCCCTCTCTCCATATTCACTCTGTGCTCATTAATTTTCTTCACTATTCAAGTCATAGTTTGTTCTTCTTCTTCTGCATGCGCCTACCCCTATTCTTATGGGCCCCAATAAAGTATTCTTTTCTCAATTATCCTTGAATTTTCATTCTGTTTTTTTTTTGTTATTGATTTAGTCCCATGCCTGCAGGTGAATACAGAAGAAGAATGACCTATGAATTGGACATAGTGATCCTTCTCCTCCAATTCATAATTTGTTCTTCTGCATTCGCCTTATGGGCCCCAATAAAGTATTTTTCTCACAATTATCCTTAAGCTTTCATTCTGTTCTTTTTGTCATTGTTTCTGTCCTATGCATGCAGGCGAATACAAAAGAAGGACGAACTAAGAATTGCACGTAGTGATCCTTTTCCTCCAGTTCATAGTTCGTTCTTCTTCTGTATTCGTCTACCTCTATTCTTATGGGCCCTAGTAAAGTATTCTTCTCTCAATTATGCTTAAGTTTTCATTCTGTTTTTTTTTTTGGTCATTGTTTCAGTCTCATGCATGCAGTCGAATACAGCAGAGGAGCTGTCGAACGACTGCGAAACGTTAAGTGTTTGTGCGCCATTTAGTGTCCGTTTAAAAGAGTTTGTGATACAATTTTCATCGGACAAGAACCAGCTTTAATCACAGTATTTTAGATGAATTCTGTATAATGAGAAAAACCTTTTTACAATATTTATTTTGTTGTTGACCTGGATCTCTTGACCTGGACTTTCTTAAACAGCGATAACAATAATAACACAAAGTTAATGAAACAAATTTTATTTTTCAAAATAATGTCCTTTCTTTAGTTTTCTTACGAGTCACGTCTGGTTCAATTATAAACATGTATTTGTGTCTGATTTTCCCTATTAAGTAAATAAATAAAATCCTGTGGCGGGCACGTGAAATTTTTACGGTAATGTACGCTCAGTGACAAATTGAAAATCAATAACTTACAGCCGAAAGAATCCGGCCGAAGCAAAATGAGCTTTTCTGCTTCAGAGGAATGTATAAAATACGAAAATATGTTTCTGAAAATAATGTGATTACATATAATTGATTGCGTCGGATGATATTGCTTTATCGGTAATTGACAATTTCCTGTAATTTTCCTCGTAGACAGAAAATAGATATCTTTCTGGGCTCAGCTTTGAAAAGAATATTACCGTGGAGAACAGTTGAAACGCAAAATGACAAATGATGAAACTGACAATTTTATATTAACTGCATGTAACCAAGACTACCGGTAATATCACAATCCGCTTTATTTTGACAAATACACAAATTTCATAAATGATCAATTAAATTTCAGCTCTTAGTTAATCCACATGAACGTTCAGTAATACCTACCAATTAAACATCAATTAAAAAATACACGATGACTTAAAAAAATTATTAGGTTCATGTTGGTTAGTAAAACAATAGGTTTTTTTTAAAACTTATTTCCAGGAGTAGACTGTTGGCATTCTTCTTGAGTCTTAGATTAAAGGCGGAATATTAAATTCTTTGTTTGCTTGATATCAAAGGAAAATCTCGGGCGCTCATTTTGTTTTGTCTCGAAAATTTTAATTTCGATTGTAATGTGATAAATGAATTCTCCTAAATTATTTCGCCAGAGTTTACTAAGGAATTAAATCCGATGAAGTGAAGAAGTCTAAAAAGAAACGCAACTGAAAAGCCCGACTTCCATTTTACGTTTAAAATAAAATTATTATCTCTAAATATTTACTTACAGTAAATCTTTCCGAATGATTGCAAAAGTTTTCCGAGTTAAAATTAGTGTATGCGTAACGTAATGAATTATTAATCTTCTTTTATGTCCATCATAATAAAATTTTACGCACCTCACGAGTCTCGTGAAATCAGCGTGGGTAGTTATGAGGGTCCAAAGGTCAGACTTTGTGTGATTATTTTAATACTAATTTTTCACTGAAAAATCGCTTCTATAAACAGGCATACTAATAATTTTATAAAAGAAACGAAAGTATATATTATTCGTTATTCGTTTAGGTGCTCTTACACGAGGAATTAAAATTGCCCAACTGACGCCAACTTTGAAGAGAAACAGACAAAAACAAAACACTTTAACTTGAGCGTAATTCGATATGCCTTTTCCGCTAATGTACATGTATCCATGATTTTAACGCGACAAACTGTATACAGCATCTAAGAAAACCCATCTAAAACGTCAAATAGATTTGTTTTATGACGTCTGTGCAACTATAGTGCTTCGGATGTCGCCAGTTTAGAGATAGAACAGCCAAGCGCGAAATGCTTCAACATGCCCGTAATTTGATCTCTTCCTATACCTGACATGTACTAAAATTTAGAAAGCACCAAGCTACATGTTACGATGATTTGTATATGCGTGTGTTTGTGTGGTCCAAAGTCACTCGAGCCGGAACGACGCGTCGTCCTGGATCGCTGGCTTATCGCTTGCAAAAAAAATCCAAAAATACGGACATGTGTTTTTTTTATTTAAATAAAACATGCAACAATTGATTTTGTTTTGAAAACAAAGTCCGTGTACACTTCAATATAGCTCCATTAATTGCTCCACTAGGTCGCCGAGCAACTAATTACCGCTCGTGTAAGAGGACCTTTAAGTAAATAATTTACAAGTATGTGAAGTGGAAATGCATAATAAAGATCGAAAATAAATTCAGCCGATGAAATTTGAATAATGTGGCGAAACCAATGCGGCGAAATATTAGTTTCAGTGTAAACACGAGTTAAGTGGGCATAACTTAATTTATGTGGCGGAAATAAAATTAAATTTTTTACGAGTTCATTTTCAGAAAGTCGTAAAACTCAAATATAATTCAAAGGAAACTCGCCTCCATTTACGTAAGTTACCGCAAAGCAGGAAGGTCGACTGAATCCAATTCCTTTGTCGCATTCATCGTTTGATAGAAGACTGTTAATACAATTTCTATAAATTTAATATAGAGCATAGCTAAAGACGCCGAGGTAATAATTAAATGATAAGGAGAAACTTACTTCATCACATCAAATTTGTATAAAAGGAACACTATAGTATCAATATTTTATTGATATTATTTCGACGATGTTATTAAAGTAACTAAATCCTCAAGGAAGTTTAATCACAGAAAAGCATATATCCTACAACAACATTATATTATATCCTACAACAACATCTACCTATAAAGAAATAAAACTCAGTTTATAATTCTTTTATCGTCAATGTACCAGATATTAAAAAACTTTATTTTATGTAACAAGATGAACTCTTTTCTTTCTTTTTCTACTTAAAGCTTCAATTCTGCTCAAATTAAAATTATTTATTAACAATTTCTTTAAAAGCAACAGAAGTGACTGTTTGTTTTGCGTGTGAAAGAGAGAGAAATAGAAAACGATAATTTTATTTGAATTAATGGAAGGTGTAATGACAGAGAGGGCTTCATAAAAGTAGCCAATAAAAGAAACCAACATTTTTGGAACGTTGGCGGAAAGTAAATAATATAAAACTGTATTGTGACCTTGACTGATTGTGTTTAGACTTTTGGGTTATAGTTACGTTTCGTGCTGTATAGTAAAATCCTCTAGTTGGCTTTTACGAAGTTATTGTGAAACTAAAAACACGAATGTTAATTTTTTTTTAACAGTACAGGACATAGACCAATTATTTCCAGATGATTAATTTTTCAAAGATTTGGAAAATGTTGATATAGCAATGATACCTCCGGACCCATACGTTCTGACAGATGCAAAAGATATTGAGGAAGATGACCTTGAATACGAAGAAGTGGGCGATGTTGCACTCTTGAGTTGTTCACAAATCCCGTTGAGGAGTCTGAATTGAGCAGTGATGATGAACCTTTGTCCATCAAAAAAATAGATTATCATAAGTTGTCTGAGGAAGACTGTACTGGCAGCAAGCCTTGGATGCTGGAGTACCTTTAGTTTACAACTCAGTGCCCAGAAGACGATATAAAGAAATAAAAAGATATATTGATTTGGCGGACAACTCAGAGATTGATTGACGTAAGTGACAAAGTTCAAAGTGCGATCTTGTTTTGAAAAAACTAAAGCAAAATTATTTGAAATTTCGTGTAGTTCATGGCAGTAGATGAGATGATGGTGCGAATTTACTTGACGACATTCAGATAAGATGTTTATGCGCGGAAAGCCAATAACATTCGAGTGTAAACTTTGGTGTTTATGTAGCTCATCAGGTGGAAGGTCCTTTGGGTATTCGTGTAGATAACTAACCTAATTTCTGCCATACCTGCTGACCAGTACGACAAACATTAACTGTTTTTTTTTTACCAGTCATGAAATAATATGTTATCTCGGGGACATGAAATTCAAAGCTACTGGAACTGTTAGAAAAACACGAACAAGAAAGTATCCGTTGATGACGTCATATCAAATGGATAAACAAAAAGAAGGAGGATTTTTTGATTACCGATTTAACCAAGCAAATGGAAAATTGGTTCTGAAATGGCCACTAACTATAGCTGCATTGAATCTTTAGGTCAAACCGAGCGATAATCGCGTAAAGATAAAAAGCAGATTGAAATTCGCATTCCTAAACTTGTGCACGTTAAAAGTGAACTCCCAGTTTTGTTTAAATTAAATGGAACGCTATTTTATGTTAGAACTAAAATGTCTTTATTAAACGCTATGTTATAAAATAAACTGTCTTTAGCCTTAAACTTAATTTAACTATCACGGATTTATATTTACTGATGTCGGAACTTATATTTATTCGGAATTATCTATTACTCATTCATGCAACTTTAATAAATCTAATCTTACTTAATTATAGCATCTAAGCTTGGAGTGGGTCTGGCCTCCGAAGCCAGCCCTTGGCTCGTAGAGTCTCGCTTCGTGCACTTATTCACTTGATCACTTGCTTCCGACTATCACTGCTTTGCGGCTACTGTTATTTCTCTGAAGACGACCAGTTAACTGATTTTTTATTATAACAAATGTGTGTCTTATATACTAAAGATGTACATGACGTCATGACCAAAAGTCCACTAAATTCGGTGGATACGCGTAGTTGCTAATCCGGAAAAGGTGGTGTCAGGATTTCTTATGCGGTTACCAATTTATTTGGAACGCAAGCTAATTGTTTTTTCGTTAAACCAGTTACACATTGCTCCAGTTATTTTACTACGTCAGCAACTCCGATGAACCACCGATGGACAAAGCGTTGGAAGTCCGGCTCGCGGAGTGTGCAGATTCAGTAAATAATTCAGGATTACGAAAACATTTTAAATCAATTAATAATTTCCAACTTCCTCGTAATCGTGACAATATAATTCGTACATGGGCGGGGTGGACATGCTGGATAAACAAGTATCACTCTACAGAACCAGGTCCAAAAAATGCTGGTGGCCTTTATTTACACAACTGTTAGATATATCGGTCGTAAACTCTTGGAGACTTTTTATTAGATTGTCAATCCCTATGAAAGGGCTTCGCTTTTGGATATACGCAGGAAAATTGTGATGGCTTACCTTTCCAAAACAACGTCTTC
The DNA here is from genome assembly GCA_958336345.1 of Dorcus parallelipipedus. Classification (NCBI taxonomy): domain Eukaryota; kingdom Metazoa; phylum Arthropoda; class Insecta; order Coleoptera; family Lucanidae; genus Dorcus; species Dorcus parallelipipedus. The sequence continues at coordinate 8,219,514 of OY284476.1, forward strand.
GTCTCAAAAAGGCCAGGTCCACAAAAGTCTAAACTTCTAGGAAGGCGAGTAAGTGTGGATGTAAGATTCGATCAAATTGGTCATTTTTTTGTTCCAATCAGCACACAACGAAGATGCGCAATTTAAGCACTTTTCATAAAGGTTATGAAGAAATCGTTAGGTAAATATATCCCTTTTAATTATGTATATCTTCAATATAAGCATGAGGTTTCTTGATTGAAAATAAAACGTGAGAAAGCCAGGAGTGTTCCATTATTTTAATTTGATGCATTTTATTCGATAAGTGGAATTCAGCGAAGTAAATATTGACGGAATTAAGTGCCCGAAAACAATCTTAAAACTGCACTTTTATTGCATTTTCCGATATCTCGCAAGCACAGGGTTCTCACTCAACCTTCGGTCCCTTATCTATTATAGAAGTTCAACTATGCTGCTAACTTAGATGAAAATACGTAATCATATTGAGTAGTTTAGGTTGTAATTCCGGCAATTAAGCGAAAAATCGGAAGCAGGCACTTCTATTCCATTACTTTGCTCCATGTGCTTTTAGTGAATCTCATTCAAACCGTTCGAATTTCGTTACATGTTTACACGAGCACTTCCTGAATAACGGTTGCTTTCAATTGGTGCACTCTTTTCTGTGTATCAAAAAATAAACAAGTTTCGATTTATTTTCCCTGTATAAAAATATCCTTTCTCGTTTTCTGTGCGTGTTCGTGAAATATGAAATCAACGCGCAATTATTATTAGACCTTTGACAAACGTGTGCGCCTGACGGTTGCTCCACAATTTATCGCAAAAAAAATTGTTTCCACTTCGTTAATGAAAAGCCTTCGCTAATCCCTTCGTATAAATGGCGAACGATATCCGGTGTCCCTTTTTGTGCGAGAACAGGCACACATAAGGGCGTTCGGTTGTTCGCTCGCGTTCGCAGGTCTCGCACACGTTGAATAAATAATTTCGCGTTTCACGCCATCAATAATGTGAAATTTCAGCTGGAGAACTAACGCGTTTAATTATAAAACATTTATAATGGGCAAAATGCTGCGGAATCGGGTTAAGAATTAGAGAAAGCGGGCGGTGGAATTAAATTAAAACACCGCGTTGGATGAAGTATTTCCAGATTTGCCGTGGAGATTTATGTGGCATTTGTAGGGAAGTTGTGGAATGGTTTTTGCCTTAAAACAATCACGACAAAAAACTCCATTCACAAGGAAAAAAATCGGCGGTTTTCTATTCGTATATCATTTCTTATGGTTAAATTTAAATTCGAGCCTGACAATAAAAAGATTGCCCTAAACTTGGGGATTTATTTATTTTTGTTGTATGTTATTACTATTTTATAAAATACGCAAAACAAACAAACAGACACTTCTGTTGCTTTTAAAGAAATTGTTAATAAATAATTTTAATTTGAGCAGAATTGAAGCTTTAAGTAGAAATCTTGTTTAAGTATAAATCTTGTTACATAAAATAAAGTCTTTTAATATCTGGTACATTGACGATAAAAGAATTATAAACTGAGTTTTATTTCTTTATAGGTAGATGTTGTTGTAGGATATAATATAATGTTGTTGTAGGATATATGCTTTTCTGTGATTAAACTTCCTTGAGGGTTTAGTTAGTTTAATAACATCGTCGAAATAATATTAATAAGATATTGATACTATAGTGTTCCTTGTATACAAATTTGATGTGATGAAGTAAGTTTCTCCTTATCATTTAATTATTACCTCGGCGTCTTTAGCTACGCCCGTATTCCCATTTACACGACTTCTGCTTTAAGCAACGCATTCAGTCCCCAGGGATTTGACAGTCTCTAAGAAAATAACCGAAGCAGGCAAACAGGCAAAACTAATTATAAATTTGGAAAACATCGAAATCAAGTTCTGATATTGAGTTTTCTTCGGGCGTATAACTTTCAGGAGCGCAGGAAATTTCCAGCTGAAACGCGCCGGTTTCAGCAGTCGCGCATTGCAAGTGTAAGAGAGATTTTAACGACCTATTACGTGAAAGTCGTTAGGCGTGTTGAGAGTTTTCTCCGCATGAATAAAAGATCCCCATTCTACCTCGGTAAAATTGATATATGTAATTTGGAATGCCCTAAATTTACACTGAGTTATAGCTTATAGCATTTCCGATTGAAATCTCTTTCTGGTAAACCACATTCCATTTCTTTTTTTTTATTAGCGTTACAGATGCTCAAATTCACAATTTATGGACGTCTTTTATTATACGGTCATCACTGAAAGTATTTCATTAAACATTATTTCTGTAATTGTCATTCATCTTGTATATAAAAATTACATTTTCTATAACTTTAACCTACCCTATCTAATGATTATTACTGCATAACAATTTAGATAATACAGGTTGTTTATTTCGTTCATAGAGCCTTTACGCCGTACATAATGTACTTTAACATATTTCATTCCGTTATTTTTTTACTACCTCTATCAAGGCAAGTAATAATGGTCACTCGCCCAAACGATACAATTTAGTGAGGCACATTAATGCCACAAGCTTTGAAATAAATACCGCAGATAAGCCCACAAATAGCTGGACTTTAATAAACACAAAGAAATGGGACTGCCGTCCTATTCACGTCTGGCGAAGGCGTTCTGAAAATATCCGAAAACTACGTTGAAGCGTGGCAGTAAAAGTATAATTATAAATCCATTAGCAGTCATATCTGCACTGTTGGCATAAAAGAAAGAAAAAATGAATTACAGTCACACCTAGTGTATGAAAGGCGTCGTGTAAACTAACATTTAATCTCATCAGGGGACGATGCCATTTGCTGTGCCTTCATAATACACATACAGAAATAACAAATCATGAAGGCCAGTCAAAGTAACTGTTTGCTTAAGAATATGTGCATAGATAAGTCGATAAATGGACACTTTGGAATTATCGAGTCGTCTGACTCATAAACGGTTTGTTCAGAAAATATTTGTTTTGTTTCGTTTAATAATTTGTTAAAAAAGAAACGAAATTAAAAACATCCACGTCTTAGCTTTATTCAGCTGTATTCTTCTATCGTTATGGTGTGTGGGTTACTACCCCTTTATGTTGGAAGTCAATTATGTTAGCTGACCTCGTGCTATTTCACACACGTGATCAAGAAAAACCAAATAAAAAGGTAGCGTAGAAAAGCACAAGAATCAGACAGCTTCAAACAGTTTGGTCGCGTAATCTCCAGAGCCCGAAGGCATTTATAGAATGTCATAGTGAGTGTTGCTGTTCTCCAAAAGTCCGTTTGTCTCTGTATCTAGTGCTATGGTTTTATTGATTTTATATGGTTTTATTTTATTTATGGTTTTATGGAATTATCGAGTCGTCTGACTCATAAATGGTTTGTTCAGAAAATATTTGTTTTGTTTCGTTTAATAATTTGTTAAAAAAGAAACGAAATTAAAAACATCCACGTCTTAGCTTTATACAGCTGTATTCATTCTATCGTTATGGTGTGTGGGTTACTACCCCTTTATGTTGGAAGTCAATTATGTTCCATGATAGGAGAACAAGAAACAAACAGGAATTTCCTAGAATAAAACGCAATCAATTCTATCCGTGAATATCCGGGAATGTAGGCAAATTTTGATAATGTATGGACGGTGGCGGTGGAAGTTTTGTCGTTTCACTAATATATGCAGGGACACGGTCACCGAATTCGTTCGTGTAACGGAGGAAGAACAAAGGGATGCTGCCTAGTTAGCATAATTCTATTACTCCACATCATCACTGTCCCGCCCGAAAAAAAGCAGAGAAAACTAATAAACTCACCATGGAGTTAAGTATCCACTCGTCTAGTGTGCTGCTAACGAACTAGTATCACAACGTTTAAAATTAATTAAAGCCAAGCGCTGTTAAACTCCACAGCTTTAATCTCCGATTTTCAAAGTACCTACCTTTTAAGATAATATCGTTATTTAAAACGAGTTCGTTTGAATCTAACACTCGATGTTTAAAAGAAACTAAATAAATGTAAAATATAAACCAATGATAAACAAGTCGAAGCGAGTTGATTGATCACTGATCATCATTATGAGACGAAACTAATCCTTGCACTTTGCAAGCATTTCGCTAACCGATAACCGTGGAAAATTTAATTCTTCCGCTCATTATTAATAATACATAACATACATAACATTAATGAAGGTTGTAATTCACTTTGCTTTACCTGAGAAACGTTTTATTGTTACGGTATAAATCGAAACAAAGGGGCATAGCTTAAATATTATATTAGAAATATGACTAGACAAACAGTAATTATACAATTATAATACTCACATCCTTAATTCACAACACAAATCAAAGTACAAGAAGTTACACGCTGTACTGACAGCTGATTATAATCTTATCTCTTTATGCAGATCGCGGGGTTTTTATAGGAAGTACAACTCGAGCAATTCCGAATTGTTACGCGACCGGAAAGATTCGACAGAATACGAGATACTTTAAATCCGTTTTAACTTGTTCAAGGTTTTTTCATGCAGGTGTCAAGGTTCCGTTGTTTACGTTGACCAGTTGCATTTTCTCTTACCTCAAGTTCGCTAAATGAATCTAATATTTTAATTTACTGTCTTGTCACATTATAATAACATGTACTTTAAAAAATCAACTTATCTTCCCATAGGTTCTACTTTATTGCTATCCTTTCTGTATCACGCTTTATTAGACGTATACGTAGATTTCTGGAACAAAATTAATATTACTCTTTTAGAGGGGATGCTCGGGAAATTGTTTCCTGAACTTTTTCGAAACTTCCCAAGCATAAAACGATACGTCAAGGAAATTTCTGCTGTATTCAGTTTGCAAACATCTTTATCGTAGTCGAGTGTTATTTTCGTTTGTCCCGCGTTCGACGCGAAAGCGAACAGGCGGTCGTGCAACATATAAAGTATTTCTCGAGTTTTATTTCAGCTCTGAGGCGTTTCCATTCGGGGATTTTTAAAATTTTCACGTCGCAAAATTACAGAAGTTTCGGAAAACCCTAATGTAATTTTCTTTTTAAAGTCTTATGTGTTATCTAATTTAAATTGGACGGTTTTCAGAAATGCAATAATGTTTTTCTTTTTTGTATTTCCTGGAAAAGTTTAAATTAGATAAATAAAGGAGCTTCATTTGTAGGATAGGTACACCGTTACCTCAACTATTCAGATAATATTGTAAGAAATCGGCAGTTTCGTAAATCATTAAGCTCAGTACGTAAGCCAAAGTCGATACTTAAATTAGATAATAATCACATTCATGCTTCGTGAGGAGAAACAAGTAAAGAGGCATAAGAGAAAAAGCTAATACCATTTTTCAAACAACGTCTTTACGACATTTCCAAATCCTTCAAACTTCTTTTCTTGTTTCTCCTTTAATTCCTTTCTATTGTAAGAATCCAAGCATCTTATAATTATCATTATAATTATGAAATGAATTCACTGCAGCGCGAAATCCGCCCACATAAAAGAATTGCGTAACCGTAGCAGGCGTTCGATTTACAAAAAAAACCTTGCGCTAGATGACACGCGATAGACATTGCAAAATTCTAAGAAATGCACCTGCACCTGCAGGGAAGATGTTAGCTGACCTCGTGCTATTTCACACACGTGATCAAGAAAAACCAAATAAAAAGGTAGCGCAGAAAAGCACAAGAATCGGACAGCTTCAAACAGTTTGGTCGTGGACATCTCCAGAGTCCGAAGGCATTTATAGAATGTCATAGTGGGTGTTGCTGTTCTCCAAAAGTCCGTTTGTTCTGTATCTAGTGCTATGGTTTGGTAAGAATTTTGGCTATGTTTATAAACTAACATTGCTTATCTTAATTATGAGATGCCGTTTTCCTCGTCGTAAAATTGTTTTGAATTTGTTTTACGTTCTCTTGTGTGTTGTTCTGAAGTAATCTGTAATTGCATTTAAATTTTGAATTTGTCTAAGTTGTGTCTCTAGTAATTTAACTAGAGTGTTGCATGTATTAAATCAGTTTTAAAATTGTCTTAATCAATTTATAATTGTTTACTTAATGTTAATATATTTATTTATATAAGTTTTGTCTTTATTTTCAAGTCAATGTTATTCTTAAAAGAAAGAACGTAATTTTTCGTCAATCCCGAAACATACATGTAGTGGCGGGCAAAGACTGAAATCCCATTTCGTATAAAGAGGGCGTAATAGCAATATCTGGCTCAAAAGCTCAAACCAGATACCTACAAACAAAGAAATTGCTAATTTAACTTGAAGGCTTCCGCGGCCGTCGTCCATATTTGAATTGGCTTCCGGTGTTGCTGCTGCTTCTGGTTAGTCAGTTTCAACGACCAACTAGAAGCAGCAGCAGCCTTGAAGAAGTTCTTCTGCAATGAAGAACGAAACGTCGGCAATAGAAGAAGTCATCGTGACGCGGTTCCAACCGGAAGCCAATTCAAACAAAGAAATTGCTACTTGGGTCCTTTACGGTCCGATTCAAATCTCAGTAAAAGAGTGAAGAGAAGAAGTAGAAATTATTGATGATTGTGGTATGATTAATTTTGAGAATTAAGACCTAGTTTGGGCATCACAAAAGAACTTCTCTCTTACTCTCGTCGACGAGTATAGTATTCTAACGAAGCCTTGTACTAAAATTGATAAAGTTGAAAGTTTCTTCTTTTATCATTAAATTTTAACCTCCCGTCCCTCACACTATTGCTACCTTTGATAGCAGTACTCATATTTACTTTTCACGTACTCAACCGACCTTTGTGTGGAGGGCTATGTACCCAGGAAGCTATGGATCAATCATAGCCAGATGATCCTACCCATAGATCGTCAAGCGGTCGACGACATCCTAAGCAGAGAAGCCATAGCATATCACTCGACATGCAGGGAACCACCAGTTTCGATCGAATCATTGGAGAAGAAACCATTCAAAGACGAGCCAAGTAGTTATGGAATTCTTTGTTCCACTGGGTTACTACCTTGGGATCAATTACTTTTTGGGCTAATGGGCACCTATCCTTGTATTGTGTCCACATTCACTCCAAAAGAGAAGGATGCCTCCACAAAAGGTTCAACTCGACTAAAAGCGAAATCAAAACGAGATGACTCCCACTTGTTAGCTCAAACATATCCAAACCCAATGACCCACAAATCAATGACAGCCAGACCGGGATTAGACAAATCCCACACCCAAGATGAACATGTTAGTTTGATATATGACTGATATATGACTCACATGTAGCGCGGGAGTGAAAGAGGACAATTATTTCGAAATAAGAGATCAAGTGATTCTTGAACATTCTTGGCAGATAGTAAGACAGATGTTGTCTCCTGCAAGGTGGAAAGCTCTAAGGAGTTTGACTTTTACAACTTGTTTGGGGCATCATCAAAATATGTATTTAGTGTTTAATTTAGGAAAAGAGTTGCCTAAATCGTCCACTCTTTTTAAGTAAGGGGGAAGGGATGTAAGAAATCGGAAATTTCGTAAATCTAATAATAAAGTTCAAAGTAAATCATCATCATTCATCTCCATTCTGTTATAATTTTTAACCACCCGCCACTTACAATATTAGAAAAAGTTGTGTAACAAAAATATCGTCGCTAAATCAGATCGAAATATTATTGAACTGTTGTGACTACAAATATATACAAATATGACAAAAGTTCAATTTTTGTAATTCTTTTAAAAAAGAGGGTTTTAAATTAATTATTTTGATCCGAATGGTCATTGTAACTCGATTGGAAAACATACCTACATGGTGCTTTCCCGAGTAGAACTATCAAATTGGGCTTCATTAACTTTAATGTAATTTGCGCTCTTCATTCATCCATCCCATTAGGTTAAGTTGACTGTGGTAAATTGTTACGTCCTAAGAGGTACAATGATTAATTCCGTGTGACCGTAACAATGGCAACATTACGGCAACGTGAAAGTTACGGGCACCTAACGCCGGAATGACGACAGTGTTCCCGTCCATTTCGTTTTATTAGGAGCGTAATTTATTAATTAAATAAAACATCCATTCCGAACGCGACAGTCCGTTGGCATAAACATAACTAAAATGTATTTTAATAATAACCTGGCGTTTTCATAAATTTATTTCAATGCGGATCGATCCGAACGTGGAGAATTTAATTTCGGCTGTACTTGCGAAGCACATCGGTAGGTTAAATGTAATAAATTCGAAAATCCTCTCCGTAATGAAATTCTGCCGTAAAAACTAATAATGGAAGAATGCGATGTGAGCTAGCTTTGCGGACCTCATTATTCAAGGCTCCTTAGAAAATTTGTTTAGGCCATTTGTTCTGAAAACGCAAAATAATGTGAAATTAATTTTTATAAAGGTGTTAGCGCATAAACTGTTCAAGTAGTGCACACTCAGACAAAAATAAACTGTGCAGTAAATAAAAAAAAATGCTCAGTGCACCACAATTTGTTACGATGAAGTGAGATTTTCTTTTAAAAATTTTTCACCTTGTGGTGAATTCGAATCATTAAAAGTTATCACAGTTTTTTTTTTGCAGGTAAGTCCACCAATTAAGCGCTGCTGAAATTTTCCCCGTTCGTGATGTAACGGGTGTAAACGGTAAAGCGTGACGAAGTCACGGGGGATTCTATTTCTTACGCAAATTACAAGTAAGTAGCGTACAAGTTTTTACGTTTATCGTGCGATTAAACTTCGCCGCTCGAAACGAGACGAAATGCAACAAGAAATAAACTTTATTGGGTAGTATTGTGCGCACTTAGAAAAGACACGAACTTTCAAACTTCGTGTATACTTGCAGAGCACGGTTCTGTTGAATGATTTTAAAAGGAACGAGATCTTTTTCGGCGCCCCCGTCTGGCACTGGTAAGATCATAAGAAATGCATAAACTTCCAAAGTTATTTCCAATAATAATTACGGAGGAAACAGAAGCGTCGGTGGATGTGTTTAAACTTGTAGGATGACATGTTATATCGAGTTTTACTCTTTCATTAAATAAATTACTAAAAAATAGTTTAATTACATTAAGATTATCAGCACGTGGAAATGCCTTTAAAAAACAAAAAGAGCAGAGCTCGTCTGGTCATAGGTGTCCTGCAGGCTGAAATTTCCCGTAATCCCGCAGATGTTGTGCAATGGAAGTAAACGTTGTAGAATGTGGGGCTGGATGCAAGGGAAGTCTTTCCATTCACAGTTGACTGGAACGGCGTGCATTACATCAGGATTCCCCCGTAACGTAAACCCGTATCTACTTTTTCTATGTTCGAAAAATTCACCATTTTACATAAGAGTAGTATAGCTGGCGGAGTTCTGACGGCGCGCGGCGGTCACTTCATTGGACAGGCCATCGAAGTGTCCCAGAACCCGGCCAGCTATACTACTCTTATGTAAAATGGTATAGAGTAGTATAGCTGGCGGGGTTCTGGGACACTTCGATGGCCTGTCCATCCGAAGTGACCGCCGCCAGAACCCCGCCAGCTATACTACTCATAAGATATTTCACTCACAGCGAATATTACACTATTGAAGTACCGTGTCCAAACTTAACAAATGCAGGTGAGATCATCTTGCCCCCTCTCTCTTACACAAATTCCATTTATAGGACAAGTTAACGTTCGTGTCGACTTTCCGGTAACCCTACCGAGCGACAGGATTGCTTTGATACCGCTACGTGAATGGGCAGTATTTCATAGTATTAGGTTTTCTTTTGTGTCCAGGTTAGTTAGAAGTCAGGTCATGCACTAACAATTTCAATTGGCTTTGTATTTCTGGAAATTTTTAGAGACAATAACTTTCTATTTTAAAACCAAAAATAAGATTTACGTATTTTTCCCAAAGCATTAAAAAGCCTCGAGTGAATTTTCACGATATTTACATTTTCCAAACCAAGCATTTCCGATAACCGTTAACGGTATTTGCATAAATTTCGCAAATCTAATATTACGGCGAAGTAAAAAAAAAAAAACTGGGAAAAATAAACACGCTTAAATATCATTCGGGCGCAGTAATTTCAAATATGCATTCGGTACACTCACGAACCGAATACATTTGCGCATTACTGTAGATACCGGCATTATATGCAAGGAAATGCACGTGCGACGGCGTTGCATTCGTTTACAGTGTACATACAGATTAAAATTATTCGTCCTGGTGCAGCGCGTTTATAACCCGAAACGAATTTTTTTGTGCCGCTCTATTAACGTGAAATCCGAAACGTTTCCGGCTGAAATTGGTTTGCAAAAGCAAATTGTGTGTTCCCAACAAATATGTTTCATAGCAAAGTGCATTCAAAGATAAAATTTTAAAAATGCAGTGTGATATTTTTGTTTATTCCAAGGTTTAGTAAACCCAAATAATAAATTACAACAACAATAACTAAGAGTTAATCTGTTACTCTGAGCTTATAATAAATACATACAGGTTACAAGAATACTTATTGCATAACACTAATAAAATTTATAGTTTGTTGACAGCAACAAACACAAAATAAATGCACAAATGCAACAAAACTTATACCATGATCAGACGTCACATGATGGTTCATGATCATTACAAACGTCGTCTATTATAAGTCGTTGGTTAGCGTATGACTTCATACACTTTTATCTGAAAGATAACGAAGATAAATTTATGAAACCGACGAATACATTTTGTCATTTGTCATTAGAATAGGTTACCATGAAGAATACTCGTTTTACTTAATTGCCATGAAGTCACTGTAGCTGTAATATGTGTTTAACTCAATATCTTACACGAACGTATTGTTGGACATAGAAATTTTCGGGCAAAAAAAAGTTGGGGTAGGACAAAACGGACTCTTAATACTTAATGAGTTCTTAGCAGCAAAGTTGAGCTAATTGTTTCCTTGTATGGGTCGCCTTAAACCAACTCGGAAACTGTAAACGGCGATGAACGCCTCGAGAACTTATAGTTGCAATCTCATGGGTTGCAAACTTGTCGTCTGCTGTGCTCACGGTCATTTACATCCGGTCTCTGCAGCCTAAAACTTTCGTCTCTTGTGGTTTGGTTCAGACTCTGAAGATATTTTCAGTACCGACAGTACTTTCGAACTTGCTATAGAACAAATGGTTCTGTATTAACGGTTTTTAAGTGAATTGATTCACATTTATCAACCGGCTAAGAAAGAAGGATTTTAAGAAAGACGCGCAACAAACTTTTTGTTTCTTTTTAACCGAGAAACACGAGCAACCGAGGAAGATATATATATATATACTCAATGTTTGCAAATACAATGTAGCGTTTACGCTCTTTGTTTTATTCGTACGGTAAATCCAAAGAAATTTAATTAAACTTAGTCCAAACGTTTTAGCTGCTCTGCATCCTCTGTACAAACGTATACACCAGTTTGATTATTTTGAGCTTTGGAATGTGAAGCCGTAAACCTGGACGAGAAGTCGTAAAATGGAGGAAATTAAAAATTCAAAGTGCTCTTTAATCAAAACGCCTTTTCTTTTTGAACATCAGAAATAACTTAGCTAAGAATAGCTTCGCAACTTCTTGTTTTGGTTTGTGATGGATTTATAATATGGTTTATAATATTTACCAACAGGAAATAAGTACTATTTCTTATTAAATTTTGTAGTTGCGATCCTGAAGACAACACGTACAGTACAAATTACATAGGTAACAAAAGAAAACACGAAATACACGAAAGAAAATCAATACCTAGTATACCGTCTGAGGTACTGAAGTTGCATTTCGTAAAAGTGTTCGTCGTATTGTGTGGCTAAGACACAAAATGCACTTCAGCAGTATTTCGTAACTAAGTTTTGTAATCTGTGTTTTCTGTGTTACTTGCGTTGCTAGGGTAAAATATGAAAAAGTGTCCTGTATTTTCGGTACACGTCCTATGTAACTTATTTAACGCTGCGGTCCGGTTCAATTAACGTTGAGATCCGCGTTTAAAATTAAAATCGATACTGCAGATCTCTACTGTTTACATTTACGCTCCGCTGTTGCAAGCTGCCGCAGTTGTTTGACATTTATTTGGCGCATTTTGTATTAAAATCTAATTTTCTAAAGTTTATTCCGGTCTCATGTTTATAATTGTTTGGATAACAATGGGAGTTGCCACAATAACAAAGATTCTGGAATTTTAAAATTTATTAAAAATTTGTTACACTTATTTCATACGTATTTCCTGTTACTTTAGAAATTACTAATAATTACATCGCGTAAAAGAAACAACTCAAAGTTCCGCTCCCAGCTGTCAAACGTGTAATAAAACGAATTGAGATTTTTAGTTGGTCGCATTGTGTGCAAGCGAGTAGTCAATAAAAAACTTTATAGTCCTATTATACTGCAGCGTTTACAAAACTGGGCGTTGTATTTCGTACGTAGTGCCGCAGCTTGATTTTGGGGTAATTTTTTAATTTATTATAAACTGTTCAAAATAATTCGTGACATCGATTTTCTTATGCGTTTTTTTTTTTGTAGGAACTTATTAAACTATTGATAGGTCAATTCGACAGTTTTATTTACGAAACGAACTTCAGTTTTCTAACGTTTTTCTTAAGTCGTGCTTGGGCTATTCTCAAGAGATCTCACAGTTGCTTAGTTGTAAATAACGAAGAGCTCTTTATGACGACGACAAATTTCACTGTTTATTGCTGAAATGGATTTTCCAAACATGTGAGATATTGGCGGCATTGAAGAAGATGTTGAATTTGAGGATACACACGATCCAAACGATATTGATATTGATTCAACAGAAAAGTAATTTTAATTTTAAGTCACGTTTATTATTTGTACCTTGCTTCTTAAGGTTTGCCCATTATTTTTCTTTTAAACTGGCAAACATTTCTCTATAGTAAAATTATTTATCAGTTTTTTTCAAATTGGATTCTCTGTAATAAAATTATTCACCAAAATAAATTGCATCAAAGTGTAATTTTCATGTAAAACATAAATACTGTCTGCATTTTTTTTATGCATAAAAAGGCACACGGGTTTTTTTTAAATAATAAAACGTGATATCGATGCATGAAACGAAATTTATATCAAACCTAAAACATTGCAATGCACACAGCTGATGACATGCAAATATAATACTCCCTTTAAACCCTCCGATTGGCACGGTGCAGTTGCAAAAATTAATCAGGACTTACATTCTCTAAAAGAAACTATGTCTACAGCTCATCTTCTTGCCATGAATCCCACAAAATCACAGGTTTTGCTCTTCGATAAAGTCAAATGTTGTGTTAATGAAGTCAGAAACCTTGGGACGCCTATGTAATTCTAAATAAACTGTATCCCCTTAGATGTAACGACTAAAATGTCCCTTTACGAAGCTCTGGTTCTACCTCAGTTCACATACTGTTCACCCATTTACCATACAGCTTTAGATAGTGTAACATCCAGTTGAATACAAACATTTCAAAATTCCTGCCTTGGGTACATATTTGGAATTAGAAAATGTAGTCGTATTCCCCATAACCTTCCTCAAGCCTCATGGCTCACCATGAACAATCGAAGGGAACTCCAAATGTTGTGCCTATACCACAAAATATAGTAATGTTTCGTGGGACGAGTTCTGCGACATGATGGATAAGCATCACACGAAGACAAAAGGGCCTCTCACGGCGAGATTTTGGCCTGTCAAGGAATAGACTTACGGAAGGAAAAGGCGTCTAGTGTATCTGCCGGACGGACACCGTGTAAGGTTGAATGCTGCTAAGGTGCAGGACTTTCAAGTTGACTACGCACATCTATTGCGGCAACACCTTAAAACAGAAAATAGTTAGTGTAGTGAAGTGAAAGACCAAGAGTGTGAAAGGCCTGTTTAGTTTCAAAGGTGCGGTGCGCCAAAAGAATTTGATTTTAATTGAGTTTAGAAAAATGTTTGTAAAAATTTTAGGTTAGGAATTTTTGTGATGTTAATTTTAAGTTTTGCAAAGAAAAATACTTACGTTGATGAATGTCGATCAAAGTACGAAAATGATTAAGTAAAATTAAGGTACTTACCAGTTAAGTTTGAAAAATAGTAAAGATTTTCCAAATTTCTTTAGCGCGAAATTGAAGTAAACATGATAGGTAGTCAGGCCAACGTAAGTATGTCAAACGCCTCAAACAAGGGATGGTAACTAGAAAAATTTCGTAACCAGAATTTTTAAGCGCGACGCACGCGTATTCCATTTCAAACATGTGTGAACTCGATTAAGCAGAGCATGGGGGGCGAGATATTAGCCTGGTAGCTACGGGCCTCGGTTCGTAAACCGAGAGCACCGGGTTCGATCCCCAAGCGGGACGGACGAGATCTCGTCGGCTAAATAAAAGAAATTATTGCCCGAATTTCAATACGAGCAGACGTGAAAGAATTCTGAGAACAAAATTTAATTTGATTTATTTGAAAATTTTCTTGAAACCAATTTTAAAATGTTTGTCAAATTATAAAGAAAATCATTTTATGTTAATTAAAATTATTTAAACTTGAAATTTCTTATTTATTTAATAAAAAACATTTTTAAAAATTTAAACAAACAATTTAAAACAGAAAAATAATTTACATTGGCTCGCATGCAATTTCGCCAATTGTTAAATTACTTAAATAAATCAAAGGCAATCACATAAAAATTAATTAATAAATTAAGATCAAAATTTTGAAAAAAAGAAAAGAAACATTCAGCGGGTTTAAAACAAAACAAAAATTCATTAGTCATTGATTTGCCCAAGACATGAATCCAAGCCTCGACAAAAGGAGCAAAACCAGAAAGAAGTGAGCTAGCACAGGTAAAGTAAATCGTTGGATTGCTCAAGAAGAAAAATTAAGAATAACCCGAAAAGCTCCTCAACTCTTCAACCACACAACAAAAAATAATTACCAACTCTTTCTACTCCTCCACCACACAGCAATATGTATATCGAAATTATCAGTCAGCCTATATATAACGAAATCTAGAAGAAAAGTATGATAAATCACGACATTTATATCGAAGTCTCGAGAGAGGGCCTTGTTCCTACATGCACGTCTGAACTTTCGCGGTGTTTGATATTAGTAGAACTAGATGACTCTGGTACGGCTTTTCTGTTTATTGCCTATCACCTGCTACAATTTGCCTTGCATAACGTGAATTTGCCTCGTACAACGTGAAACTGTCCCGTACAACGTGAAACTGCCCCGTACAACGTGCTGTTTTCGTTATTAATTGAGATATCTATAGAATACTATCCAATTTGAAATACACTAATATTTACTAATAATAATCGTTTATTCATAGCCTGGTTTGTTACACAACATTGTTTTGTCATTAGTATTAATATTATTTGGAAAAGTTATTCAGAAATCTTATGAGATCTCAAATAGGAAATCATGGCATCGTATCAACGTGTGTATTGTAGAACTTTGAAAGTGTAAAGATGGACGTTTCTCCAGGTGTGATATTAACAATACTCTGGAATTTCTTTTTCGCTCTTCTACCAACTAGAAATTATGATCAATAACATTCATAACTCGTGTCTAAATAAAAACCTGGTCAAGTAGGCTACATTTAGTAATTCTGCTATGTAAATGCAATGGATGAATTCTCGATCACAACCCACTTGACCAGGTTTTTATTTAGACGCTTGTTATCATAAATATTTGTTGTCCAAAAATTTTTTTTTCTTCCTAGACAACCAAGATTTCATATTTAAGAACAATTCTTAATAACTTTTTCAAATAATATTTCGGCGTATTTTGAAAAATAAAGGTACTTTACTCTTATGTCGATTTCAAATATTTTGATCTCCTCGGCATATGACAAGATGTATTCAAATTTTGATAAGTGTATGTTGAGTTTGGGAAGATGCAGGGACTTTTATAAAGAATAAGTTTTTCTGGGAAATCAATAATAAAAAAAATTCCCATGTGGCGCGACTTATCTGGCGATCACCGTATAACGTAAGATTATACATGTAAAGAGAGTGGGTAACTCACAAGTTGTAGTTTTAACATTGCGGCACCTGTGCGAGTCCCCCTTTGGTCCCGCTCATTTAGGTCACTGCAGTGACTTAAGTTGTCTATCCTCAAAAGATTGCGAGGAGTTTTCGGACCAGCTCCGCTAACTGCGTGGGTGAGGTTCTCACTCGCTCAACAGTCTTTATCGCGTGACTTATTTACTTTAACGTATCTTAATGTCCAGTTATCGAGTGTCAGTATTTTGGCTAAAGTTCGTCGCTTGGGCCCCTTATCGCATGAGAATGTTTACATTAACAATTAAATCGTGAAATTCGAAATTCTTTCGTGAATTTAGCCTGAAGTAATTCTATGTAAATTTAAAATTGTTGTATTAATCTGACAGCACGAAAATAAATGAAAATTAGATCAATTTCAGTTCCAGAAGAAATGACAATAATAATTGAATAATGCTCCAAGTCATTAGAGAAATAATTTTCTTTTTACTGCAAAATTTCTAACACCATATTTATTTTATAGCTTACGTGACTTTCTTCTTGTGTGATTTTTTTATTATAAGAATGACAGAGCTTTGCTTTTACGGAAACTTTGATGCTACTTTAAAATGTTCTTATATAATATACATACGATGTTTTTAGGCGTATACGAACAATAGCTTTCCGGTTTATAATTTCGAATGCAAAACATCTCACTATAATAAAAGTGTCTTATCTGCTAAGCACAGACAAATTTATTCAATAAAGTATTGATTATAATCAGTGTAAATTTCTGTATCGCCTTCAATGTCTCTTGAATAGAATAGACACTTTGTAACCAGACTAACTTGGTTGCCTTGCTTATTATCTGGGTATTCTATGCGGGCCCATTCCCGCTTACTTACGAATAAGATTTTTTATGGCAAACATTACCGTGTGCTCTCGGATAGCAAAAGCTGAAACACAAAGTGTCTTTGTTTCAACGCGAGACGGCACATAAACAAATTTTATAGAGGTGGAAAACCCTGTGCTTTCTACGTGCAACTTTGCAAACTAGAACGAATGCGAACGGTGGATGCAAGTTGACAGTTTCGTTTTATATTTGGCATTAATATTTAATCGGCGAAAGGTTCAGATGGAATAAATAAAGGCCGCATGAACTTTTGTGTCTGATAACAAGCGGATAGCGAGGAAAGAGAACGAATTGGATTTGGAAAAAAATAATGGAGTAACGATTGAGATATTTTTCGCCGAAAATTGTATCGATTTTCTTCCTGTCACTCCTTGATAAATTTTTTATTTTTGCTTTGACTTCTATTTTTATTCAATTTAAAATTTATTCAATTTTATCTTCCTGAGGGTAGAAAATTGTTGATTCATTTTCACACTGCTTTTTTTGTTCCTGTTTTTTTTAATAAACAGTTGTTGACATTTAACGTCACGTACTTTTTATTTCCTGAAAGCCCTTGAAGCTTTCCTGACTTACAAAATATGGCACGTGACGATGTACTGGTTCAGTTGCAGACGTGAATTGGATAAATAATAACTGTTGCGGTTTTGTTTTATAAGACTTAGCAAGACGAAGTAATAAATAAGAAAGTAAATTTTTTTCCTTTTGTGACGTTGTCTACTGCGTAGGGATGCGAATGACAAACACAAATCCATTTTTGCGAGCACAGTGTCCCTGCAGATACCCAAGTTTTCCAATTTATCTTGAAATGGTTTGTAAAATTTAGCAAACAAGTTTTGTTACACTAAGCAGGAAAAAAATCCCGAATTTATTGCGCGAGTCACGCGAGGGAACATAAATTATTTTTTCTAAAACATTTATTTCGCATTTATCTCTATTAAAATTTATTCTTCCGCTAGAATTAAGTGGATTTACATAACAGTAGCCGGGAGAATGTTATACAAAAATGATTCTCCCGATTGGAATTTGATAAATGAGATTTTCAAGCGAACAAAAAGTGTTTTGCTGCAGGAGATACGTACACTTGACAATTCTGCTTATCAAGTCCGAATTTAAACTTCACTTCGCGACGCTCGAATTTCATTTAAACTCTTAATAGTAGGAGCTGCTTCATTCAGAATTCCTTTTGAAAAATTAACTTTGCCGTGCTTTCGACGACGTACATACTTACAAAGGCTAATTTGAATTTATCATTTGTCATGATACTTGAGCAAAAATTGTTTCATTATTACGACGCTTAGAATTAATCATAATTAATAAAAAACGTGTAGGCTTTCACAGCCGGCATCCAATCTTAAAAGAAAGTTGTAAAACGGGTTAAATCAAATTAATAGTGTTCAGTTCCTTACGGTTGTTTTACGCCAAATATTTTGCTTGAGCCCACCCCAGTTTAACAGCGCTCATATTTAGAAGCCGTGTTAAAAAAATTGAAACGCGTCATACAATGATGAATGATGAACAACAATTTTTTTGTGAAAAGACGAATCCAAATCTGATACAAAAAAAAAACAATAGATCTAAATTTGCAAATATGAAGATATGGTAACGAGAAAATTGTTCTGTTTGATAAAAATTAAGTTGAAGGAAACTTTTCTATTAAGACTCGATTAAATTGAATTATATTATCGTTAGAGAAAACTTTATTAAATGCAACCGGTAGAGACTGTGAAACCACATCTTAGAGATCTGGTAAATCGCACGGACTGAGGAAATATAATAGGTACGGAGTAACTTTAGAATTCGAAACGAATGCATTAAACTACTTAAGTAAGTGCAATAATGTCTTTTATAAGCTGGTTAGAAGCTCGGGGTTTCCGGCAACCGTAATGCAAAACTGAAACCAGTGAATGGTGGAAATCGGTAGACGAACCCCGTCGTATAAATGAAGTGTCGGGAGGGCGTCACGTCACCCACCCAACAGGCTTTCCAGCCTGGGACTCGCCTCGATACGCCCCGGAATGTGGATATTAAAATTCCTCCGCTGTCGCCCTGCAGAATCGGTTGCAGACTTCAAGAACTAAATGATTTTTAGGAGGTCTTGTGAATTATTACACGATATAAGTACGCCGGAAACTTTCACGTACTAATGGAATACAAAATATTAAATCTATTATCATTTTATTGCCGGGAATATTTATAGGCCAAGTTTTAATATAGGAGGAATTTTCATTGCATCTCCCAGTTCGATTGTTCTTAAGTAATAACATCTGTAGCACATTATAAATTATTTAAAAAAACAGTGTGATTAAAGAATTAATAAAACCCATTGCTGCATTGCCCTCTTTGCCGCATAATCACTTTCCTTATTTGTCAACTTAATCACTAGATTAATAATAGTTTTTTTTTTAATTAATTTTAAAGTAATTTAGTTTAGATTGTAAGAAAAACCCAAAGCATCTTATAATTATCGAAGCGTAGTACGGAAGTTGAATTCAACGCAACGCGATCGCGAGAAAAATCCGCGCACATAAAAATTGTGCAATCGGCTCGTTTATCAAGAACCTTGCACTAGATGAGACACGATTGACGTTTGCAAATTCTAAGAACAGCAGTGACATTGATAGCCGACCTCGTGCTAAATCACACACATATGAAATGCTACGTAATCGGAGCTGGCCTTAGAAAAACGAAATAAAAAGGTGGCGTGGCAAACACATCATGAGACAGCTTCTGGCAGTTTGGTCGTAAAGACTGCTAGTGCCCGTCTTGTGGAGTACATCTCCATAAGCCCGAGGGCGTAGTCGACACTTACAGAATGTCTTAGTGTGTGTGGCTGTTCTCCAAAAGGTCCGTTCGTCTCTGTATCTAGTCCTATAGTTGGTAAAAAGTTAATTATTCAGATTGGCTTGATAGCCGACCTCGTGCTAAATCACACACATATGAAATGCTACGTAATCGGAGCTGGCTTTAGAAAAACGAAATAAAAAGGTAGCGTGGCAAACACATCATGAGACAGCTTCTGGCAGTTTGGTCGTAAAGACTGCTAGTGCCCGTCTTGTGGGGTACATCTCCATAAGCCGGAGGGCGTAGTCGACACTTACAGAATGTCTTAGTGTGTGTGGCTGTTCTCCAAAAGGTCCGTTCGTCTCTGTATCTAGTCCTATAGTTGGTAAAAAGTTAATTATTCAGATTGGCTTGATAGCCGACCTCGTGCTAAATCACACACATATGAAATGCTACGTAATCGGAGCTGGCCTTAGAAAAACGAAATAAAAAGGTAGCGTGGCAAACACATCATGAGACAGCTTCTGGCAATTTGGTCGTAAAGACTGCTAGTGCCCGTCTTGTGGAGTACATCTCCATAAGCCCGAGGGCGTAGTCGATACTTACAGAATGTCTTAGTGTGTGTGGCTGTTCTCCAAAAAGTCCGTTCGTCTCTGTATTTAGTCCTATAGTTGGTAAAAAGTTAATTATTCAGATTGGCTTGATAGCCGACCTCGTGCTAAATCACACACATATGAAATGCTACGTAATCGGAGCTGGCCTTAGAAAAACGAAATAAAAAGATTGCGTGGCAAACACATCATGAGACAGCTTCTGGCAGTTTGGTCGTAAAGACTGCTAGTGCCCGTCTTGTGGAGTACATCTCCATAAGCCCGAGGGCGTAGTCGACACTTACAGAATGTCTTAGTGTGTGTGGCTGTTCTCCAAAAAGTCCGTTCGTCTCTGTATCTAGTCCTATAGTTGGTAAAAAGTTAATTATTCAGATTTTACTATTTTGGCTATGTTTTTATTAACTAACCTTTGCTTATTTTAATTATGATATGCTGTTTTTCTCGTCATAAAATTAATAATTTTCATTTTTATTTCTGATTTATTTGAATAAAGTAAAAAACAGATCGTATGATTGATTGATTATACGTTGTAGTGAAAACATATTGATAATGAATAATGGCATTACACTATAATGCCTTAAATTTAATTTGTTATGAGCTTTTTCGAACACATTAACGGGAATGCAATTAGAGAAAATTGGATTTGGCCGGATAGAGAGCATTCACTGACTTTGATTTCATTCGCAATTATATTTAATTTAATTAGTTGGCGCAATGAATACATAAACGTGTGCGATAATGAAGGCCACAGCAGCGCTTCTCGTAATTAAGAGGCGCGTCCGTTTTATACATTAATGTAGAAACATTTTCATGGAATAAATATGGGGAGGGGGGTTACGCTGTAGGCAATATGATAAGATTAATAAATAAGTTCACGAAAAAGTTCTGGTCAATTAGCAACCGTGACTCCATAGTTATGTGTTCAAAGTGGACAATGTAATTTTAATTAGTCGAAACTTGTAATGTATTTTTCTCATGTCGTATAGTCATATATTTATTTTGCAACAAAAATGAGGAAATGTAATTTTTTATTGTGAATACCCTCATTTCTCTGTTATACCATTCCGTATTTCGTTTCTTGAAAGCGATTTGCCATAAAATTATTTTTATTCTTTTCCATTTCGTTGTCGCACATGCGATGAGATCCGGGCGCAGTTCGCAAATTTTTACTTTCCCATACGTTAACCTGACGTATATGAGAAAGCATTGTGATCGTTCGCGGAAAATGTGTGCGAACGTGCACGGAAAATGTGTGTGAGCCGATAATTCAAAAAGCTCAGATCGATCGTCGGGAAGCTCGTCGTGCGGGCCCACGTATCTTGAACGCAGCCTCCCGGAGGAAGTTATTTAGAAAAATTGCGAACCGGATGCGGAAGTTATATATAGGTTGTCCATCGAGTGGTACGCTCTTTTGTGAAGCCTGTGTGATATAGAAAATATAAAAAATAGCTCGAGCAGAAAACTGATCAGTTGAAAATCGGAGACCAATCGATAACATCATTTCCAGCATACACTGCTCGTTTTAATATTCTAATTTCAAATATACCTGTGGCAACAATAAACTGATTGCTTTTAAACCAGGTTATTCATCAGATACCATAATACAAATTGTTTGTTATTCTTTCCTAGTGCTTACAATTATTTAAGAGATCAACATCTTTTAGTGTTACCTTATCCTTTTGTATTACGTAAAATTTTACACGATATGTGTGATGCAAATTTCGAAATTGGAAAAGACAACACTAGCTGTTTGTTGAGAAAGAAGGAATTTATTAAGAGATGAGAAAAAATACGTAATTACTTGATGAAATTTAGATTAAATCCGCTGCGGTATATCGTGTCGGAAGTATAACAGGTTTTAGTTATAACAATCAATCAAGTTTAGCTAAAGCAGTTTTAAAATTTATGATCCTTCTAAAAAATATCAACAATAACTGTGCATTACACAACTTAACATATTGCATTACCAAGCAGTCGCCGAGTTGATTCATCAAAAAATCGCGTTATGTAAACGTAACGAAAACGAACGATACAGGTATTGGAATTTCCTGTTTAAAACGATATAAAAAGGAAAATGCTTTTCACGAAAGATATCACATAGCCAGTGGTCGTGTGGTTGTATACATCGCTCCCAGAGTCCGAAGGCGAAATTAACATTCGCAGAATATCTTAGCGTGTGAACAAGCTCCGAAAACCCGTCCGTCTCTCTGTATCTAATACCATGGTTTGGGTGAGAAAACACTAATTTAACTGCAATTTATTATGTTATTAGAAACTAACGATTACTTTATTTGATTTGAATTTACTTTGCATCGTGTCGTGTAATAACATAATCTCAATGAATTAATATTTTAAAAACAATGTGCAGGATGTTGAAGGCACAGTTATAATTTTTGCAAATGATCTCTAAACGGTGGAAAATTGTTAACTGTTCCTCACAGAATACTTCATATTCATAAAAACGATAAAGGTTGTGAATCAATTAAAAATATGAATTGTGACCAAATTTTATTTCTACAGGATGTCGTGAACTCTTTAATTTCTTGAAATAATATAAAAACTGTTCAGAAATTACGTTCCTATACTTTCTCAGCATTAAAAAGTACATCTCCTTTAATCGAGTTGTGCGAATATTTATTGAATGTATTAAATTTTAAATGTGTCCCTTTAGGATAATTTACAACATCGTTTTGGAAGGTATCGTTGATTATCTGTGTTAGTTAATTATAAAATAATACAAAATCTGAATGGTAGTGGAATGAGATGACAACAAGACAATATCTTTAAGATAAAAGTTAAATGAAAAAGCTAACAACAAAGATAGATGGAAAGATATTGTGTAGAAGACTAAGAGCTCGAATGAACCGCAAGGCGTGGGTAGACGTGAATATATTTTATGAAAAGGGAAACTGAGTTAATAAATTTCACCCCCGGAATGGTGATGTACAATTTCTAATTGTACCTTTCACATATAACTGACGATGATGAAAAACGATAGAAATGCATCTCTCTGAAGATAGTGAAGATACTTTCTGTCTGTGCAGTAATGCATTTCGTGTCAGTTTGATTATCATCATGTGGAAATGACGCAGGAATATGTTTGTTTCGAAGGAAATTCAAAACTGTCAGATAAAATGTGAAATGTTACAAAACTAGAACACTCCAATCGATTTAATTTTCTCGGCGAGCAAATCTGCGCCACACATAACTTTCGTTACTATAGCAGACGTTGCCTCCTTCTGTTGTGTAAATTCGATTTGTCGGTTTTCAGAACCTGTCCGTTAAACAACAACCGTTCAAAAATGATTACTGCTAATTCCCGGAACAGTTTACGAAGTTATGGCTCGAAGTTGGCGGCTGTAATTTCCATACTGCTTCCTCCTAAATATTTATAGATAATAACGATCAACGTTTGCTCTGAACGCATTTAAGATAAGCCCGTAATTTACATTATAAAGTTGTATGATAATTACGTAGCCCAAAATAATTAGAATGCCATCCCCCGTGCCCATTAACCAGTTAAACCTGTGTTCTCTGCGGGAATTGCTTGATTGAGGGTTAACACTGGGGCAGCAATTTTGAGGGAAGACATTCATGTAGGATGTGGCTTCCGCTTGATAGATCTCCCTGCATTTATAAAACCACTGAAATTTCACATTTCATTGTCACCGAATTGCATTGAAAATTATCATTTTCAGGACGTCTAAATGTTATTTCATTTCTTAAATTAATTACTGACTACAATATTGTAATCTGTTAGTTTAATAATTAAAAACAGGCTTTATCAAATAAATTCTGCAGGTGGTCTTTAATAATGTTCTCAAGGATAATTGCTATGTTGGATGTTTTAAATATTCATGATTCCAGCACACTCTCTGTATAAAGAGGTCAGATCAAATATAGGTGTTAATAGTAGTGCAATAAGAATGGTCTATTAAAGTGATAGCATTCGTTTGATTGCAGGAAATTAAGTCGATAACCTATACAGTTAGGGGTATGAATAGATTCACGGAAACTGAACTAGATCCTTTCATTCATAAACAGAGTTACGCTTTGACAATTAATTTTAGCTGTACTCAATACATTTTCCATAATTAAAGTAGGTTCTTGTCCGATGAAAATTATATCACGAAGCTCAATTTCAGCTGCGTAGGTGACTCATCGAAAAAGCAAGCGTATGATCACATGGTTTCAGAAAATCACTATGAATTATGGGCCAGTTGCCCACATGAAAAGTGTTACGTAATCGGAATATCCGTCAACAAACTGTATAAAAGGAGACTGCTTTCCACGATAGCATACAGCAAGTAGCCGTATGATCGTCAACATCTCCGAAAGTCTGAAGCCGAAAGTAGTATTTATTGAGTGTCATGATGTAATCAAACTCCGAACACCCGTCCGTCTCTCTGTATCCAGTACCATGGTTTGGGTGAGAACAAACAGAAAGTCTGACGTTAAGAAACAAAAATATATTAAAAAGTGATAAATTAAGAGTAAAAATTCAATTGAAGAAGAAGAAGAGGAAAGCGCAAATCTTCTAGATGAGAGACGAAAGTGCAGAACAAGTAGGTAGTTAAAAAACTAAAAGTACTGCGGACGATGGACGAACGAAAAATTAAGAAACTTCTTTTCTACCAGAAGAAGAAAATATAGATCAAAAGTAAATTCCAGAGAAAATCGTTGCGCGAAAAGAAGAGAGTTTGAAAACAAAGAGCATTGACGATGTGAAAGAACGAAAAAGGAGAAGAAAACAAAGAGCAATAATGACTGAACATAATTGGCATGTAGAAAGACAAAGATGAATTAAAAAAATTAAATATTATTAGGTGTTGAAGCTGGCGACTTAATTTTTTTTTAGTTTAAATCGTGAAAGGATGAAGAAATTTTTCTCTGCTGCAAAAAAAGAGGAAGACATAAATCGACAGAGAGAGAGAGAGAGAGGGAAGGAAGCCAATTCGGGAAATGAAGATACAAAATGCAGCAGCAGAAAATTAATCAATTCAAAACAACTGCGGTCGTGAAATATAAAAATTAAATTGAAGAAGACGACACAAAGCCAAAAGCGACATTAACGATGTGGAAGAATGAAAAAGAAGAAGAAAATAAAGAGCAGTTATAACTGAATATAATTGACGTACAGAAAGACAAAGATGTATTAAAGAAAAAATATATTATTAGGTGTTGAAGCTGGCGATTTTTCTCTGCTACAAAAAAGAAGAAGACATAAATCTCGAGAGAGAGCGGGAAAGAAACCAAGTCGGGAAAAGAAGAAATAAAACGCATTAGCAGAAAATTTATCAATTCAAAACAATTGCGGTCGAGAACATAAAGATTAAATTGAAGAAGAGGACGACACAAATGTTCAAAGTGAGAGACAAAAGCGCAAGACAAATAATTAAAAAATTAAAAGTACTGCGGATGATGGGTGAATGAAAAATGGAGAGATTTCTTTTCTGCCCGAAGAAGAAAATATAGATCTTCGAGTTGAAGATCTGAAATACATCCTGCAAAAGAAGAGAGTTTGACAACGAACGTGAAAAAGCGAGAACTGGCGAAAACGAAAAAGAAAATAAGGGCAGTATTAATTGAGAATAATTATTGAGAATATTATTAGGTACTAAATCTGGCGACTTAAATTTTACTAAAGTTTTTTAACAGTTTAGGACGCGACATCTGACGGCCGATTTTTGAAATTGCAGTGGAGTACTCAAGCTACTCTTTTCTTGACGGGGCCCTAAATAGAGCCGAAACAGCTGTCAGGACGCTCGAGGAATCCATTGCAATCAAAACCGACAAATTTTTAAAGCACATTAGTTTAAATCGAATTTAAAAGCCAGCTACTTAATTGCTGACCAGATGCTGCATAACGTATTATTAATTTTGAAGAAAAAGAAATAGTTTAAAATTTATCGATGGTTTATTTTTAAAGAAAATGTCACACTAACACAGTTCTTTTTGAGCCAGTGTAAAAGCAGCTTTTCCGTGTTGACGTGATCGTGATTTCATAATATGTATGTTCGAGTCATTAATTAGTTGCCAAAACTTGTGTCTCAAATGTTTTCGGAGCAAGATGAAATTAGTTCACCATTTGATGAATTTGAATGAATTCAGAACTTCAGGTGACAAATGTATTTGAAGTTTCTTTTTTATTTATCGCATCGTACATGTCTCAATTTTTGGTCTAAGTTGGAATTACTTAGAAACTAAGACCGCCGATCGAAACATTCCCAAAGCTTGTTTGCCAATTAGCTATGTTATTAAAAACTAACAACTTAAATTAATATTGATCAGATTTCTTCCATTCATGCAAGATCAATGAAACTACCTTCTAATTTACCTTTAAGGGAATGTATCGCGAGATGATAAGTCGCACCTAATATTTAATATCGAATATTTCGAGGCACTTCCTTTTTAAACAAGAAAGAAAAAGATCAATAGCGGAAATTCAACGAATTTAGTTGCGAAAGTCGTTGATAATGCAAACAAAAGTTTCGCAATCACGCTGAACTAGTCCGAAACAAAAACAAGAAAGCAAATCTTCTTTTCTTAAATGAAAATTAGGGCGAAGTTCTAATGATGTGCCTGAATTTCAAAGAATAGCAGCGTATAAGGATTCGTTAAAAAGGAAATCACATAAAAGATCGCTATTGATTGGCCTCGTAGCATTTCGGAGAAAGAACATTTTGGATTCTTTTACGAAAACAGTTTCGTTATAATATACTGATTAACATAATATTTTCATAGAATGTATTATAGTTAATTAGTGTCATGTATTATCCTATTTTAGTACCAGGAGTGAATAATTTCTAGGGTGCAGCTTTTATTTCAAAGAACGTTAAGCACTGTTGCTGAAAGTTGTTCGGGTTTCCAAATGGTATCAGGTTTTATTTGCCGACAGCAGTTGAGGCGAAATGCAATTCGAGATTGTCCACATACTATTATCCCGAAAGTGTGACAGGAATTTCATTGCTTCTAAGCACTGCAAATTTTGTATAATTCCTTGCGACTTTACGACCCCCATTTGCTCAAGCTCGCAATGGCTTATTGCACAGCCATGCGCCCCTCATTTATCTACATTGTCTAGCTGACCAAATCCATCAACAACTGAGAAGAAATTTCCTCTCTTTTAAATAAAAATAAAAACCGAAACGTTTTACTTTATTCGCGGAAAAAAGGACTCCTTATATTCTTAAAGGGCAATGGTACAATGGGAACTTGAAAACTAGACCGCTTCAAAATGAAACTTAATGTTTCTGCGTTCCTTTGAAGTCGAGGGAAATTTATTCACGTGCAGACGACCTTCAATATTTACTTCATCGATTGTTTCCGGCGAAGGAAGAGGAAACGCATTTAAACTTGATCACGGCGTTTTAATGTACTTTATGCATCGGCATAAATAATTCATGGCGGTGAATGCGTTCGAAATTCGAGATGAATAATTCATGCATCATTTAGGTAAAATAATAAGCTCGCATGATTGGCTTTATGAATATGCCAAAATGAGTGTTATTTATTAATAATAGCGCCAATTAGTGCCGATTATATTCAAACTGAATAGCTGCACCATTTTAATTATTAAAAAAAATGCACAGTAATTATATCGGCTTTTGAATGAAAACAGAAATCCGCATGTAATAGAAAACAGAAGCTACAAATAAATTATTAGTACCAACAAAACGAGAAAATCTATTCTGATAAAAATAATATTAAAAAGAACAAATATGAAGATGCTACTATGCCGGTTCGAAGCCATTTCTCCATAAGATTTAACACAGGCCTCGAAATTGCAATTTTTGCGCGGATGATGGTCAGGGGGGTGAGGTAAGAAGTGGGAGGGAGGTCGCGCGCAAGCGGCAGCAGAAGTGAGACGCGGGCAAGCCGGAAAGTTTCTGAGCAGTTTATAAAATAACAGGTAAAGCAGGTACCAGTTTATAAAACAGGTAGCAGTTTATAGATATGGTAGATAAGAGCAAAAATGACGTTAGGCATGTCATGTCATCGGTGCTCGGTTGTTGTCTCGGGTATTATATACTGTTACCTGTATTCGGAAACTGCTACCAGTCTCTGAGCAGTTAAATGCAGTTTATAGTTATGCTTATGACAGGTAACAGTATAAAATACCCGAGACAACAACTGAGCAGTTATTTTATAAACTGCTCAGAAACTGCTATCTGTTTCCGGCTTCTGCTGCCGCTTGCGCGCGACCTCCCTCCCCCTTCTTACCTCACCCCCTGACCCCATCCGCGCAAAAATTGCAATTTCGAGGCCTGTGTTAAATCTTATGGAGAAATGGCTTCGAACCGGCATAGTATATCTACTGTCATCACTTCATTTTTTCCTTAATAGTAGTTAGAGTAAGTGAAACTTAATTGATTACACCCTGTATACATGATAATCAAGGCTTAGAATACGGAGTGTATCATGCGAAACGTAAGTTTTAAAATTTCAAGTCTGAGAAAAATGGTAGTCGTAATGAAATCTTTTATAATTCATACTGAAAGTGGGCCAGTAAATTTAGATTTATAGCATCCGCGTACAACTTTTTACGCGTTCACAAACAAAGAAAAATCTTACACGATATAAAAGTTCTGTTTTTATGTGTTAAGATTCTTACGACTTCATGCATTTTAGCTTGAATTATGCAAAGCCGAAAAACTCAAAATGCTCCGGCGTATTACCGCATCGTTTCTAGCATTTGCGGCTTGAAATTGCACCGTCAATAATTAAGCTAATGCACACGGCAAACTCGACGTACCTATCACTGAAATATTTAGCAACAACGTTTCCTCTTCCGGTGCCAGATAGAGCTCGGAGATTTTAAAGCTGACTTAATCTGATTTATGGTCCTAAATCCACATTTCATCGAATCGAGTTTTCTATGCGCGTCCGTAATTCATAGCCGCCGAAAATTATATACACCGAACCGACGAAGTTCGGAGGGCAAACAAAGCGTCAGCTTTTCTCTCTTTCTACGGGCGAATTTATCTTTCCGTCTATGCAAAAATAGAAACTGAACACTATTAACGTGATTTATTAATCTGGAAAGAACTCGTTATATTTTGCTGGCTTAGGTTTTTCAATATATTTCATAGCTTCTCGCTGCAAGTATGAATTTAGCCAACCAATAAAATAAAACACTTTCGAAAGTTTTAGGGATCCGTATTGGCTAAAGAGATTTCGGAGAATCAGGTGCGTTAAATGTTTCTCAATTTCCTTTTTCCTTTCTATAACCAATCTATCCCTACATCACTTTTTGTCCGTTTCGAAACCATCAGAATCAGTTGCCCACCGAAATAGTGATCGGTTTTGACAACTTTATCAAGCGTAAAACTTTGATGAGTGCATGCTTTTGACGGTTTCGAAACCGTAAGAAAGTGATGTAGGAACAGATCTTTTAAATTAGCGTCCATTTTGGCGCCAAATAGGCGGCATTGCGGTTGAAAAGTTCATTTAAGTTATTCATAATATTTTTCCAAACACCCCATATTAACGTGGGAATCTAACGGCCAAACGGCCTACGTGCCGATCGTCGCATTTCACAATGTTGTGCAATATTGCGTCAGTTAGATTATGCGTTGTTATTTAGGCATACAGTATATCTCCGTTTCACTCGGTTTACTAGATAAATCTGTTTTCAATCCTAACGACTCCTGTCTGAACTTGTGGTAGCGGAAGAACGCGAAGTTCGCTCGCAGTCAGTCTCTCTTCAGAACTCCCAACGTACGGCTCGTGTATTTGTGATTTTTATCTTGGTACTCCTTTTTCACGAGATTCTGTGAAGGAAGAAGGAATCGGAATTTCTCCGAGATTTGCAAACGTACGTGAGGGAATTACAAACTTGTTACAACAAAAAGCTTCTCAAAAGCCTGTCCGGTCGTTGAAACGAGGGACAGGTATGTCTGTGGCCATTTTGGGTCCTTGTCGAGGCATAACGCGTATATTTTTCTTCCATCAGGCTTCTAACTCGAGTTCCTGTGGTAGTTTTACCTATCCGGTATAACCGGGATAACCCTTGAGGACGTAAGAAAAGGCTGGTTTCCGGTTTTTGTATCGATCGAAGTTTCGCAACCCGGTCTACCCTCCACCTGTGAAAGTGGAAACAGTAACTTGTTATGTATCTATTCTTTTTCTTCTTAGCGTTTCATCGCGTCCTTTTTAATGTGGGGGATGCAATACGCTGAAATGAATGGCGGTACCTTCTAAATACTGTCACGAAGCGTCGCGGCGGCGCTGATGACGGTGGAGGCTGCGACGGTGACGCTGGTGGTGGCGGCGCTGATGACGGTGCGGCGGCGGCGATGGTGATGTTGGGGATCCCCTCGTTGAGCTGGCACTAGTGCCCACTGAGTCGGTCCGATGGCTCGACTGCCTTCCCAATTTTGGCCCATCACTTTAAATACACGCTTTTTGCCTGTTCGAGCGTTGCATTTTTTCGTCACCTGCCCTGTGTCTTTTTGCATCATTCGTATACGCGCGTGGCTCCGTTTGTAGCAATCCGCTGATGTGTTATTATGAAATATGAACCTTATTGTGTTTACATTCGACACCGTGAGAATTTTTTTGAATCAAAAGTAATAAACTCGTATTACAAAACTCATATCTATGGCAACGAATAAACTCCAATGTATTCCAGCCTATGTTCTATTTGAAAAAGTTTATTTTTTACTGTTGTAGAATAATAGTATATTATTCAATGACCGAGTAATGATGGTTATTAATCACGAGAATGAAAGTTTGCAACGCTTCGCTCGTGTTGCAAACTTTCGTTCTCGTGATTGATAGCCATTACTCGGGAGTTGATTACTATACTTTTTCCACGACTATTAATGAAAATTTTAAATATTTTTTGACAGCACGCGGTCGAAAACAAATCTGACTTTTATAGACGGTGCAGTAAAAGGGAACTTATTTGATTGTTTTCATTGGTGGTTGCAATGATACTATTATTCAACGGGCCATTGAGTAATAAACTTCAATACTCAATGGAAAAGTGTTGAGTAATGACAATATTGTTAAATAGTCGTGGACACATTTATATATTCTACAGTTATAAAGTGAACACTTTTTTTACGTCAGTTTTAGATACTAAAACTTTTGCTGGGTGAAAATTTGAAGATTTCTCGTAAAAACACATAGAAGATGTGGCAACGTTGAAGGTCAACGCACTAAATAGGAACATATGATTGTTGTCTCACTTGCAGTGTATGGAAGTTTTCTTATTATTATGCAGTTATTATTCACAATTCAGTTTATAGTACAGGCGCAGCCAAGAAAAAGAGGACACTTTCTTTTGACGTCAATTTTAGGTACTAAAATTTTTGTTGGGTGTTTGTAATTAGGAGCTGATACTTACGGATAATTACAACCACACCGCAAAAGTTTTATGACCGATTGCACCAATATCTTAAACAGAACTTAAAATTTAAGTGGTGTTTGGACTATGATATTATTTATAGGTTCAACAACATGTTAGTCACATTCTAATTGATACTTAAGTTGAAGTTTAAATGTCAATCAGAATGTATTTGACATTATACTGACTACAAGTAAAAGTAATATTCTAAACATAAAACTTAAATTTAAGCTCTGACGAGAAGTGACACCAATCAGTTTGCTGTCAGCTACCGTGTAATCAGCCAAAAATACGCTTCTCCGACAAGCGTTTAGCTTGGGATACGAAAAGGGTACTTAAAAAAAATAATAATATTTAATTTCATTTAATACTATTATCGTAGCTATATCAAAAATGTCTCCCAGGATATTTAATGCAACTGCTTACGTTTCTTTCCAATAAAGAAAAACGATCCTGATATCTTGGTGAGGTACTCACGCGCTCAGGATCTTTATCGCGTAGCTTATTTACTTCAACGTGTCTTAATGGAAATTTTGGCTAAAATTTTGGCGATTTTACTCCTTATCGCCTGAGATTGTTTATACTAACAATTAAAGCGTGAAATTATTTCGTGAATAACCCTGAAGTCATTTTATTTAAATATAAAAAAAATTGAGTTCCAATTTTCGACTGTTTACAAAAAAGCGTTGCAGCACTGAGTTTAGCTGAACATGTCCAGTTTTGACAAGCAAATACGTATTTCCATACAGGGAAAAAACAATTCATCAAAATTAATTATGTTATAATAATTTTAGGCATAAAATAAACAACAAGAAATTTTGTAGGCGCTTAAGCTATAAAACTGTAATCTAAATGTTTAAAACTTAATCGACTAAGCTTTTTCTTAAATAAAATTTTGGACGATTGCCTAAAGATCCGGGCTTTACTTATCACTACTAGCTTCTTTTCTGATAATCGAATATAATTATTGATTGCTCTGAGAAATTGTGGATCAGCAACGGTGGAAAAAAGTAGGTACCTGTGTTGATTTGCTTTTTCTTGCAGACATATTGTACAACTTTCTGCAATTTGTTTTCCTTATAAGTAGTATTGTATACTTTTGATGGTTTCCCTATTTGTTTCAACTATTAGTTTAGTACTTGCCTTTGCCATCTGATTTCCATAGTGACATTTATTTATTATAATGAAAAACTTCACAAAACCTGCACGATTTGCAAGACAATTGTCTGTTTGTAAGGAACTGATATTCTGTACAGGTAATTGATGGAATTTTAAACAGAATGCAATTATAAACAAAACATGATGAAACGCGTTCGAATCTGGAGGGTGAACACTTGTGCGCTGAGTTGCAACATGATTAAACCTGCCGATTTTGATCGTAATTAATCAGAGTTTTTCGATCTAATAACTAAATAAAAGACGAGCTGATGTCGAAAGTTGGTATCACACAGTCAGAAGATGTATGACCTTAGACACATTGGCAGAATTGAAATAAAAAAAAAAAGTCTTAGGTCCGATTTTACAATCGTCGGATAAGCATTAGTATTGGTATAACGTGACATAGGTGTGACGTAGATATGGAGGAACATTAAAGGATATTTGGCGAACAGTTATTCCGTTCTTATTCCACGATTGTAAAACTGGGCCTTAGTGTGATCGGGACAAGTTCCAAGTTCCGTTTCTCTTCGTATCCAGTGCCATGGTTTGGTGAGCAAGAATTAATTTAATTGCAAATTAGTTAACGGCAACCAACAATTGCTTTCATTGATGTACAGAATGCCGTTTCTACTCTATAAAATATTTGAGTTTGTTTTTATTATATTTATATATTATATTTCAATTTTATGTTTGTCTAAATTAGCGATTCTCAAAATGATTCTTAGAAACTAAAATTTAATAACATTGTTCACGTCGACAGTAGAGAACAAGGCGGCAAATAAAAATTTACATGCAAAGCCAACTAGGTACAGTTCTTTTATACCCACTTTGTATAACAATTATGATTAACACGGACATTTGTTTAGACAATTCTTTCGGAGCTGTTAAAAACAGATTAGTGAGCTAAACGAGGACAAACAATACGCAATTAGGGATGGGCCTATAATCCGAATTGATGGAATTGTTTTTATTCTTATCAATAAACAAACTTTCATAAGAGTTTAATTCCTTATTGTTCGACACTGCTTTAATGAGTTTGAGATATACAGGGTGGGGTCTAGGAACTTCCTTTTTTTGAAGTAAATAAAATAAAAAATTGTAGCTGATATGCATGTTTTTTTGTTTTATATTGAAAGTTGTAGTTTTAAACAAAACATCTGTAAGGTGATGTCCAACGTTTCCTATACACTGACGCAACCAATTTCTGAAGCTCCTCTCTACGCGTTCTAATATCTCCACCGGAATTCGGGCTATTTGCTGCCGAATAAGATTTTTCAATTGAAGCAGGGTTGTAGGGCGGTGTTCGTAAACCTCTGTCTTGAGGTAACCCCATAAAAAAATCACACGGCGATAGATCGGGCGAACGTGGCGCCCATGGAATGTCACCTCGATTCGAGATGAGCCGTCCGGGGAACATTGCCTTAACAACTATCATCGAAACTTTGGCTGTGTGGACCATCGTACTATCCTGTTGGAACCACACGTTTTGTACGCGCATTTCTTCAGGGGCTGGCTCGAAAACACATCATCATCATCTCGAATCGAGGTGACACATTCCGTGGGCGCCACGCTCGCCCGATCTATCGCCGTGTGATTTTTTTTATGGGGTTACCTCAAGACAGAGGTTTACAAACACCGCCTTACAACTCTGCTTCAATTGAA
The DNA here is from genome assembly GCA_958336345.1 of Dorcus parallelipipedus. NCBI lineage: Eukaryota > Metazoa > Arthropoda > Insecta > Coleoptera > Lucanidae > Dorcus > Dorcus parallelipipedus. The sequence goes on from OY284476.1 coordinate 8,253,832, forward strand.
GAATCTAATTCGGCAGGAAATAGCCCGAATTCTGGTGGAGATATTAGAACCCTTAGAGAGGAGCTTCAGAAATCGATTGCACATTATCATCATCTCGAATCGAGGTGACACATTCCGTGGGCACCACGCTCGCCCGATCTATCGCCGTGTGATTTTTTTATGGGTTACCTCAGGGCAGAGGTTTACAAACACCGCCCTACAACTCTGCTTCAATTGAAGAATCTAATTCGGCAGGAAATAGCCCGAATTCTGGTGGAGATATTAGAACGCGTAGAGAGGAGCTTCAGAAATCGGTTGCATAGAAAATGGTGGACATCACCTCACAGATGTTTTGTTTAAAACTATATGATGTAAAATTTGAAATTATGTTCTTTCAATGTAAAACAAAAAAACATGTATATCAGATATAATTTTTATTTTATTCACCTTCAAGAAAAGGAAGTTTCTAGGTTCCACCCTGTATTTCAAGCATTGTCATGACCAGTATTGTAAATATATTTCTATTTTATGTACGACTGTATGATTGTGTTATCCTATGTCTTTCAATGTATGCGAACTGTTATGAATAAATAGATTTCAGAACTCAAGATACCACGGTCGAAACTATTTTTCATTACAGGAGATATTGAACTCATTACTTTAAATTGCAGCGCTGTAATAAAGGCTGGATAGCTGAACCCAACGGAATGAAAGCAAATGTATTTGTGAACCTTCGCAGACAGAAGAAATTTATTCATGTGTCGCGAATATTTCTTTCGCCGATTATTCTTAAGAGCTAGATTTAATCGGGATATTTACTTGTGTTAGTTTATATTTTCGCTTTCTTTTTCTTCTAAATACATAAATATCGATTAATTTGAAGAGACACAGTATACCTTTAAGCACATAAATATGTATACAGGTGGGCAACATGACCCTCATTGCATCAATAAGAATTCTTAAGTTGCAAGTTTTTTTTTCTGAGAGAAAAAATCGTATTTGCCTTGTTTACTGATAAATCGTTTGAACATGTTGAAGTAAATTTTTGGATAATTTTACATTTTAAAATACATAATCCTGATAAAAGTACACCATACATAAACACTTAAATACATATGAAATCTAATCTACAGAAAGACACGGTTTTGCTTTAGTTGCTTGGCAGTCAAGGAATTCCAACTCATTGTGTTGAGATAAAGGCAAACTGTCAGAACGTGTGTGCTAATTTAATATTGCTGCAATTAGAATTGCAGACACCCATAATTAATTGAACAGTCTCTTATGAGCGAGAATACGAGGAAACGCAATTCACAAGATTGCTAGGTGTGTTGAGTAAACGTCATTCTGACTTTTAGGTGCATTATTTTATCGTGCCGTTCGTAACGCTGTCTATGTAGGTCACCGGGGATTTATTGAACTTTTCTTTCAAAATGTGACGTCTTTTTGTTGCAATAGAAATTTAATTTATTTGCACGAACCGATTTCAACAAAATATGTTCATTGAACCGAAGAGAGAAAACAACCATTCTTTTACAGGCACCGCACAGACCGTTTGGATTAAGAAGTTTTCCGGAATCTTTTTCTGACGACTGTCATACAACATTGCCTGTCGCCTCGTGAGCTTTTCGCCCGCCAAATAAAAACGAAAAGTCAAAACACTTCCGGACTTGTTAGCACCCAGTGTGACGCCAGCGCGAAGGAAACAAATACAGATCAATTTAAAGTAAATTGAAAATCTCTGTTACATCTGATAGGACAGAATGAGTGATTACGCCAGGCTATTGTTCGATTGGTTCGCATAGGCAGGCGGTCAGGGTGTCGAGAAAACGGGCGTTATCCAATCTACCACGTAATATACCATCGCGGCAGGATAAGCATGGGCTGTCGACCTCCTAAGTTAGCTAAACGTATCCATGATGCGAACGATAAATTACAATTTCCATTTTATTACCGTCAAATAAAATCTCAAATATTATGATTTACAAGGGAAGAGAAATATTTGAATGCGGTTCACACTTTCTATAGTATGTAATCGCAGAAGGGTCGCCACCCCTAAGATTATCGAATATTATTTGCAATAAATCTAGCAAAAATTAATCATATCTTCGAAATGTCCCTTCATGTATATGATGTATATGATGCCACCCACGCAGTAGCAGACCCGATCCAAAAACACCCCAATCCCTTGAGGGTAGGCAACTTAAGTCACTGCGGTGACCTAAATGAGCGGGATCAAAAGGGGGACTCGCACAGATGCCGCCACCTCGCAGTCGCAAATTACAAAAGGGGCTCGGGTTTTGAAAATATAAACGATACGGTGATTTTTGTTATTGAATAAATTTAATAAGTCTATATAACTCTTGAAACATATAATGTATAAGTTATTAAAGACTTTCGTAAGACTACATGATACACATACAAGGTAAACGTAGATATAATTTATGGTACTTTACTAAAGAAATTTTGACATGATTTAAACGTTTCGTGCCTTACATATACGAGAACAGACATTACGCACAATTTAAATTCATGGGCGTTGTTTCCAACAAACTTCGCTATTAATGGGCCAGCAAATACAGATGAACACAACATGCGGTAACTGTAAAGTGAAACTGGACTTGCTACCACAATTCTCAGATCTACGGAATTACATCGCAAATAAATTACGAAGAGTAGTTAGATAATTTTGAACGCTCACCACGAAATAGAACACAGCAACTCATTTTTTAACGAAAATAAATGTAGTTATTTTAGAGCTCCGTTTATGTAGAGAAAATACCCCACGCTATTAAATGTTTCAGAGAATTTAAGTGCATATTCCTACGAATCAGGTTGAAAGTAATTAATTAATGAAGATTAAAGGACTACAACAACTTGGCGCAAAATACTTAAGTAATAATAATGTACGTAATGTACTGAGACAATATTTCAAGCTTTCGCATTTCCTTTCAAGAAATGTGCACTTACATTTTCCATTTAAATACGTTAGGTTCTTTTCTAAATTTACTAGTACTTACATATATGTAAACATTTTTAGAATTTGTGTATTCTCCAATAAAAGTATTTGGAGTTGCAACTAGAATCAGAACATGGCCCACTGCAACTAGGACATTTAAATTCCAAATGAATATTACTGGCTTTAGGAGAAATTTCTGATATAAATCTTATAAAGGAAATCATTTCAGAGAAATCAATGTTTTTTCACAAAGTTTCACGGTCATTTATCTTGCAAAAGGATATCGGGGACCGCAAATACGATTGCGCTCATATTTTGTTCGCCGTTGCCAACGTAATAAATTTACTTTCAAGTAACGTTAAAATTCGCGACGGAACAAATAGATTTTCATTCGGAAAAAACTCCGTACGAAATTTATTATAGAGGCAATATTTTATACTTTGTAGAGGAGCATTTATATTGACATTTAAGAAATTTCAACCAGGACGAAACACCTAATGATTGGTACAAGTACAAGTATAAGTACAAGTACTAAGGACTTATAGTTGTACTTAAGTACATGCAACAAATACAGTACTTGTACTTATATTAAAATACTTAAGTACTTGTACTTATAAAATAAGTACATTTATAAGTACCTACTATTTACTGTTACCCTCTACGGAATAACACAAAAGTGAAAATGAGATTGTTTTTAGTTTAAAGACGTTGCGTAGAACATGTTTATAATATAACGAGTTAAATTTATCTCACTTTGAAGGTGAGAAACACATAAATGACTTAGAAATGTTATAATAATGATTTTTAATGTTTTTCTCTAATATGGTTGGAAGAAGTTTTGATATTTTATGTTTTATTCATTAATTGTTGCAAAAAGAAAGATAAAGACGTGTAAGATTTCCAAGATGGAGTTAAAAAGGCAGACACTTCACTTCTGCTTCCTCACTTAAATTACACTATTACATTACAAACCATATTGAGGATAGAGGAACCGCAAGCTGTTACCGTTTCACTCATGTATTTGTGATTTTTATCTTCGTTCTCCCCTTTTCACGAGATTCTGTGAAGGAAGACGGAATCGGAATTTCTCCGAGATTTGCAAACGTACGTGTTAACACAAAAAGCTTCTTGAAAGCCTGCCCGGTCGTTGAAACGAGGAACAGGTATGTCTGTGGCTATCTTGGGTCCGTGTCGAGCATAACGCGTATATTTCTCTTCCATTAGGCTTCTAGCTCGAGTTCCTGTGGTAGTTTTACCTATCTGGTATAACCGGGATAACCCTTGATGACGTAAGAAAAGGCTGGTTTCCGGCCCACCACTTGTGAAAGTGGATTCGTCCTACAAGACGACGCTACTTTGGTGACGTTGCTACATTGACTTACGGCGCTAACCTCCGCGAGAGGGCGCTCCGACACTGTTGACAGCCGAGTGTCATTACGCCGGATCCTGATTACAGGTCGGATTTACTTCAATTATTCTTTTTTTTTAATTATCCATTTGGGTTGGCTCAATTTCCGCGGCGTTGCAATTTTTATTCTCATTTTGCGGTGCATAGTTAAATTTGTTTAAGTTAATTGTAAACGAAGAACAGATCTGTTTGACGGAAGATTTCTAACTAGTCAAATTATCATTATCATTAACTTTCTGCGTGTTCGTGTAACTGGGCCCCGTTTGAGTCCCCTTCTTTTTATTAACTCTGTTTTTATTATATTGTTTTTACCAAATTTTTTAGCAATTTCAATAAAAGCAAGAGTGCTCAGCTGGTGCTTTTTATTTTATTCACCTTGCCCACCTTTTGCTTTGGGGTTACGTCGAACCTTCCTTCTCCAAGAGCTTTGCCGAGTGGTGCTGGAGAAACGTCAGTCACTCGCAGTAATTTGCTGGCCTACAGATAGGTAGCAAAATCCTTGAGTGCTTGTCCCTCAGTTGGATTTGGGAAACTAATAATAAATTACTTACACAAAATACTTAGGTACTTTTTATGTGAGATGAGTCTAGTCTCAGATCCGTTGTAAAAGGTACCCCACCATAATCAAGTCGGATTTTGTATTCGATGGAAAGCCTACTAATCGAATCACATCTTATAAAATCAGTTGTCTCGGTGTTTGGTTGATATGAACGAGCAGTATTTCACCCAAACATCTTTGAACAGTAACAGAATTTTTCTGAATGAAATAAAGACCTGAATGTTCTCCAGTTCTTATTGTGCCCCGTACCAACATTCATAATGCCAATAACTGTTGGTCTTCGAGCGTACAGATCCACATTATGAAGACGATTACTATATTACCAGCAGTCAATTTATCTTTACAGTAAATTGTATTAAGGGTTCGATTTCAATGATTATCTTTTGGTGTTCTGATATTGGCCAACTCAGTTCTTATCACGGCCCAACATCTCTTTCCACAAATGGATTCTGACACTTTCCATTCTTGGGAAACGGTTGTTTTCGTCCACGATTTTCCTCTACCTTCCAATTGACCTACACATCTCCAAGTCTTTAATTTAAATCGATGAGGGTACTGCTACCTACCTTCTAGCAGCAACATTGTGGGAGGAGAAATAAACTAGTTCAATGGGACGGGGTAGGTTCGAATAAAAAGTTAAAAGGCTCATGTAATTAAAAAAGAAGAGAACTGAATTGCTTGCAGAAATTACCTGACCACATCACATCCGCCAGGCTTCGAAAAGCAATGAAAAGATGCTTTCGTTCACGTGGAGTGCCTAGTTCCAGATCACGGATTAAGATTCACAAACACACCGCTCAAGAGAACAACAAAATGGCATCCAGCCAACAACACTATTACGCGTCTAACAGAAAACTGAAACGATCCTGCGCATAATCAGAATATCAGGCACGAAGGGAAGTCGCATGACCCAAGTTGATCTATCAGAGAAACCTTCCCGAAAAATCAATAAAATCGACTTGGCGGCGTGAAGGCGACACGCCGTTTCAGCGGCCATATTGAAGGAGACAAATTGCGTCTTATGAAAGTTACACTGTAACAGTAGTTTCGGTTTTGGGTGCAAGTAAATCATCAACAAATGGAACAGTTGCTGCACAGGTTCTCATGCAACATTGTATTTGATTTATGTTGCATTTAAAATATGTATATCTTTCTTAATTGTCTGTTTCTTTACTATCCCTTTTTATGATGTATCATGAAATCATGATGCTTTTCCCAGCTTTGTTAACAAAATCGATTATTTAAGTTTTCGTACAATTCTTTGTAAATAGGATACGTAGGTATTGAAAAATCGGTTTAGATATTTACTAAATTGGAGAGTTTGCTTTATGAACATTCGAGACGCACGTCTCCTCGGGAATCCCTTTTTCAGAGCTCTTTGAATTATAAATAGAACTGAAAATAACATTCTAACAATACCCAATTTAATTGGATGCACTTGTGATACGTCCTGTTGCTTTGATCATTTTCCATGGGAAGTCTGAAAGCGACTGCCACTGCATTATAAAGCGTTAAAATATTGAAAACCTCGTGCAACTTACGATGTATAAAATATTCCTCTGCCAAGTTTTCGTTTCCTTAAGGCGCGATTCTGTTGAAGGCAGCTTATGAAGCGCTATGGCAAGAGAAACGGGAAGAGGAACTTGATGCGCATAAAAATATAACAAAGAAATTTATGACGTAATGCCCTGAATATCCGCTCTCGGTGGAGATGCAACCGACGATGAAACATAATATAAATGAACGACGATGCATAACTTCTTTTTCTCGCCAGTTCTACCGTGGTGAGGTGTTTCTGACATTTGCCTTGTATTTATAAAACCATGTATATTAGTCATGTCATGAGTAGTTACTAAATTGTACAAGACAAATAGTCTTTATAATATACAGGGAGGGCCAACAGTGCGTGGGCGGAAGATTGTGGCTTTATTGTTGAATATTTTTAAAATCTGTGTACGCACTAACATACATATGGGTTAGATGCACAATCTAAAATTATTTAGACAAATACAGGGTGTCCCGTAAGAGTGTGGCAACCCTAACTTGTGTTTTTTTTAATGGAACACCCTATATATTATTGCACGATTCGATAGCTCGTCATTAGTGGATGAAAATAATACCGGGTTTTTTTGATCTAAAGTTTATGGTTCTCGAGATATTGATGATTTATCGTTAAAAAATGGCAACATTTGTGACTCTGTAAATTATTTATTTTTAAATATTTGACTTTGAAATTTGGTAAATACATTATCTAACTATTGGGAAATAGAAAGGCATGCACAATCGGAAATTTCCTTTAAAACTTTATACAGGATGATGCATTACGCAAAAGACCATTTTTCTAAAAAAAATTAAATAGAACGCCCTGTATGTAATCACACTATTTTAAACACCTTTTGTTGAAGTTTCTCACGGCATAAGTTTTTTTATGATTGGCTATTAAACTTTAGATGTAGGAATTTTTTAAAATTATAAATTGAAAAAACGAAGCTATGATTGTAATTTAATAACGAAAACCTAAAGTTTCTTTGATTCATATTCGTATATTACAGCAACAATAACAACAAACTAAAACTTAACTAACAAAAAAAATTTAATTAAAACACTTTCTTGAAAATTATTACAGGATTTGTAAATATCAAACTTGCTGCACTTATTTAGAAAGTACTGTCAGTGTACAGCAAAACGTCGACATTTTCTAATTGTGTAAATGAAAAAAAAACTAATTTAAAAGATGTTCAAAATGACGCCCATCTTGCTCTATGCATTTTTGAACTCGGCGACGCAAAGAGTTCCTTACATTTGATAACATTACAGGACTTATCGATGCAAATGCATTTCTTATTCTAATTTTCATATCCTCTACATTAATAGGACACTCTCTATAAACTTTTTCTTTAATGTGGCCCCAGAAAAAGAAGTCAAGGGGAGTAATATCGGGAGACCTAGCTGGCCAATTCACAGGTCCACCGCGCCCTATCCATTTATTTGGAAATTGTTGGTTCAGCCACTCTCTAACGTTACGATTGTAATGTGGTGGCGCTCCATCTTGTTGAAGCCACATTGTTTCAATTCCGTTATAAGGGATGTTCAACAATAATTGCATGAATTCATTTTCAAGAAAGTGTAGATATAACGGACCAGTGAGAGTGCCATCAAAAAAATAGGGACCAACAATATGTGAATCTATTATTCTTGCCCAAACATTAACGGACCATCTATGTTGGTTATGTACAATTCGTAAAAAATGCGGATTTTCGTTTGAATAATAGTGTAAATTATGTTTGTTTACAGTTCCGTTATTATGGAAAGTCGCTTCGTCAGTAAATAAAATTTCACTTGCAAAATTATTCTCTGCATTAATTTTCTCATTAAACCATTGGCAAAATGTCCTGCGTCTTTGAAAATCTTCTTGAACTAATTCTTGATGTAATTGAATATGGTACGGATGAAACTTATGTTTTTTTATTATTCTTCTTATTGTTGTCTTACTTAAATCTAAGTCATTACTCAACTGCCGTGTACTACATTGAGGATTTTCTACTAGGGAATATATCACATGAAGTTCATTATCTTCTGTCAAATGAGTCTTTTCTCTTTCATGTTTTTCGTAATTAACACTGCCCGTTCGTTCAAATCTTTCAGCAAGATTCATAAAAGATTGTTCACGCGGATGACGTCTCTCTGGATACCGTTCTTTATACACTCGACTTGCTAGTAAGGCATTTCTTCGACATTCGCCCAGAATGTAAATCATATCAATCAACTCTTCTTTATTAAAATTCATTTTGAAATTTAAGTTTATAATAGGGTAATATTTATGCTGAACGTTCAAACCGAAGCTTGTCAAACATAATTTGTTTCCATGGACTACTATTTTTACAAGAATTGATATTTCTAAATGTTAAGTTAAATAGAAAATATTTACAAATCCTGTAATAATTTTCAAGAAAGTGTTTTAATTAAGTTTTTTTTGTTAGTTAAGTTTTAGTTTGTTGTTATTGTTGCTGTAATATACGAATATGAATCAAAGAAACTTTAGGTTTTCGTTATTAAATTACAATCATAGCTTCGTTTTTTAAATTTATAATTTTAAAAAATTCCTACATCTAAAGTTTAATAGCCAATCATAAAAAAACTTATGCCGTGAGAAACTTCAACAAAAGGTGTTTAAAATAGTGTGATTACATACAGGGCGTTCCATTTAATTTTTTTTAGAAAAATGGTCTTTTGCGTAATGCATCATCCTGTATAAAGTTTTAAAAGAAATTTCCGATTGTGCATGCCTTTCTATTTCCCAATAGTTAGATAATGTATTTACCAAATTTCAAAGTCAAATATTTAAAAATAAATAATTTACAGAGTCACAAATGTTGCCATTTTTTAACGATAAATCATCAATATCTCGAGAACCATAAACTTTAGATCAAAAAAACCCGGTATTATTTTCATCCACTAATGACGAGCTATCGAATCGTGCAATAATATATAGGGTGTTCCATTAAAAAAAACACAAGTTAGGGTTGCCACACTCTTACGGGACACCCTGTATTTGTCTAAATAATTTTAGATTGTGCATCTAACCCATATGTATGTTAGTGCGTACACAGATTTTAAAAATATTCAACAATAAAACCACAATCTTCCGCCCACGTACTGTTGGCCCACCCTGTATATTTATAATATGTAAATATATGGTTCAGAAAACAGTAACTGAAAAACTTGACCATTACAAGTTGACGTTATTTATATATCCCAATTATTTATGCTCCAAATTATTTTCATCTTAACCTGATATTAAAATTCCTAGAGTAATTTCACACTAAAGAAATTGCTCTAGTGAACATTTCAGGAAAAATAATTGCAATTCGTTAAGAGCAAATGGTTTTTTGGACATTTCCTGATTGGCCGTGCCGTTTGTGACATTGACGAATTATATCGGAACAGTTACGCTCTGGAAAAGGGGTGAAATGCATTCGCCCTATTGCCGTTGCAGCTGCGTATTCCTGTTACAAACCCACTAGCAGGGATGTAAACCCTAGGCCAAATCGATAAAATCCTTGGCAGGGCTGCCCCAATCTCGTCGCCTGTGCGTAAATCATAGGTGGTGGTGAATTTCTTCCAGAAGTTTCCAGATGCATGCACTGCGCAGATTACTATGTTCCTGCTTTGGGTGCGCTGAACGGTGTTGTAAATTAAGTGTTTCAAGTAGGAGTTAATGCCAGGGAGTTAATTTGGAAAATATCGTTTATACTGCAGCGTGTTTAAATTTACGACGGAAATTTTTATGGCGCTGAGGAAATATCGTAATACTTTCAGCGCTTTGTTGCAATAGAGGGCGGAGATCGTTAAATTTATATACAAAATAGTACTGCGATGTATAACTTGGCTTAAGTTTATTTATGCAAGAAAATATTACTAGAGACTGCAAAAAAAAGTATCGATGGAAGATTACACTAATTACATTATTACTACATTACTTATGTAATTTTAATTAATCGAACAAGTTGTATGATGCTTGTATTATTTTAGCGTTTAAATGTACATTTGTGTTTATTGTTGGCAATTATCTTTCCGCGATAAACTTGGCCTCTGATGTATCGTTCTGGAAATGTAATGGTGGAATTTACATTTAAAACGTTTTCGAGCCTAGAGCAATCCTTATCCGAAAACATTGAACAAACCAATTTTTCTCCAAAACATTGCTCGACCTCACATGGCATACTAACGTAAGATTATTTTCATTCTTTGATGTAGAGTTGAAAATTGAAATAGCTATAATAATAACACAGATGAACGAGTTACTTTTCGAGTATGAAAGATGAAATATTCCCAGAGAATAAATGTCAAATGGGAAAACGATATTTGAAATATTAAATAAGTATAATAATCACATTTGAAAATGTCTGTCATAAATGGTATAGAAAACTTCTGTATGGTATAGATGGTATAGAAAAGTTCTTTGGCAAAGCACGTGAAGTTTGGCCAGGAACTCATAGCAGAAGATATGATAAAAAATGTGAGTAACTGCTGGACATGTGAAAAAAATTTTAAATTTCACAAACAAGAGAGCCAATGATGTACAGTGAGATTATAGAAATTTCAAGCCAGAATTTCAGTAGGCATGGAATGGTAAAACTACAAAATTTAATACGACCCAGACGGGATCCAAAGAATCGAACACGAAAGTGATTAAATAAACTTTGTTGTCAGTTAAACAATCAAGTTAGAAATTAACCGATAAGCAGATCTGCTTCTCGTTTACACTGCGCCGTAAAATAAATAAAAAAGAGCACTTAGTTAACAATAAAAACAAAATAAATAACAACGCCGCGTTAAATGAGTCGACCAAAAGGTAATTGAAAGTAATCTTTCCGATCTTGTGACCAAAATCCGGCTGTCAGTGGTGAGAGAGCGTCCTTCAACGGCGGTCAGGTTTGCCAATGACGTAATTCGGCAAAGGTGTTGCGTCACCAAGTGATGTCGTGTTGAGAGGTCAGTCTACTTTCACGAGCGGTAGAGAGGCCGTGAACCCGATTCGGGCCCCTTTTCTTTCATCCACAGGGATGTCGAATAACTCACGGAGGTAAAGCCACCACTATAGGTCATCCCAACCTTACGGTGCAGTACACAATCAAATGGAGCATATGCCTTTCTTACTATCTTTAGTATTCGTGCATTAACCCCATCTCTTTCTAACGTTGCCGTGGCGCCAATTTGATGTTTACATTTTGCGTATGCCATAACCTTATATTATCTTGCATTATTTGAGCTGGGTTAACGACGGAATGTTTTTACATTCTCACAGTATTTTACTTTCAATCATATGTGAAAGTTACCAGCTTCTTGTAATCAATTATTATTCTTTTGTGTGCAATCTGGCAACTATGTCACCCGTAAGCGCTGTACTGCACCGTAAGGTTGAGATGACCTATAAAAGCCAGTAGAAAAGAGAGAAACGCGTTACCAACCGAACATACGTACAAAATTGCCAACAAGACATACCCGTTCCTTATCACAGAAGTAGGCTTTAGAAAAGCTTTAAAAATGGGCTTGAATTCACTCGGCGTGCTTTTAACAAATCTCAGAGAAGATTCCGTCTCAGGTTTCAATCACAAAATCTAGATGAGAGAAACACAAAGATTTTAATCACCAACACAAACAAAAGGTCAGCACGCCACGAGCGCTATTGCAGGAATGACCGGGAAGCCAAGGGCGGCGTTCTCTCCAACCGGAGTCTCTCCAACATTTCCAAAGCGTTTCTGTTGAAGCTGCCTCCCAGAGTCCATGCCTTCTCGGAATCTTTTGAAAGAGTTTTAGGAAGCCTTTGAGAAGATTCCGGAAGATTCCAGTAGTAATTTGGGAAAATTTTATGGAAGTTTCAGCCTCATTTCAAGAGCTTTCTATTGGAGCCTTTCTGGAGGGTTTCTCGAAGTCTTTACCTTGAAGCTGTTTTGGAGATTTTCCGAAATCTCTCCGATGTCTGCCAGGATCGCCACTCCACGTTAGAGTCTTTTTTGCACTTTCCCGATTTTATTTCAAAGAATTTGGGAGGTCTTCGAGAAACCGGAGTCTCTCCAACATTCTCAAAGTATTGAAGCTCCCTCCTGTGCCTCCCAGAGTCTTAACCATGCCTTCTCGGAGTCTTTACAAAGAGTTTGGGGAAGCCTTTGAGAATACTAAGGATTCCGGAAGTAATTTGGGAAGATTTTATGGAAGGACTCCGGGGAGATTAATCCCATTTCAAGAGGTTTCTATAGAAACCTTTCCGGAATCAGCTCGAACTCTTCCCGGTGCCTGAAGACTTTCAGAGTTTGGGGAAATTTCTGGAAAACTCGAAGTTTCTCCGGTACCTACTTGAAGACTCAGGATTTCGGAAATATTTTAAGGAAAATTCCGGGAGACTCCGAGGAGATACATTCTGGAATCTTTTCAGAATTTTCTGCTGATGTTTATTCTCGAACTGGAGAAAAGTAATCGCTCCCGAAAATGACGTCAAAATGACACATTTCTCGAAAGGTTTGTATAAGTTTATACGAGAGTCTACGTCATTTTGACGTCACTCCCGCAAAACGAACCCTTTCCCTCGTTTCGAGATAACCCCCTCTGCAGTCTTGGTTGTCTGCTTGCACTTAGATGATGTGGATTCTAGAAGGAAACTTCTCAGACTAGTATGCAGAGTGAGTTACTAAGTGCGCTTTCTTCATTTGTAGATAGATTTTTTTTTCTCTTTCACAGAAGCAGAAAATCTGATCGTTTTCAACAATTAATTTACTCTTAATTGGTTAAATAAATATATGCTAATGTTCAGGGGATCAAATGTTACGTCTTTCCATAAGATGTCACTAATTTATGAAACACCCTGTAGATGTCAATATAAATTTTGGGTTACAGTACCCGATAGGCTACTGTTGTAATGTTACTACGGCCCACGACCAAAACTACTACATTCTAGTTAAAAAAATTTTTGTTGGAAGTTTTAGTTGAGATTCTTTGATAGATTGTTAGGGGGAGGGAAGTTCCCCCGGGGAAAGAAATCCCTTTGGGAAAATAAAAATCTTTGGTTTTTAATGTGTGGTAAAAGTTTTGGTTTCTATTTATATTTTACACACGCACCGTAGCAGCAATCTTACAGAATTCTGTAAAACTGCTTTTAGCTATTCCCCTAGAGAGGGCGTTGTGCTTTTTGCGAATTGCAAAATTTATTCAAAGAAAAAAATACAAAGTTCATTTAGTCAGAAAGAAAAGTACCAAATTCATTCCGGGCAGGAAACAAATTGATAACGAAATTTGATAAAGTTTAATGTGATTACATAACTTGTGACGTCAAACCTCTCACTACAACTCGCCACCGAAAATCTTAGGTTTTGACGAGTTTAATTTCAAATGATACGAAACAACCACTTGGCAAGTCACTCGTACGTTTTACAGAAACCTGTAAAATTGCTAAAGCTTGGGCTATCGCCCAAGAGAGGGCGCCACAGCTAGCGAATTATAATAAGTAGAATTCATAGTAAAAATCAAAATCTTAGGTTTTGATGCGTTTCATTTTAATAAGACGCGCTGAGACGGCGGTCGTTACGAATGAAATCAGTTTTAGCCGGGCGACAGAGTGAAATGGAGAGATATAGTACGACTAAATAACAGCGTATTATTGAGAAATATGGCAAAAATCACGTAGGCATACTGAAATTTGGCTTCCCGCACAAATACAGGGTGACTGCCAATTATTATGAATAATTGGCACAGGGTGACTGCCAATTATTCATAATAATTGGCAGTCACCCTGTATTTGTGCGGGAAGCTCAGATGGATTTTCAACCGTAACAACCTGAAACGGAAGGTGAAAGACATTCATAAATGGAAACTAAAAACTAAATCATGCATCCGTACTTTATAATATGCACGTTTGAAATGAACTATCCGCTATTATTCAGAATTAACGGCGCTTTTGCGTTTGTTTATTTCTAATCCATAGCATAATAAAATGACTAATGCCATAATTAAAAGCGTGAAGCTGAAATAACTGTGTTATTACACGTACATTAATACTAACCGTCCCGTGTAAAATTTTAACGTGAATTCTGGCGACTATAAGCAACTGCGGATAATTTATTTTATGTCTGGGATTTAATTACTGCCACTGCAATGTTTATCGCTCTCACATTGGAATTGTGAAGTTATCCTTTGGATCTAGATGAATATGAGAATAGAGATTCGTTTGTGTGTGTTTAATATGGTGTTTATTAGTTGTGCTAAAATGTGATATTTTTACACCAAGAACTTTAAAACGCGCTGATGACAGCTAGGTATGCATATATGTAGTACACATGATGTATTTGTAATGCAGTTGACACGAAGCGATTCACGACGTTTATTGTAGTGGTAATGCAACGGTGCAAAGGGTTCCCTTTATTTATTCATAGCACGATCAGTCCGTACGGTTTGTCGGAATGTAGCTTCAGCTATTTCGTACAGATAACGTAAAATCGAGTTAGCTGCATTTCCTTTGCACGTAACAGGTTAAATCATTGCGGTCTGGAGTAAATCCAGAAGAGGAATTTATTTCTTTCTGGGGATAACAACATTTGTACTTGATAAAATTGCATACGCTCTTATGTGTCTTGTATTTAGGTCAATTACAGATACGCAAACAATTTCGTGATGATGCTCGATGAATCATAAAACTAAAGCACGATACGGTACGTTGAAAGCGAATATATAAATGTCTCTTTTGTATTTGTATTTCATGGTGCTCCGAACATCACCGAAAGCATGTCCCTGCGTCTAGAGTTGTCCTTGCACATTTCAAATCCTAAAATTTATACGTCGCGTTTTACATCAGCTTCATGAAAGATTGTCGGTTTTAGATAAGGGGAACAATAAGAATTATACAGCTGGAGTTCATGCAAATTTTAGCCACAACTTAGAATGTAAATGCTGAATGCTTGCTTTCAGGATTAACTTAAATGCTGTAAATCCTGTAAACTTCTGTGACACAGAACTACACATTTATTTTCATGTATGTCATAATTCTGCTCTCAGTTATAATAACCAAGAAATTTTCATTCGGCAGTGCGATAGAAATTGTGCACAAAATTGCTTTAAGCGCCCTCAAGTTAAACGTTTGTATGAAAATCCTGCAAGGAATCAGAAATATACAAGTAACTTAATTGTCATAT
Organism: Dorcus parallelipipedus; assembly: GCA_958336345.1. NCBI lineage: Eukaryota > Metazoa > Arthropoda > Insecta > Coleoptera > Lucanidae > Dorcus > Dorcus parallelipipedus. The sequence goes on from OY284476.1 coordinate 8,269,416, forward strand.
CTTTACACAACTAGTGGGTGAGTATATCTTGCCTTCCTCTTATTTATAAAGTTTATAATTTATTAAATGAAACCTTTTATTTATACTTTCGTGCAACCAAAACAGTTCTGCATGCAAATCAGAACTTGAATGTTACGCCGCCGTAGGAGGATTTAAATCTGGTAATATGTTGATATTTGCGTTGAAAACAGATCCTCTGTACATATGAGCGCTGGGTTTGTTTTCTCAAGGTTCACCACCTACTTGCGTCGTGTTATATATCACAAAGCCTCGTAATAACCCTACAACTGCGAAATATTTGCTCCTAAAGAAACCTCTGCGGCGTATTATTAAACTCGAAAGTGTTCCATTCTAGGGCGTGATATAATACTGCAGATTCTATTTCTATGTTATACTTTGTCGAAAGTATTTACCAGAGTTAACATATTGCAGCAGGAGAATATTACGTTTATAGATAAATAAAAATGAGCAATAGATGCTGAGTTCTTAAAATGTCTCTATCTACCTGAGGTATTTCTTCAGGTGCTCGAAAAGGAAATCGCAGGGGGTTAAATCAATGGTATAAGTGAGTGATGTAACTTGGTGAATCCACTTTGTTAGATACTGGCTTGTGCACCATGAATTCCGACGTTTCTCTTTAACGTGTTACGGTTTCAAAATTGATTAAAATTATTATTAGTTTTCCGGATCACCCTGTATATGATGGAAATCGAAAATACGTTACCGGTTTTTCATAAGATTGCAAAATATTGCACAACAAGACACCGTCACGCGGAGATGTTCTATTTTACTCATTCTCCTGCGTAATTCTGCTTTCATCTCTTAACAACCCCCTTGCACTCACTTGTTCACTTGTTCACTCCGTCAACCCCACTCGTGGACGACCGCGCCAGTTCCGCTCAGCGTTGTTGCTTCTCGCTTAGCGTACGCCTCGTCTTTTGGGCTCTTCCGCTATGTTGAAAAATTCACCAAACTTTTGTTTAAAGCAAAGTTCAAACGGAGGAAATTACTACGAGATTTGATTAGGTGCCGCTAAGCAACAAGAGGCTTTTCAAAGCCTGATTTCCGCAGACCATCGGGTAGGACTTACATAAGCAACTTTGTGCGCAGCTCAGGTCGATCAATTATTTAGGTTCCGGACAGTTCACCGGAAGCTTTCAAACGGAGGTTGACCAAGGATTACCTGGTTGCGTTGTCCTTGAGTTGTGATTTTCGCTGCATCCATCTTCGGTCAGTCGATTTAGCGATCGATAACCCTTTGCTTGGCAAAATTGCAGGAAGAGGGAACTGGTTCTCCGGAATCGCGAAAAGACATACTAGACGCTACCTCCTGGACGTTCGTTACTTGAAGGACGTTGGTGCAGCTGATGCACTTCCACCTGAGGACGACTGAAGGTCGGAGCTTTTATGACTTTAATTAAACGAGTTTCAAGGAACACCTCAATCTAAAAACCCAATTCTCGATAAAAAAACACTCAAGATCTTGTCTTTAAACTCCAATCTATAACTTTCAATAATAAATTCATACTTCTTTCTCTCGACGTATGCAATCTATTTACGTCCATTCCAGCCTCAGAATGTATCGAAATCGTTAATGATCTCTTCATTTCCTCCAATCTTTCAGATTCCGAGGTCCTTTTTCTTAATAATCTTCTCAAAATCACTCTAGATCAAACTTTCTGTACTTTCAATGATAAAGTTTATGCTCAGACAGATGGCCTAGCCATGGGTTGCGGTTTATCCCCGCTCCTAGCGGACCTCTTTATGAACAACCTCGAAAAGAAATACTTCAACAGTAACAACAATTGCAAAGATCACATCAAATTTTACGGACGTTATGTTGATGACATTTTAATCATTTTCGACGGCCCTATGACTTTGGTTAGACTCTTTACTAAAAGAATTCAACTGTTTACACCCAAAAATAAAATTCACCCTTGAAGTAGAGTCCGATAATTCTTTAAACTTTCTAGACATTACCGTATCAAAAGTTTCGAACTCCTTATCATTTAGCATCTTTAGAAAACCCACACAAACTGCTAATTGCATTCACTTCAAATCTTTTCATCCTACAGAGCACAAATTAGCTGTTTTCATTCCCTCTTTTATAGAGCCTTCTCTATTCCCATGAATGACCACAACTTTAGAAAAAAAATAAAAATCATTGTACAATTAGCTTATATTAATGAATTTCCGATAAAACATATTTTCAATTTATTTAATCGCATCAAGAATAAACTCATTAATAAAGCCATTTTTCCAGCCATGGAAAGTACTGTAGAACCTCCTAAACACTACTTCGCTATACCCTATGTGGGACCACTTTCTGTAAAAATAAAACAGTACTTGAAGTCGTTAGGTGTTCAAGTCTCCTTCACTACACTTACCAATCTTAAGTCTCTACTCTCTCATCTAAAAGATCCTATAGATCACATGTCAAAGAGTGGCGTTTATGCTTTGACCTGCAACTCTTGCCCAGCCACATATATTGGCCAAACTGGCAGAAGCCTTGGAGTCAGGGTTGGTGAACATATGAGATCCTTGAGATTGAAAAAACTTGATTCTAGTTTTGCCTCACATTTATCAGATTCGGATCACACTTTCGACCCCTCTACGAACTGCAAAATCCTCCATAATTTCACCAAAGGTAAAAAACTAAATATTGCCGAAAATCTGGAAATTTTCTTTCATGAAAAGTTTTTAAAGGGGAAACTGGTTAATGACCAAATCTTTTTTGAGACTGATAAATTCTTCCGGTCCATCCATTGGGAGTTATGTGATGGTTTCCTTAGTTAAGTTGACTTTTGTTCTTTTTACCTCAGTTATGGAATGATGTAATGCAGTCACTCACGCAGCCTGTTTGGGCCCACTTGGAGGGTTTTTTCCCCCCTTTGTGGCTTACATTTGCTTGTAATTTTTATGTTTAATGTTATTTTAATGTTTAAAATATTTTTTGGTTAGTTTGACTGTCCGATTGACGGATATTTTAGTCAAGTGTTCCTGACCTACTGTTTTACGACCACAGGTCTTCAAATGAGCCACGTGCGTCAGAACACTTTTGTAAGTTTTAACTCTTTTTTAGCTATTCTAGACTAATTTTCTCTTTTGTATCATTGAAGGTTACCATTTCGCACTTGAAAATGTCTTAATTAAGACGAAACCGCGGTCGTGTGTACCACAACAATAAATAATTGTAGCCAGACACCCATTCAAAGTTTTCGCTACAAATATCCGAAGATGTTTTTACTCAATTTTAATTAAACGTTTGAGTTGATATTTATTTTTGTTTGTGAGCGAAAAACGGATCCATGCTTCGTATTTAAACATTTCAAACCGTTTGATTTAATTTACATTTCTTTCACGTGAACAATCATCACTTCAATAAAGACAAGTGCGCAATACTGGTGACTTTTATTTTACTTTTGAATTCAACCTATGTCTTGAGGGTTACGTATGCCCCGATCCATCTCACTGAGACAGCCGGCAGTTGGGATCGTAACTTAATTTGCTCGCCCAATGGCCTTGCTTCAGGCTTTGAGTCGTCCTCCATTAAACGTGGGCCATTTTTTCCATATATTCGTTATTATGATAAGTTTCTTTATTCGCCAGTTTCTGCTCTTGTGCAAGGAGTTTGGGGATCCATCGTACATAAACTTTTTGCATCCCTAAATCTTCGGGCACAATCTTGTAAGCTGCAGTTTCGGATACTCTTCAAGCTCTGGGATCTTCGTTCTTAGTCGATCTGACAGCAGGAAGTGTTCAACGAGACTGATGGTGTCCCCAGTTCTTACGAGAACTGATCTGGGGTCATCCTGAATTGGGTCGCGGCTCCATCGAAACTGTCTAGGTAACATCAAAATTTCAATTGAAAATAAGATGGGCCCCCATTGCCATTCTTTTATGAATAACTTTTGGTCCATTTCCTGTAATTTGAAAACCAAGCAATCTATTAATAAATACGCGGTGATCCTAAGAATTTAATTCTTCCATTAGAATTTTAGGTTTCCTCATAAAGGGGTATCACTGTAGTGATCCGAAATTCATACGCTTACGTTGCCGTATCACATGCATCCATAATGCCGCGCTAAGCGCATACATGTTGACTCTCATAGCTGCACATGATGGTGTATTGTGTAACAGCAACCATTATCGATTGATTTCGAGCCTGTGTCATTTCGAGCAAGCGAACAACCGCCCCCTAAATCTGACGACCTCGGTGTCCTAATTCCCTCTTATCCCGCTGTAGACTGATTACTCAGGATTGCTTAACTTTTAATCTTGATTAATCCATAACCCAGTTCCAACCCTCATTAACTGCGATTTATTTTACGGCCCGAGTGCGTAGGCCACGTGAAATCTTTGCACGTTTTTCACACCTCCTTCGTTCTAATCTTTCATTTTACGGCAATGCGGAGGGCCGTCCTCCTGAAATTTTGATGACGTCATCAGGACTTAATTTGCGCTGATCTCTCAATTGAAAATCTCTTGCCGAATCAAATCATTAATCCTTGATTAAAGTTTATGAGATGTTGTCTCGTATGACTTATGAGAGCTCCAACGCCGAAGGGAGCAATTTAATCAGGAACGTTTTACATTGTAAGAAATTTTTGTAGCCCTATTACCTTCCGTATAGTCATAACGAGGAAGAACGGCGATGCAGTGGAAAATAAAAGAGGTAATTGCCGCACCCGACAAACACTTCAATTTTATGGCGTTTTAATAGTTTCATTTTGCTAAGCCAAATCCGTTGCTGCAAGCTGGACTATTAAAGCACGGGATAAGATCCGTGAAAATACTTACTACCTGCGTTCAGTGTGCCGCACTGGTAAAACCTCGGCTTATCAGGAACGGTTGATTTCCTACGTTTGTAGAGAGTTAATGGTACGTATGGAATACAAACGAAGTTTCCGTGACGGTGGCCTCGGCTATACTGATATTTCAGAATTAGGTCTTGTGTAACAGATAAAGTACGACACATTTTTCGGATTATGTTCACTCCTAACTGCCCTTCTAAGACCTTAAAATACCACTAAGTTCCTTCTAAAAGTTCATACAGGGCGATTCTTGAATAAACCGACAAAAAAAGATATCGAAAGAATTGTTGATGTTTACATGACGCAAAGCGTTTATATATTTTACGATATACTGAGCAAAATCTTCACCATTCAGATGATACCCCAGTGGCCTTACCCTTGCAGGATTCAGTATTCACTTAAAAATTTGCGTACCGAATTGCGTTACTGTTCAAGACACTGCAAATACATTTTAAACATAAAATTTATTACGCAGACTCATACAGGTTTCAATTTAAACTGATCACGACCATCTCACGATAGTTCGGTTTTCCCTATATTAGCTCCGGCGATCGCCAGACTGAAACCGTTCTAATTTTCTTTTGTGGGGTGGATGAAACAGCTTGTTTATTCCACCCCAATGTATACTCTTCGGAAGTTACATTGCTGAATTGAAAACGCAGTGATTCGCGATAACCAGAAACCAGAACGATGCAAATGTCGAATGCGTCTTTTGAAGGATTCAATGTCCTTGATAAATGGCGACCACTAGTTAGAATGGAGCTTTTCCAGTGCAACGTATAGAGTCTATTCAGTCAAGATCTATGGTCGGCCTAAATGCGTTCGTCGATTTGTTATGTACTCACCTTCGATCGCACACATTCCTCTGTTTGTAGATGTTAGATTATTGATTATTATTGGATTTCTTGAAACAGGACAAAGAAGGGATGAGCCATTCTGGTTTTTCTAAATCGTCTGCCCTTAGCCATGTTTGATTATGCTTGTATAATGCCGGTTTCTTTGATAAGTCACCTCGGCGACTGTTTGATGATGCAATATGAAGCTGATATTCTCCGAATACAGTTTTATTGCAAAGGTCACTGCAAAGCCTTTGATAAAAAGGTGGGTATATTTTCCGAGGCGTCGTTGTATCGAATTTGTAACACGCCGACGTGCCACCTTGTTTATTGACTTTTATGGACAACTAAATAACCAATAAAATTGTCCAAACAAAAAACAATTTAAACAAATTAATTAACTGGACCGAAACTGAACAACTGAAAGGTTTACTTGCTGAGAACTTCCAAAACGGTCACCAAAAGGTTTTATTACTTCAATTAGGCATGTGCTACCCTACCCGTCTAGACACTCGGCTACAGGACTAACTGGGATTACTGCCGGCGCTAAAGGAAATACCCTACTGACCTACTCTACCTGGCCTACGTTCTGATGCGACCCTTGCGGCAATCCACAATAAACCTTATAATGTTTTATAACCCGTGATCGTCGATACAACACCTGGCCTTACGTTGTTGTAACTCAATTCTTTTGGTGCGTCGGTGAATAAACTTGAGAGATTAAGGAACTAAATACGTTTAAATAAAACGCGGAAGTTAGATTTAATCAATTATTTATTGAGAGAAAAAATGAAAGGTAAAAACTCCTTGTCCCAGCCACTGCGTGATCTGATACAATGCAGAGAAAACCAATACAGAGAAAACAAAATTACGATTATCGGGAAGTACAGTAGAATTCGCTTAACGGATTTCACTTTCGAATATCATAGCGACCGAACTAACTTCAATTACACAGCTGGTGGCTTGGTGCACACGCAAATAGTTGTTGGAGAACTCTGTTCCTCAATTAAATTAACAATTAATTGAAGTTCAACTTAGATTAGTCTTGGTACTACTGTTTGCCACTTCAAATCGTACTCTCAGACACGTTCTGCTCAATCAACGAACGTACAGTGTGGCACAGTGTGTCTACAGTGTACTTAATTAATAGAAGTAATTAATTAGTCGGCGATAAATTTGCAAGATAATCAATAGCAGTCGCCGCTAGTTTTTCAGGAACTCCTTTCGGAGGTGATGGGAAACCCTATCGCTAGCTAAACTAATTAATTGAGGTCGAATGGGTAGGATCTTTTCTCAACTGCGTCCAATCGCCTTAAGGGTGTGGTACAGTGTACGCTTTTTAATCACTCTACGTCGTTTTTCCGTCGGCTAAACCTATCTAACTAATTTGTTGGTGCAATGCACTCTTATTGGCACTCCGCTTTTGCGGTTTTGGCAAATCGCTTCTAATTAACCTGCAAATCTCTCGGCAAGGACCACACTTCAGTTCATACACAGGGTGTGAGAGAAACTCTGTTAAGAAGATGGCTATGAATAGGTGGTTCAAATTGTTCGGCCTCGTAATTTCACGAAATTCGTAACGAGCAATAAATTGGCCTTGATTTCGGGGGTTAGATTGTGCTGGCCAACTTGGTTTCGGCGGCAGATATAACTTGCCTTAGACCAGTGATTCAAACTGGCGTTAGCGTGTTTTCAACTTGGTAGACAATAGCTCCAAAAGGGTAGAACTATTTTCCTAAGAGTACACTGTATTTGAATTTCCAAATAGATTTCAGGGAACAGTTAATTGACTCTGGTTGATTAAATCGCAGAACTGGCCTAATAATTTATTCAAGAAATGACCAACAAATTTTACTAATGTGAATGCAACTTGTTGAGGTTTAACCTCGACTCAAATGAAAATAAAAATATTTTGACTAAAATTATCCAAAGGCTTTACAGATTCTTTATCCGCTGATTAATGCAAATTAAAATAATTCTTAACCAACTTATACCACTATGTGACGAAGAAATACAAATAAATGTAAATTACCTATCCGCGTTCCAAGATGAACACAATACCCCCACGCACACTTGCTTAGGTATACCCTCGACGCGAATCTGTATGTATTCGTGGTTTTGTTTGTTTAATTGCCTTTTCTCTTAACAGACTGGATTTTAACCGTACCGAAATAAAATGATTTAGCTAGAAATATGAGAAAATGAGAGAATGACTGCAAGCATTAAAAGAAACCTCGCTAAGTCAAATTAAGAAATTCAACCGTTCGCTCGAGAGACTGAAACCTTTCTGTCTTTTTGCGGAGCTTCCTTTCCAACCAAACAATTAATCTCCTCCCTCGGACTTCGCAAGCAAATTTTGAAAAAAAAACCCAGACCAATAATCGCTGCTCTAGCCCAAAATCACCCCTACTCTACATTTCCTGTCCCATACTCATAAATTAAGAAAACTCCAATTAGCTTGTCAGACAAGGATCGGCGGGTGTTCTTTCGCAGTTTGAAACTTTCCTGGCTCTCTCTCCATAACTCAATCTTACAAGCGTCTACTTGACATTTTAATGTATCCGGTACTTGCTTCAAACATGAAGCAAACAAAGCGAACTACTTGCAATGTAATTGATCCCTTTTCTATAACTGACATGTTCTAAAATTTAGTGTGACCAGTTCATACAAAAATCTGAACCAACGCAAAGCGGACTTGTTTACGATGGCAGAGAACCAGGAGTGCCATTTGAGCAGGGCCTAACGTTACAAATTTTTATGACTCGCGCTGTGGGGTTTCACTCTCCTGAAAATGATAGCGGCGTCATGGACCTGATCCCATCCGGTAGCAATTCTACTGAGAATCTGAACATCTGTTTGTTATTTACAATTAAACAGCAATAACCGATTTTGTTTTGAAAACAAATCCGCGACCGTTTCAAATTTAACTTATGCAATGAACCTAATAATTTACAGATTGCAAATTTCTTTCCTCTTTACAGATATACAATTAGGTAGATCATTTTAAAATGATGGCTGTCTTAAAGCTGTTAATCTTTAACGAACTTTTGTTATAAGTGTTTTACTTATAAGAAACGCAGTGCATTTTTTCTCGTTCAAATATTGAAGAGGAAATTTGAACTAATAAATTATTTCCTTTGTTTCAGGTGAGTTATTGATGTCTGCCTCAGACCGTAATATTTCACGTAAGTAACCGTTGTAAACAAAACAAAAACTCGGAGTGATGAATAATGCACAAGGATGTAAGCAGCATTTTTCATGCATTTTGCGAGCAATGCAGGTACATGCGGCAGTATCAGAAAAGTTTATCGGATACTTTCAGCAGCTAAACTGAAAACTCACGTAGCTACCGCACGTTTGCAGATCAGTTGGGCAAGTGAATTATTCAAAGCGAATTTAATTTTAATATTGGGCCCTTCCGTTTATTATTATTTTTTTAGGCAAGCTTATTTGCGCGACATTTCCGAAGACGTAAATACATTAGAGAAGTTCCGCAGTTTGAAAAGTTCACTTCACACTGGAAATTTGCAAGGAACTGGCCTCATTTTTATCGGACCTTTCAACTGTTGATTGTCTTTCTCCATTAGCGGAGAAATTCAATAAAGGAGATTCTGTGCTCCTCCGAATTTCTCCCCAGCTATGAACCCTTGCGCCGCCGGTTAAGTACACGGCTCCTTCGGAACGACTATAAAGGGACTCTTATTTTTCATAGAAGAGATGTTGCTTATTTTATTAACGACCTCCACAATGAATGTACTAGGCCGTTATTACCGAACTCGACTCTTCGAGTTTCGCAAGAATCCGGACCACTTAATTTTTGTTTTCTGAAAGCGAACGTCAATGTGCACGTTTCAGCTTGGTCGACTCACTTTGTGTATTGTACTTTTCGTCATATGTGTGCGCTAGTCAGTGGAGGACTATATTCTCTGAGGGAGAATATAAAAGAAGTACGGGACCACATCGCGTGGTTGTTTGAATGAAATTGCCGAAAGCTCTTGCTAAATTTACGAAAAATAAATAAATTTTAATCCTATGAGATTATGAACTTTTCATGTTGATTACGTCAGAATCAAAGAATCGTGACAATTATTTAACAAAATATTAAAACCATTTCAAAGTAAGTTAGAGAATATTAATTTAATGCCTTAAAAGTTAATTAATAGAGCTCAGATTAAATTTTTTTTTAATGAAATGAAGACTAGTGTAAGTTATTTTACTACAGTATTAAGTACACATTGTTTTTTTTTTGAACGGTTAAAATGCTAAGGCGTAAGTTGGGTATATAAGTCGATAATATGAATAATACAGGACGTTCTCCTCGACTTTATCGTTGCCTTTTCGGATTCAGTCTAACAAAAAAATGCGACTTTTTCCACGTCGCTTGACGTTAAAAGTTTGCAGAAATCTGCAGTAGCTTGCGTTCGATTCGAGTTCACAAAAGTCAATAAACACGAACGCGCCTTCCCATAAATCCGCTTGTGATTTGTTATATTAACTGTTATTAATTTATTATTATTATTGATTTAAATTCGTGCATTAATTCGTGGATTAAACGGCAGCTTCTGTAATGGGATTGCTGCTATTCATGGACATAAACGTTATTTATTATACAGCAAAATATTCAGTGATTTGTAGTATCAATCAATGGATTGATTATACATTGCTATAGTGATTCCCTTTTTTTTTTTTTTTTTTTGGAAAAATTATACATTTTATTTTAATTTCATGATTGAACCACTTCCCTGTGCATTGAAAAATGTAATGTGCATCTAAATTGGTGCGTGGTTGTACTTCTACGTCTAAAAAAAATAAATGTTTGTAATTGATTTGATTTTAAAGTATCATTACTAATAATGCTATCAGCAAGGTTGAAATAAATGCGATTTTACGTGTAAGGAAATAAAATAAGCCAAAACGAAGCACCGAAATGAGGAAAAAATCCAGTAATTACTAAATCGATGGAAACTGGTCGGTAAAATTTACCTAACGATACTTTAATTTAATTAAAAAAGCATCTAATCAATACGATACCAGCTGAGATATTGCTCGACGTCGATTGCTTCGAGCTGAAGATAATTCCGTCGCAAATCAGCCTGAATAACTAGCAAGCATCCTGAGACTGTGGCTGTGTTGGGGGAATTGTATTTGCTGCCGAGTGTACCTTTAACAACAGCTTTACTTGGCTGGAAGGAATTAAGGTCATTTAACATGACATTACCATATAGGTACGTCATTTAGTTGACCAAAAATATCCGATCTGCAGGACTGTATGTACGAGAGGTACCTAATTGCCGATTGTTCAGTATCTGTGAATGGTTTATGAGCACCACTTCATTAAATAAATGAAGCAGAACGGTAATTCCAGGCATAAATTGATGAACATTTTCAAACCACTAAAATACACGAACAAGAACAGTCATTTACAAATAAATCTGCATCAACCTGCATCTATACAATAATCACATTTTAATTTCTTTGGAAGTCGTTTCTTTCCTTGATATTTCATCACTTGTTCTTTTTATAAATAAATTAAAACTCGTGTTGTTCACAGGCCATACCTCAGCTCGTTGAATAATCGTTTCTATTTTCGTCCATATGCATAGAACAAACTATTATCGGGAGCGGATCCTTTTGGTCTTATTCGTACAATTTTTCACCAATCCCAAGATATTTGTATTTTATTACGTAACCGAGAAATGCGATGTCGGTTTCGCTATAAAAACAACATTTGTTTGTTTTGTGTATATTGGAAAAACACTACCATTTGTTCGTTTTCGATGGATACGCATATTAGTTTGGAAGCAATAAATATCGGCGCGTCACGAGCTATCTCCTTCCCCTAGTTTTCGTTTTGTATAAACACAGTGGCTCAATTACTTCACGTATACAAACTCTGAAAGAAGTAAAAGTCTTGACTGCAAAGAATTTCAAGAAGTTCGTAAGCAACATTATTTGGTTTACTTCTTCATACAAAGGAACAGAGTCCTTTTCTAGAATATTTTCAAACAAAAAACTTGTGTATTAATAGTGTGAAACTTAATTGATTACACCCTGTATTTTGTTACGGTTTATTATGATTTCATAGCCAAAGTTGGAATAATTCCATTTGTGTTTACAACAGATTAATCTATTTAAAACTTTTTTTTAATACCAGCGATTAAAACTTGCTCTGCATTCACACGTATACAAAAAGAGAGCCAATTATAACTTTCAGTGCACGAGAGAGTAAATTTATCTTCTCAACTTAAACGCCGGGAATAAACTTGAAAATTTATTTTGCTCACGTAAATTATGAAAGAGAATTATGAATTTCGAGTCGAAGATTAATTAAAGCAGAAAAGTTCACGCGGTTCTCCTCTCCATATTTGAAAACAGGATGTCGCGGTGGGCCGCCCTCTTATTACAGGAGCGATGCGATCTGTCGCTCGAAATGAAGAGAGCTAAGTAAAAATCTATGCACGTGCCCGGAATCAGTTCAATTTATTTTGCGAAATTCAATTTATCTCGTCTTAATTAATCCGGTACTTTGTTATGCTGCTCACACGACATTGAATCTGACATGTGCTATTTTGTTGATTGCTCGTGGGAATGTGGTTCATGCAACAAATTTCAACGTACGAAATTTTGTATACCACATATTTTTATAATCACTCTAATAATAGTTTGAATTGCTGATCAAAATTTCAAAGTGATGAAATTCTTGCATGTTAACATCCGGACTTTGTTTATATCCAATATACACTTGGAAGTAGCTTTGTATTAACAGGTCCATTATAAAGTTCGATGATGTGCAAAATTTCTTAGTAAGCAATTGTCTTAAAAGATGCAAATTTTGTTCTATGAACTAGCAATCACATCATGTCACCATTAAAAAAATATATCAAAATATGTACTTCGTTACTTGAGGTATTTTACTTTTCATAATTTAAATGAGGTTGCTTTAGAAAGGCCGTGTATTAGGGAGAAATTTTTTGAGTTCATTTGAACATTTTTTTATGCTCCTCTCTCTGTCTGATTCTCCGGTCAAATATAAAAAGCGTTATCTCATTTTAACAACTTCATCTGCACCTAATATCGCTTGGTTAACGTCGCTGAGTAATGAAGGCTCTAGGTTTCCAGAGACGTGTCATTTTCCACTGTTGATCACCAGGTGATATGAGATTCTTTGTTTTCCTTGCGACAGTTCTGGCGCTGTCATTGTTAATTTCAAAGGGGCTAGCGAGTTTGTTATCTTAAAGACTTTTACAGGGTTGGAAACACGTCTAGCTTTAAACCGTTGATGCTGATTAGATTCTTATTTGGGGCACGTAAACTATCAAAGCACTAATGCAAGAAGAAGAAAAATATCAATAAACCATGAAAACCCTACTACATATTGAAGAGGGGGCGCGGCAATTGTTTTTCAAAATAAAATCGATTGTTACATGTTTAATTTCAAATAACAAACACATGGCCTGATTCTCGGAGTTTGCAGCGGGGTCTTTGCGAGCGGTAGGCCAACAATTCGAGGCGCCGCGTTTTCCTTTCAGATTGGACCAGCCTCGGCTAGTTGTAAATCTGTCAGAATAACCTTTATCTGGGTATTTCGAAGTTCTGTGCAAAATTTAGTCACGCTGAAATCGCAGGTACTTATACGTTAGCGGAAAAACCATATCGAATTACTCTTAAAGTTAAAGTGTGTTGTTTTTGTCTGTTTCTTTTCCAAAACTGGCGCTTTCAAATCCACTATATATGCGTAGACACCATAAAACAAATCTCTTTGACGTTTAAATTGGTTTCTTAGATTTTGTACACATTCTGTCGCGTTAAAATTGCAGATAAATGGCCCATGTGGTTAAGGATATCAAATTACATTGCGAGTTGAAACCTTTGCTGGAGTCTGTTCCCTTTCAGTCAGGCAACAGATACTTATATATATATAATCATTTCCCTTTCTACCCGAAGGTGTAGGGAGTGCTAATTTCTGTTTCTCTAATTTTATTTTTCTGTAGCGTGTACTAACTTTGCCCATTCTTTTTTATTTGACGCCATCCTCATAGCCGTTGTCCACTCGATATTTTTCTTCTTTAATATATTCTTGATATTACTATTCCATGTCTTCCTTGGTCTTCCTCTTCTGTTACCTTTCTTCACCTTTGCTTCCCAAATTCTTCTCACTTGCCTGGTTTCCCTCAGTCTCACTAGATGTCCTAACCATTTCAACTGTTGATTCTCAACTCTTTCTATTAATGATTCTACTAATAGTTCCTTCCTTATCGTATCGTTTCTAATTCTGTCTCTACGCGTAACTCCTTTTACCCTCCTTAAATACTTCATTTCCATAGCCTGCAGTTTGTTTTCTTGCGCCGGTGTTAGTATCCAACTCTCACAGCCATACATTAAAATAGGTCTGTATATTGTTTTAAGCACTACCATTTTAGTTTGACTCGATATTTCCTTTTTACCAATAAATGTATTCGATATGGCATAATATAATTTAGACGCATTTATAATTCTTTCGCTTATTTCATTTTCTGTATTTCCGTTTCTGTGTATCGGTATCCCAAGATACTTAAAACTTTCAACTTGCTCTATTTCCTCACTATTTATACTTATGTTTACTTTCCTTCCTGTTTCTCCTATCACCATTATTTTCATCTTGGTAGTGTTTACTTTCATCTTTTTTTTTGCCAATTCTTCCACCCATATTTTTAAGTTTCTTTCAAGATCATTTTCCCGTGCGGCACATATCATTAAGTCGTCAGCAAAAGCACATTCTGACATTTTTACTGCGTTTAGTCTGTAAAATCCAACGTGCATCCTATTTATTTTTCTTTTTACTTCCTTAATTACGTCGTCCATTATTATTATGAATAATGTTGGACTCAAAACTCCTCCTTGTCGCAATACATCATTTATTTGGAATTCTTCAGAGTGCAAATTATCTTTTCTTATATAATTTCGATTATTTTGGTACACACTTTTAATTGCTGATAATAATTTCACGTTTACTCCTCTCTCCACCAGACTTTTCCAAACCAATCTCTGTGGGACTCTATCGAACGCCTTTTCCAGGTCCAGAAATGCTAAATACATAGTTGTGTTGGACATATGTACTTTCTCTATTAGCGCAACAGATACTTACACTTGAATAATAAAATTTATGGGGGCTTCATTTGCGACAGACAAACAGCGAGCATTCCTGATAGGTTAATGGGGGGGCTCTTGATACATTTTTGGGCATCTGGGATAGGCGTGCGTGTGAACTTAATGCTACGACTATGATTGGTCGTGTGATTCAGTGATTTCAGAATGTCGCTGCAAAGTTCGAGGGTTGCAGGTTCAGCGGTCGAGGTCAATTCTCATTTGGCTTAGCAGTTTTTCCTTAGGCGCCTGTAGTCTTTATTCATTTTCTAGTAAAATCATCATTTCGGTACGGTTTAAATACAGCGTGTTAAGAAGGGCAATTAAAAAACGAACGCGTGCGCCGCGACGCGAGTGTTTTTTAATCAGAGTGAACAGATGCTGAAGTGGGACACGGATTATACGACTTAGGTAATTGATATTTATTTGTATTCCTTCAGCGCACCTTTGGTGGTAACAATTGCGTAGGGATAATTTGATTTGCATTAATTAGTGACTAAAGAGTCAGCCAAGTTCATATTGACATTGCATTTAAATAATTTTGATCAAATTATTTTTATTTACGAACGAGTATTAAAACTCACTAGTGATCTTCATCTTGGTCATTGTTTCTTTAGTTATTAGTCCAATTCTGTAATTTAATCAACAAACAACAATTAACTATTCCCGCATCTACCTGGGAATTCCATACAGTGTACTTTTAGAAATCATTCTAACCTTGGGGATTTTCTCCGGCAAAATGGAAACACTAACGGTTGTTGTTGTTTGAATTGGCTTCCGGTTGGAACCGCGTCACGTTCACTTCTACTGCCGACGTTTCGTTCTTCATTGCATAAGAATTTCTTCAGGGCTGCTGCTGCTGCTGGTGGTGTTGCTGCTGCTTTTGGTTAGTCGTTGAGACAGTCTCAATCAGGTTAGCTAGTGATAGGTACCCAACACCTCCCACGGGAGTCCCTGAAAAACAGGTGATTCATACTGATTTACTTGCAAATTGATCGCTGAAGGCGGCATTTTGTATCGCATGCTTCTCCAAAACATCTGATTAATTCATTCATTAACTCCATTAATTAAGTACACTGTGGTTCCACTGTGACACATTGTGCGTTTATTAAACAGAAGTGACGAGTACCAAGACTCGAGTTAAGTTGAAACTCAATTAATTAGTAATCTAATTAAGGAGCAGAGCTCTCCAACAAACATTTGTGTAGACATTAAACCACCAACGGTGTGAATCGAAAGAAAGTAGATCGCGCCGAGGTTCGAAAGTGAAAGTTGTTAAACGAGTTATACTGTACTTTCTGAAAATCGTAATTGTTTATTTGTATTGATTTCAAACGCAACGGTTTTTCGCTCACGATTTCAGATCCCACAGGGGTTGATATCAGAAGTATTTCCCATTTTTTCTCTCTCTCTCAATAAATAATTAATTAAAGTTAATTGTTGCGTTTTATTTAAAGTGTCAAATTCCTTGTTGTAAAGAGTTATTTGCTGCTCCACCAAAAGACCGGGTTATCACAACGTAGTCTCCTATTCACAGCGATCACGTAAGCCCTAGTTAAAGGTATTATTCAGTATATCGGGTTCTCCGAAGGGTCGTTGAACTGTAAACAGAAGTAGGCGAGTAAAACTAACCCCTTTAGCTGTAGTGCCGGCGGTAGACCTTTAGGTACTCAGCAGATAGCGACAGTCTGGAAAGGACGGTTAAGAGTGCATGCACGTGGCGTAGTAAAGTCTGGGTGGCCCTTTGGAATCTTCCCGGTCGGCCCAGTTATTTAAATTGGCCATAAATCTTAAGTTGGGTTTGTTCGTACATTTTTATTGCTTGTTTACTTGTACGTAATAGTCAATAAACAAGGCTAATTAGTGGACGCATTACAATATCATCCTGTAAGTATTAATAAATACTTCCCTATACATTTAGAGAAGAATTTTCTTTGTTTGTTTTTTAATTACAGCTGTTTCTTTATATAGTTTAGACCTAAGAAGCGAACTGGGTTAGTTGCCCTAGGGAAGGATTTATATCAGGCAACGCACTTCCAAGATGTTTCAACTAGATTTGCTTCAAACCAACAGCATATGGACCTACGGCAATAACATTTTTCTGAGACATTGTTCAAAATACATCTGAGTATCCATATTCATACTGGTCGTAAAAGCTGGTGACATTGGCCCGCTTTGTGCGATCGCCTACCATCTTCTACTTTGGAAATTCTGGCCATATCTTAGCTTCCGCAAGATGTGGTTGACCTGGTACAATGGAAACATACTAATTGGGCTCTTCGATGCCTTTAATATGCATCACGTTCCCAACTCCTCAAAAGCAAGTCTAAAAGCATTCTTTCTTCATTCCAATTGAATACTCTATGTATACGCAAGGAAGGAAAACTACCAAAATATGAAGCAACTACTACTAAAACATTTAAACTATAAAAAAATTGGTTGGTACATCAAATTGCGAGATGTAGCTTATCTGAATATACTCAGTTGGAACGCCTTATGTAGGAAGAATTTAGTATGCAAATATGAAAACTTTTTAGTCCCTAAAATGAGAAAAGAAAAGTAATTACGTACATGTGAAAGTAGCGTTATAATATCGGTCGTTCATTTTCTGCCTTATAGCGAAATAATAAAAATCTCGTCGTGAAAATGTTTCTTTGCTCACGGCAGACAGATTTTCCGGGGGGGTCTTTGCAAACAGCTACTATGAATTTCAAATTCGTTAGACTGCAGAATAATACGAATAAATCCAATTACGAGGCATCCTGTTATCGCATTATGGAAAATGCGTTCCTCATGAGAATTAGGTAATGAAGGCGCAACGAAATTGATTTACGATCTCCGGATTTAACGAGTAGCTCGTAGGGAATATGTTGTGCCCACGGAAAACTTAATCACATCCGCTCTCGTAAGAGGATACTTGATTAAAAGTTTAATTTTCAAGATTTGCTTTTATTTCGTGCTACCTACTCAAATTAATTAGGTAATCTTTTAACTAATGGCGATGGATTTAGGTCAAGAAAATATGCTTCGTTTTGAACTTCATACAAACAAGAACACGTTGTAGGAATGAAGGTTTAATTTTACGTCACTACAATATGATGTTTACTATTAAATCGTTGTTAACGTAATGCGGGGCAATTCACTTTCAGCTTAATAGTAAACTTGTACGTTTTGTTTGTTTCTTTTTCTGTAAAATAAATAAACTGTAAATTGTTGGACTTTCTGAAATAAATTCCATTCAACTTTATTCGCTTTATATTTAAACCATTAAAAGCAAAGTAACTGGCGCTCTTGCTACTCGCATTTTTTGTTTTCCTTGCAGATGCAGACCAGTTTTCAAGTTGCAAAAGCTCGCTTTCTATTTTCTACATAATTACTCATTATCAAATGTTACCTTAACACCATTTTTCTTTCATTTAAGTCATCGGAGTGATTTAAGTTGCCTACCCTCAAGCTCAAGGGATTTCGAGGTATTTTTGAGTCGGCCCTGTTACCTTGCTTGGGTAAGGTTCTTACACGCTCAGGGTCTTTATCGTATGGCTTATTAGCTTACTTTAACGTATCTTAATGGCTATTTAATCGTAAGGAGGGTCAGAATATTGGCTAAAGTTTATCGCCTGATGTTATTTATATTAACAATTAGAACGAGAAATTCTTTCGTGAAAAACCCTGAAGTAATTTTATTTAAATTTAAAAGTTTTGAACTGTTTTTTCTTAAATAAAATTTTAGGCGAATTAGTAAATGAATAAAATTCTATGCCAAGAAGCAAGGAGCAGCAAATCAAAAGTAATATTAAATTCAAATTGAATGAAGGTGGTTATTATTATAAAGCATACAAACACAAAATATATTAACGACTTTATCACAGTGACAGCCGATGTTACGTGCGTTGTTGAAATCATAATTCCTCTCCTCCTCGCCCGGAATGGATATAAAAAGAAAATAACAAAAGACGAATCACACAAGTGCGGGATACAAATTAGGCATTCGCGTGTTTCACGGTATTCAGAGTACTAAATTACCATTTCCTTTTCGTGTTTTAGCAAACGACGCAAATTACGTCCGATTTCAATAATTCCGTCATTCAAGATGTCTTCGCCTGCCTTGTTTACTTTGTTGAGTTAATCAATCGATTTTTCAGAAAGCACAAGTAAACAAATTAAACGAATATTTTCAGTACCTACTATTAATTTAATTAAATCCCAAATTATTTGAATGCTAATACTGCTATAAAATTATTGATTCGATCTGTGCAAATATTTAATAATAAGTAAAGTATCTAAGAAGAAAGAAGGTGGTCAGAAAACAGAACGATACTTCAATATACATAAATTAAAATGTATAAACTCAATAATTTTTTTAAAGTTTTGGTCATAAGTGAAATAAGAAAAAAAGCGTTATACCGATCTGCCCTAGCCAGCCCTTCAATTTCCTTCATACGTTATGACTATGAGACAATCAGTGTAGGTCACAATTCTACATTGCATGTTATGATAAATATTTTTGGCGATCATAAACTAACAATGCAAACCAGTAATATGTTCAACTTTCGTCGTTTAAATCACGCAAATATGTATAACGAGGACAATGCAGCTGCAATGCAACACAAATATAAATCATATTTTCACCCTGTAATGTGTTTTCGTTGTATTTTTTGCTTTAATTATTCGTGACATTGCGGTTAAATAAAGATAAGATTATGGACATGTTTGTTGTGGCCTAAGCGTGTAAGTAAAGTGATATACTAATGGATTTACTTTATAATAGGGGAATTATAAATATTTAGCGTTAAATATTGTTTTGTAACAAATTTATACATCAGTGCTTGTTACGTTTCAATATCTCGCACGAAATAAGTTGGTAACATTTGGAAATTTCGGCCAATTTACAGCTCATTGTGACAACCCCAAGTACTACGGCGCAAGCTCGAAATTATTGATAGCCAGAATCGATCCGTCCGTCAACTCCTTAAATGAGCACGTGGAAAATTAACGATTGCTATTGGTCGGCGCTGACCTCACTTGCGTTTACCCCGCGTCAACCCGTTTCGCTTTGTTTCACGGCGTTACTTCTCGCCTAATTGACTAATCTTGCGTTTAATTAACCATGCAATTTCATTTGTAATATAAGTGGAGTGATTTAGAATTTGACGTGTTTCATTCAGTATTTAGATGAACTGTGTTGGTGAAGTGCATTCGACGTCCGTTGTCGCATATGTTTAATCAGTGTGACGTATTTTCGACATGCATTTTCTTTAAATTAAAGTATTGGTTAATTTAGCTATTGTGGTTTGTGTGTACTCCTTCGGCGCATAAGATAAAAGTAAGATGAAGTGGGGTAAATGCGAGGTAAAATTTAACTAGTGTAAGTTTAGATGCCACTAAAAATTTTATTTCTATTACAAAAAATCTGTAAAAATTAGCAAACGTTCTTTGGTCCTTAACAAAATTATACCTATAACCAAACAAAGTGAATTAATTTTTAAGCTGTCTGTTTTTATAATTTTTTTAAAACATTTGCCCCTTGAGTTGGGGTATATGTGATAATATAGAGTCTCTCCTGCTGTAGGAATTTCCAATAGGAGTATCTATGGGGCAAACGAAAAAAATATAATTTTTTCTGCGTATTTTGGTATTTTGCACATTTTATTTCGTAAAAAAATTACGTAATTGTGTATGTTTTACAAAAATATCAAAAATGTTAATATTTGAACTAACACAACATACATACATTTGTATCAAAATTTAAACATTTAAAAAGACATTCAAGGTACTTAACTAGCTAGAATATATTGTAACCATCAAACTTCACTGAAAAAGTGAGTCCTAAGCCTCTTCGATCCTCTGTTGGCTGTGGAAGTATCTTCAGTATATTTTAGCTGTCTACCAAGTCTTCACCTTGTACATTAGGCCAAACAAATTTAGATTTTTTCAATCTCAAAAACCTGACAAGCCATTCCTCACACTCGCCTTTCTGAATAATTTTTCCCACAAAGTGTTTCAGGCTTTCTTTGGTTGCATATTGCACTAAAACCCACTTATCAACTTCAAGAGTATGACTTCCATTGGGATTTACGATTTCTTCTACGTTTTGCAATTGCTATAAAAATTCTTCGTCATTATCTGAATCTTGATAAGGTATTGATTCGTCATTTGATTCACTAGACGAATCAAGAGAATCTGTTATTGCTTCCTGGTGAGTTTTTTTCTGATGTGATTTTTTTTGTATATCCGCGTTCATGTTTTTCGGTGCTGTAATAACTTGAGCTCCAGGAGCCAACTTTCTTTCTTTTTGTTTTTGTGGGGCTTGATGTTGACGAACACATTGTAGCAAAAGGTTTTCAAAAGAACCAGTCCCATTTGAAGGCGCAATATCGTCAGATTTTGTCGAAGGACCTGGCACATTGGAGGTATGGGCAGAGGTTATCTCATTTGAAGTATTTGGGAGTTGAATTTGTGGTCCGTCATTATTTTCTGTAGTGCTGTTGGTGAGTACAGTGTTTTGGGAGTCCCATCGTTTTCATGCTTCGACATCGAACTTTTCTCTTGCCACGACTCTGTCATTAAGTGGCACAGTACCGGACTTTCTAAAACCACTTATTATTACTGTTGTGGCATATCCAATAATTAGGTATTGTAATGTTGATTGAAATAATACGTCCTAATTTTCAATATTCTTTTATTCTAATGGCTACCGGTTTCGGTCTAAGACCTTCATCAGGCCTACAACGTTTTTGACGTTATTGGTAAGTCAAAGTTAATCCATGATCACCATACAATACACAAATAATAAGCAAACAACTTTCTTGGATCATAAAATTTATTTTAACTAATATTGTCAAAATTTATTTATGACTTTCACATTTCAAATACCCTGTTTATTACAAATATTCAACCTTATAACATGTTAAACAATCTAGCTAATAATTCTCCTTCTTCGATTGTAGGCCTGATGAAGGTCTTAGACCGAAACCGGTAGCCATTAGAATAAAAGAATATTGCAAATTAGGACTTATTATTTCAATCAACTTATTATTACATTTGCCTCCGTGCTTTTCCATGTTTCTGCAATAAACATTGAAAACATCTATTTTTGGCAGTTTACGGCCAACATTGTGTCTCTGCCACTTAACCAACTTATTATCCCAGGTTGTTTTTACAGATTTAAATACAGAAACGTCGAGGGGTTGTAACAGGTGAGTAGTGTGAGGTGGTAATTTTAAAATTGTAATATTTTGTTGTCTTGCCAAGTCAATGACTCGTGTGCTGACATGTGACGAATGCCCGTCGTATATGATGAGTACTGGTGTTTGTTCACCCAAAGCAGGAATTACAGTGTTTTTAAGGTAGTTGAAGAAAATATTAGCATCCATCCACCCTTTTTTTGTGGCAGGCAGCGTACGACATTCTAGGGAAGACATCATCAGGAGCTTGCCATTGATCCCAGACATTACCACCTTTAAAAATGATTAATGGTGGTCTTTTTTCTCTGGCCAACAACGAGACAGTTGTATTTTCACGACCAGAACTACTAGTAACTCGGGAGCAGGGCACTCCTCGTTTGTCACCAACTTTTGTTTTACTAGGATCTATGGCAAAACTACTCTCGTCAAGGTTCCAAATTTGAGAAGGCCTCTCTTCAAGTTGTAGTCGAGTTAAAGTTTCTTTCAAAAGTTTAAAATATCCATAAATTATGAATGGGTCAGTGGCTTTTTTTCTTGCAAATTCTACAGATTGTGGTATCTTGAGACTTAAAGAACGTCTTTTCTTAAAACCAAGAAACCAATCAGTCCCTGGCATGCCGTCTTTAAATGGAGTAAGAAGTTTGTGCTCCTTTACAAACTGAAAAACAAGCTGTAAGACATCCTTCGAGCCGTGTGCAACTATCGATAGTGTAGCAGAGGCGACCATGTGTTTTCAAAAATGTCGTGCACAACAAGTATATATGTATATATCGAGTCATACCAGCAACGTCTAGATCATATCCTTACCATCGATAGATTTTACACTACCGTCGTGTGGACAATGAAGAAATACCTGAAGGGGGAGCAGGATTAAAGAAATTGTTCAAAATTATAAGAGGGGTAAAACCAAACAATCTAGTCACGTGTCGCTCGTATATTTGGCATGGGCCGCCTAAAGCATTAACATTAGAATATGCTGTGAATACTTGCACATGCAAGAAGCCAAATTTTAAGGGACCCATTCCGTCACCTAAAGAATGGGTTAAATATGAAAATGTTGATGAGGAACTAGATTTACAAAAATTGAATATACGTAATTAAAAGCAAATAAAATTAATAATATAAAAAAATAAAGTTGCCATTAAACTTCCTTACGTGCGTGCGTCATTCGTACACTGCTTCCCAAAAGTATCAAAGCACTAAAATTGAGCTGTGGTCTTAAAAATTGGAAGACTAGCGAAGATGACCCGCATTGCACTTTTATGACCTTACCTAGTTTTACGACTGGTCTGCTTGACTGCACGAATTGCCGATATTCGATGCGGTTGTCGCAGGGCTAGGTAATCCCCAATGTGACCAATTTATTTTTACGTTAAAGATAAATAAATACTATAACATATTAATACTATTGAAATTAGGAATTAGGTTATTAGGCTTTTGAAGACGAATTTTAATTATTTAACATTTTTTAAGCTACGGGTTTTATGAGCTTTACCTTAATGCGTGTAAGAGGCAATATTAAATTTTTTAATTATTTTATTATCGCTCTATAGCAGAATATGAGTAAGCCCGCTAGCAGAGGGGAAACGTTAAATCCCATAGTGAGACTGCCTACCTGCGAGTAATATTTATTATTAAAGATAAAAAAACGTTTGATCTAAAGTAATTTTCAGCGACGAATGTAGGAAGACAACATCAGAATCAGAAAGACTGGAGGAAGTAAGCAGTTTGTTGATAAGTTCATGAATAATCTTTTTACTTTTTACTGTACGTAGTATTAACATCAAGGAAATTTTTTTAGTGAGGTTGTAAGCTGGGGAACTCACAAATGACACTACATGTCTGAAGGGGCAGTCTTCTTTGTAAAGTTTAAGAATGGATGGATTCATTGTTCTTAATTTCGAAACTTTATTGAAAGTGTCCGAATTATAGTTCAAAAACTTATTAAGTTTAACGCAGTAGGATGCAAATTGGTTGGATTGTAAACTGACGAAGACAGTGTTGTTCAAGAAAGATTCTACTTTGAAGTAATAGTCACTTCTATCAAGAATGACCACAGATTGACCTTTGTTGGATTTAGAAACTACGCAAAACATAAGATAAAAATTTAACAATAATACCGACACGATCTCCACCAATCTACAAGTGTGTTTGACCTCGGAAGGGGCGCAGCCCTCGGAGCGTGCCCTATGAGGTTCGGCAATTACAAACAAATACGGCAAATATGACAATACTTTCTAGCATCTTGCGGCAGAACTTCTCCAGACACCTCAGTTACCGGGACTGAAATTACTAGCGCTTTTTGTGTGCTCAGGTGTAAATTGTCTTTGGAATCTTCGGTTAACAGCTCTTTTTTTTCTAAAGAGTGTCGTACAGTTGTATGGCAAATATTTTTAGAAACTCTAATCTCTTGTGCTCCTCTTTATCACGGTGAGATTGATGAATGACATACGAATTTATTCCAATCAAGTCGACGATTCTGTAAAAAATAGGTACCCATAACCCGACGTCTTTTTCTTCTGCTACAAGAATGTTTAGTCCATCTACTTGCCTCTACGGTGATGCATTGAAGGTACAATAATAACGGTTTTATTTTTGTTTGGAACTCGATAAAAAATACTTCAAGTCTTAGGAGTTCCGTGAAAAACTAAGTTGAGTAATTTTGTTTCCCGACTTTTTGTGTAGTACCCACGCATTTTGAATTGATGCATCAAGTAGGCATGTAAAAAGGCACCACCACCATTTTTTCCCGCGTAAACTAATTCTCCATCTCGCAATATTTTCATCCATTAGATCTGTACCACCCATGGAAGCGTTAAATTTGGAGATCATATAGGGCCTTGTAACTTGAACAATTTTTTTTTCTCTCGATGAATATCGTTTAACGTTTCCAAGCGGGGTTACTCCATATCTTGTTGAAACCGTAGAAACCACGTTATTATCCATCCACCGTGTAAGCAAAATGCCGTTTGTTCTATCTAAACAAGAATCGAAGTCACCACGCTATCTCTTTGTCATTTGTTTCTTTGACATTACGGGATAGTTATTGGGAATTCTGTTATCGCGAATAGTTCCTGTACATGAGAATCCTCTTGCTTTCAAATGACTAAGAAGGTGAAAACTTGTAAATAAATTGTCTGTAAATAAGTTATACCGCTGTGTTTTCTTATCCTCTGGCAACTCATCCAAAAGCATCAATAACGGAGCTGTAGGTTTACCAAACACGGTTTGGTATTCTTCTTTCACGCGTGTATCCTTGCCTTGGTACAAAGAAAAATTTACAAGGTATCCAGATTTAGTGTTCAGGCTCCATATTTTGTACCCGAATCTGATCGGTTTTCCTCGGATAAATTGTTTACACGAGTGTTTCCCAAAATATTTGACCATACACTCATCATAATTTAAATCCTCTTCTGGATCAAACCATTTTAAAAACTTCTGCTGTAAGAGATCACTCAGTGGTCGCAGTTTATAATATTTACCATTTGGATCTATCGAGTTATTATTTGCGCAGTGCAGGCACCGCCAAATTGTCAAAAAACGGTCCATTCTCATTGCGTCCATCACTAGTTGGTTGCCAAGATCTCTATCAGTGTTCCAGTAGCTTTTCTTCCCAGGTAATTGACAGTATCCTGATAAAATTAAAATGGCAATAAAACACCGCATATCATCCAAAGTAATGTTAGGGTTAGGCAAGTTTCTAAACTGCGCGTTAGATTCATCTACCAGTAACGATAGTACATCATTGTCTATAAATAATTCAAACATTTCTACTGGTGATAATGTTTTGAAACGTTCATAATCTGAATCACAAAAATGTAGTGGACTTTCGTTCAGATCACCTTTGATCCATTCAATGTAGGAATAATCTACTTTTTCCACATTTTCTAAATCTTCATTTCCAAATCCATCATCATTAGCATAAACATGTAAATCCTTCACAACAGATTAATCAACATGTGAATTCAATTGATTACGAGATAAATTATCAATGACTCCACCTTCATCTTCCTCTCCGGAATTCTCATCTGTTAGACTACCTACATCCGAGGGTTGAATATAAATTTTGTCCACGTCTAGATTATCTTCATACGCCATGTGAAGGGCTTCCTCGAGAGTGAGGCCATCGCTAGCAATAGAGAATTATTATTTAGAAAAAGTAGGCAACCGATAGGACTCGTGTTGCCATATGGCAACACCGAACCTATAAGTTTCATATTTCGGTAAAATTTTAGTGAACCAACATCCTTACACCGTCATTATTGATACAATATATTTAGCAAGGCTGTGTATAAAATTTAATTTTCTAAAACCAAAAGAAACTGTTATTGTCAATACTTACATCAACTTGAAATCCATTCTTCTCGAATATTATTGCATTCACTAACAAAAAAACGATTTTGTGTTATCACACCACAAAGCTAAACATAAAATTTGGTTACATTAACCAATAGAGTTGCAAACTTGTCATTGAATGACGCCATCTATCGATTGACAATTAAAAGCACATATTTTTGAGCAACGCCAGTCCTTGATGGGCTAAACTCATTAGTATACAGCAAATTTTCAACAAATTTTCAATTATTTTTATCTCAAAAACGAAAAGACTTTTGTACGTGAAAAATTTTTTGTATATAACTTTTACTCATCATCATCTCCTATAACTGATTTCTTTTTGGCACGCCATTTCGGTACCACCCTGTATATTTCTATTCTACTCCAAATAACGAGTCCAACAATTATTGTAGTCCTGGGTGGCTGTAGAGTCAAACATTTTTCACTAATTATTGTTTCAAATGGCATTAAAACATTAAATACGTAAAGAAACATTAATTTGTTGTCTAACAGTCAATATCTGAGACTTCAATTCAACGATACGAAGTAAAAATCGGCATTTATGTGTGACACCACAGCCACCCATGACTATAATAATTGTTGGACGCATGATAGAATTCCAAATACACGTAAAAGTTTTGAGTCTGGACAATTTTTTTTAATTGTGCAAGTATACTACGTATCATTAAAATGAGATAGCGACATTATGCTGTGGCGAAAGAAGATCAAAAGCAATAGTAACACAAATAAACACAAAATTAACAGAAAACTAAAAATAAAATAACATTCTGGGTAGACTAATTATCACATGTAAGAACGCATGTAATATGTGGCTTCTGGTACCCGAAAAGAAAGATAGTTTCTTTTAAGGAAAGCTGTTGACAGTTGTGGAGGTGATATGCAAAACCTCACAAGTCATTTTCTTGACAAATGGAGTTTTAGGCAGATTCGATATCGGACTTGTGAAGTTTTGCATATGACCTCCACAGTTTGATGTAAATGTTTTATGTTATTCTTTTCGGCAAACTGAAAAGCCAAATGTTGGAGTGGAACGGAACTTAAACCAATCAATGTCTCCATATTCGTGACACAGTTGATTAGTTGGATTTCTTGCCCGTTTTTGGCCATTAGGCCTTTTTCCGAATCTTTTAGTTTCTTTGACGCGACTTTTCAGTGTAGTTTTTGGCACGTTGCATATAGTAGTAGCTTTCAAATAACCAGATTACCCAGTTGAAATCATTTCTATAACCCTGATCTCTTGCGTTTATTTGTCATATTTTGTCTAGTACAGACAGCTACTTGGCCTGTAAAAACTTAGAGAGATTCATTAAGTTGCAATAATGAAGTAATTCGGGTAAAATGGGATATCCCGTTTTATGTGAAACATTTTAAACTTATACGTAAATCCCGTTTTATGTGAAACATTAGTATCTCATTTTAAACTTATACGTAACTAGATTAATTTTTTTTTAATTATAACCTGTAACCAAACTAATCTTCTGTTCTTTGACTATTACTAAAAAAAAATAACGACCCTATTTCATTCACCCTATGACACCAAACTTCCAAGAAACATGCAAACTTACCTAGTTCAACGCAACCACTAACACCAGCATCCGTTGCCTAACACCCAAACACTGCAGGCAGCTTCAATTTCGTGAGTATTTTACTTTTTACTTTATGACGGCACTTGTGTCATTGAAAATTCATGATATCTCGTTTTATCTTATTATCCCATTTTCGAACCACATCGTCATTAAAAATTCTCTTCCGAGCAGCAATTAGTTCAATATTTTGGTTTTAGTTTCTAAATGGACAAATTATGACGACAAGTCTTACTATGTTGGAGTACGAACGTTTCGTACAGGCTCAGCAGACGACCACTTCCGACCATAGAAGTAATTATTTTTGTTCTGATCAGTTGCTGTGGAGTCACTTTCCTCAGTATAAATAATAAATATTTTGTTGTGAGGCGGATATTTCACTTTCATACTCAAAAATTGAATGTTGGACACAGTTTTCTTGCATGATATAAGTTTTTTTTGCGTAATACGCAAAAGTATTGTGATTTTCTGTCACATTTTCATAGATAAAATTCACATCGTCTTCTTTTTTGGCGTTTGAATTTGATCCCTTGAAGAACTGGCAATAAGTTGTAATGGCTATGAAACCACGTAGACTCTACTAAACGCTTGAACGCAAATAACATAACTTCTACTATTACTTTGTGGTGTTATTGATAGACATTTATTTGAAAGACGTTAAACCTCTGATGTATCATATTAACAAATTTCGATGCCTTTAAATGAGGTGTTATCCGAGTGCAGTTAAGATAACATAACATAACTCTTGAATGTTATTGTCACGATGTCATTATATGGGAAAATAAGTAAATTTAAATTCATTTCGTAATTATTGCAATCACGTGCATTTCAAAATTATGCCGAATCAGCAACCATTGAAGTAGATCAAAGTCACCTTACACTTACTCGCATGAATGCAAGCTTTGCGGAATGCGAGCGTGTTGTTTATATGTGCCAATTAAGATCGAGGCAGTTAGAACGCTTTAAGAAAAACAAATTTGGCAAGGAAAAATTGATGCTGATGCACTTTGTACTTTGAACCGAACCCCCAGCCACCAGAGCAAAGGAACCAATTGTGACGTAGAGATAGGGATGTATAAAAGATCGACCCGCAGGTAGAATCGAGGGCAGTATTAGTAAAGAGTGAAGTTAGTAGAGCAGTATTAAAGCAGTGAAGAGTATTAAAAGTAGTTAGTTAGCAGTTTAGTAAGATAATTAATTGGACAGTACATTGTGAACGAGTGCGCGAAAACCGAAGCCAAGCGAGTGAGCTCTCCACGAGCACAGGGCTGGCCTTGGGCCAGGCCCTTCCGCCTAGAAGTAATGTAGAATTTAATTAAAGTCAAGTAATTACGAGTAAGTTAAAGATTAAATAAGTTCGATAAGTTTAAAATAAGTGAAGTTAAAGAAGTAAGGATGAGCTTAGAGTTATTGAGTGATTTTTTTTTACCTCTTTGTAACTCAATCCGTGGAGATAGTGTATATTTACTTAGGTATCTCTTTCTGTTATCTTGGATATACTTTAAATTTAAATTATATTTGAAAATGATTAATGCGTTTACAGAGTTGATTTTGTTAAAACGATTCACGTTCATCCAATATAAAAATACAATGTACCAATTTGACTTGGAAGTTACCCTCGTTGAGTTGTAGAAAGATATTAATGGGCAACCAATTGTAACTGAATCGCTCTTTTAGGTTTAGGCTTCATCTAGAACACATACGAATATACATATGCAGAACTGTAGACATCAAAATGCAAAGGAGTTGCAACAGTATTTGGGACGAAACGCGACGTTTCCCTGTGTACCTATACGTGAGTACCCGGGAGCACAGCGCTTCGCGATTTCGACATTTGCGTTTGTAAAATGAAATTCGGTTAGGCTCATTTGAATATCTCCTGGAAAGGTAAACGTCGAGTTAATATGGAAATGTCGAACGGGTTTTATTTAACTGCACTCCCACAAAATCGCCGGTATTCCTCGATCGGCGCAAAACATGTGTGCTCGTGCCTTCAAATGTAAATAACACAAGTCGAATATTATTTAGATAACAGTCGCTTCTGTTTGGAGCATTTCACGCAGAAAAACTACTTTTTCCTCCCCGATTTAACGACCGTATTTACACACGGAGATGAAGAGAATTTGCTGGAAACATTTGTTTGCTTCTACCCCATCTGTTTGAAAGCACCAGGTGATTTAAATTTTGCTGTTAACTGCCCGAGAATTAAATACGCAGACATTAGCATGGAAAACGTTCGGACTGTGGACAAACAACAATTTGATGAGTAAAACCGTAATGTTAGAAAAATGGTAGCAAATCATCACCAGCGTATCAAGATCCTCATTCGCGTGTGTAATTTCAATTAATTTTTTCATCTACTTAAATATATGTGGCAGTGTGATACCATCGCACATTTTGATAACACTAACACAGGTAAATGCTGTTACCTACATCCGTTACGTTCTCAGGGCTGCTAGTACCATGGGTATCATCATGTACTAACAAGCATGCCGCTACGAATTAGCTCAATAATTTTGTTACCGCAATTAATTTACGTACATCGCAATTAAAACTTCTTTCGAGTGAACTTTCGTCGGTTAACGGTGCATGAGTAATTAGTGAACATTTAATTGGCTTGTATGACTAGTTCTAGATCGTTATCTAATTCTGGAAGCTTCAAAATTGCGCAAATACTTGAACAATTACGTTTACGAACTAATCATGTGTTTTTATGTACTAACGAGAGGGTTTTCGCACAACTTTAAATGTAGCATAAAATAATGCAAATATATTTTGTTCGCCGTACATACTTTTATTTTGCAATTGCGGATGTTAAAATTATTTTAATTTCTTGTTACGAATGTGTCCTAATTTCGATCAGTTTATAAGTAATTAAAACCCACACGACTTGTGGCTATGTGATATGAAATCTAGTCGCCTTTTATATCGTTTGTACCGGAAATTCCGATTATGAAAACCTTGCGTGTGGGACATTAGCTCTCGTGGTTTTCCTAGATCGTCTGCTCTTGCTCATGTTTGTTTATAATTGTTTGTTTATAATTCAAGATTCTCTGGATATCGCTTCTATCTACTTTATCGAAGAGTTTCTCTAAATCAACAAAACAATGTATCATGTACTTACAAAAAATATTTCGTAATATGATTTAATAAGTAGCGAACTAGCTGTACTCTGTATAGGTGCAAACAGGCGATGACTGAGTAGCATAAAATACGGTGTAATATTTTATATAAAATTATCATAGCTTTTTTTTAATAACTTCAACTTTGTAAAATTGTATTCTCGGAAGAAACATCCAAACAAACTATTGTTCTGCTGCAGTTCAACAAACTAATTACGAGTTTGATCCTCAATTCTCCATTCAGTTCGAGTACGTAGAGCTTATTTTATTTTACAAGTACTATTTCCAGGCGTACATTTGGACACTTGAAGTGTTATTTTATTTTTATATGTTTAGTTCGGGAAGTTGGGGAAACGTTCGCGTTGCTTGCGCGAAACTTGCAAATTTTTGTTTCCCCTCCATAATAATAAATATGTCTAGAACTTTTATATAAAGCTGAAAAAGACAATTTCTGCGTCTGACAGGACTATTAAGCTCATGTAACATATATATGGCCGCCATAAATTTTCGAGTTCACTCTCATTTAACGTGCGCTGACGTTTAACAGTAATTTTTATAAATAATCTTCAGAAGATATTTCACAGAAAAAGTTTAAATTTACGGTTTAATCCTCATTCAGTATTAGTGACCTGAATTATAAACGAATGATTTCTAATGGGCGATTGGGGATCAGTGCGAAACTAATGTCGCGTTGTGATTGGCTTCACAGACATTATTATTCTCTTTGATGTGCTTGTAATATTCACGACACTAATGAAATAGATATTCAAATGCAGCTGACATTGTTGTTAATAACGGAGCATCACACATATATTCCTTTGTATATTGTATGTACAATCGCAGTAATTAATCATGACGCTTACAGGACATCGTATCCATCTCCTTAAAAACTATGAACGACGAATGCATCCAAATCTCACTATTTCAAAGTGAATCCGGGGTTATTTTTTGCTTACGAACCGTCCAAGATAAGTTTTTCTTATGACTAATTATTATAACTGTACATACATTGCACGTTCACGGGTATAGAATGTGTAGATAAACTAGCTCCTATGAAAAATTGCTGGTGCTGGATTAGTGGCAAACTTTTATATACGGAGTTGGTTCTCCACTGTGAGATACAGCAATATATAAAATAGAATTGAAATTTAGCTTTGTATTTAATCTTTATTTTATTTTAAACAACTTCGTGTATCTCAGTTTATATACTTTGTTACCACAAAAAGTATAAAGAAAATGTCTTTGTATTTGTATGAAAAGTAAAATCCTTAAAAGTATCACTTATACATAAATACTGTGACAAGGCGAAAGTAAATTAAAATATTAGATTCATTTAGCGAATTTGAGATAAGAGAATTGCATCTAGCGCGACCTCGACATGTGCCCTCTGCAAGTGCAGAACCTTGAACAAGTTAAAACGGATTTAAAGTATCTCGTAATCTATCGTACCTTTCCGGTCTCGTAACAACTCGGAATTGCTCGAGTTGTACTTTGTATAAAAACCCCGCGATCTGCATAAAAAAAGAAGATCTTAAACTAGTTGCTATCAGAGCATGATGTAGGCTCTATTTTGTTAAAGTGTGCTGTTAGGGTAAGTTGAACTTTGTACAATTATGTTTGTCTCTATTTATTTATGTTTAATATAATATTTAAGCTATGCCCCTTGTTTCGATTTATACCGTAACAATACTTATCAATAATTATGAAAGGTTCTGTTTTCTAGTTACCTAGTTGATTCTGTATAAGTTGCGAACGCTGGGGGAAAGTCGTTGATGTTAAAGAAAAACTACATGAAATTATGCCCAGCTCAGTGGAGACGGGGTGGGCTACAAAACGCTCGAGAATAAAAAAGAATTGTTATGTTAAATATTTCAATATTTACAAAGCGTAAATAAACACCAAATCACCGGCGAGGATATTCTGTACGGCTTACAAAACAACTTACAATAATCTCTGTCAAAAGGACAGTAAACGCAACTTCAAGATCGAAAATTTACAAAGTCACGCACTTAAACGTAGGTTCTGAAGAAACCAAAACCTTCGGCAGGCAAAAACGCCGCACAATAAGGTACCCAACAATTAACGTAATGCAACGTAACGCAATAAATACAAAGGGCTGGTGCAATACCAATCTCGAATCCCACAAATTTTCCGTTATGTTCGGCCTGGAAGGGCAGCGGCACACGAAACTTGTTCAACACAGATCGGTAGCTCCTTCTAGAATTGTGAACGGTGAACGACGGTGTTATGGTAGAAGAGGCTCTCGGAAACAGTGGTACTCGCGGCCGGGTTCAAGGTCACGAAGAAGTGACGCAGATTTTTACAACTTAACCCTTACGTAGTTGCTAACAGAAGAAACACGAAAATAAGTAAAAGAAACAATGAAATTGAAACTGAGCCAAAATGAGCGGAATGAAACTGCGATGCTTCGGCTCGTGGCACGTGGCGTCCTCAAACAAAATTCAACGAATCTGCCATAAAAGCACTGGATTAACACTTGCAGATGTTGTTCACGAACAATAAGAACAGCCTTTGGGTGGTCACACTCAAAACACAGGCTCTAAAATAAGCTCCAACGAAAATGCGACCACTGTTCGTGAAGGTGCGTCAAATATGGCTTCTAATATCAACGCGGGACACGAGCATGCCGGATATCGGAGACACGCCCCTTCCGCTCTGAATTCTAGAAAAAGTATCAGTGTCCCCAACTGTTATGGAAAGAGACTAGAAATAACTTGCAAACGAAGTAAAGCCAAAACCTTAGAGTTTGTAAACAGATAGAGCGGTCACTGAAGCCAAAAGATTAAGAAATCGTTATCGCGAAAACGGGACGTAACATACTTTCAGGGAACAGTTTTTTTAACTTAACAAGTTGATAAATCCAAATTTCAAAGCAATAGCTTATATGTTCGTAATCGGAAAACTTCAGGGAGATGAAACTTCTAAATAAACGCGATTATAAAAAGGATCTCAGTTAAAGTTTCTAGCATTTTACTTGCTCCACTAAAACGATCATGCATGTTCACATAAATATTGATGTGATCGTTTCGGTTCACATAAAGTTATTAAACACGCATGCTGCAGTTGTAAAAGACTTTAGCAGATACTTTTACTGAAACAAAATTTTATTGCTCGCCTGACCCATTTCAAGCGATTTTTATGTTCTGATAGCGCATCGCTTTCCGCTAAACCCTGTAAACCTTAATAGTATTACCCACCCAAAAGCACGCCCTTTCCTAATAAATACCTTTAAAGTTTGCATTGATGTTCTGCCGAACATATCACCGACGTATTCCGCTTAACGTTTCATTGGATCTGCAAAGCAATAACAAATCCGGCAAATTTCGTTTCAATTAATTTTTTCCGGCACGAGCGCAGGAAATTTTAAATCAAGTCGGGTGGAAAACGTACGAGTTATGTATTGAATTAAATTAGCCGCGGCTAGGATATTTTGCATTGCATTTTCATTCAGATTCGCCATTGGCGGTTCTGTTCTGTGCGGATACAGATAGCGGCGGAGAAGCGAAGAGCCGAATTTATGTCGCATCGATTTTCCTCCGAAAGCGCATTGAAACAAATGTCCACCGCTTTTATTAGAATTATTTCAACTTCAAAAGCAAAAATGTTCAACGTCAAATTGGAAATTTTTACTACTAAGGATTCTTTGACGAAGTAAGAGTAGGAGGTTTTTCGAAGAATGAGGGAATAATTCTAGTATTACTGTTTCTCTCCCTTAATTAACAAAATATTGTCATAATAATCCAAAAAGTTTTGAACCTTTCTCGACTGGGTTAGCATCTTCCTTTATTCAACTTCAACTTCATAGGCACCTGCACCTTCACCTTCAATAAGAATGCTAAAAGTTTCGAAGCGATTCGGTGAAACGCTGAAAACATTTTACATAAATAATGATATTTACACATTTTGATATAAGTTTTCTTGTGGCTGCTTATGTCTATCTAAACTTCTAAGCACAACACAACAATTTAATTAAGTAATATGGACTTACATTTCATTAGTTAGTTTTTTAACAAAACAGATCTATCGCATCGAAACTAGATTCGTATGTAGGACACAATAAGATAAGGGAAACCGACAAGTAAACAAAAACAACCCCTTAAAGACAAAGTCCGGTTTAGCTGTTTTTTTCTTTGCAGTTTTTTTTGTTGGATGTATGAATTGCAGTTTTGGGACGTCGTAAATTTTCGGGAAAGGGAAGATTAAGTCGTGGCAAACAATTCAAAAGGTTTTTCTGTGTGTTGCTATCGAAGGACAAGTTAAAAGTCATTTTCAAAGTCAATAGGAAATTTTAAAATAAAAAAATTACATCCCAATCAGTAAATCATATAAGCACATACATGGATCTTACGGCAAAAGTGTACAAATAAATGGCATATTATTTAATTTAATTTTTGTTTTGATTGACAGATTGTTAGTTATTTTTTTCACTTCACTTCACTTCACTTCTCCGCGCTTTGCTTCGTTTAAGTGTGCAGCATACTTAACAATATTATTTAATTGCCCTCACAAACATTAAGTTTCAGTTACTTATATGAATATTATTATTTTTTTTCCTATAAGGATATAGTGTAGTATCTTAAGTCTTATTAAGACTAAAATTGTCTAACTTCTCCTGTTGAATCGTATTTTCAAATTAAGTGCCAATTTACATAAATTGGCGTTTTCTAATTAAACGGCAAAAAGTAGAATTATGACAATTAATTTTCTGGGTTCGTCGTTCCCGGAATGTAATTCCGTCTCCGACAAATAATTATATTTCGGCGATGTTCCTCCCCGGAATTCATTCGGTCGTATTTTTTCCACTTCCCCGTTATTTATATTTATTACGTTTGATATCTCCGTAGGGTTAATATTGTTTAGGCCGGTCCTTTTCGGCGCCTGAATAAAGAGGTTCTTTAACTTTTTAATCCGACTTGCCAAGTGATGAAAAGCGTACCGGAGAATTTAAATTTATGGCTACCCAAGAGAACAAAGATATAAAAGACGAGACTAATTGTGTCTCTGCGGTGTACTACACACGAGTAAAGAATATTTTACGCTGTAATTGACATACGATATTTTTCGACGCTCTATAAAGTTTAGTTAAAAAAAGGACTTTATTTTATCGCTGTTGAGATTTTTACTCAGATTTTTTTCAATAACGAAATATATACATACAGGGTGTAATCGAATAAGTTTCACTTATTAATACTGTATGTTCTTAATCACATAAGGAAATAGTTCTGCAAATATCAACGGTTTTGCTCAAGAATTGAAAACTGGCCTGCTACAAGAGCGCATCGCCTTTTGTTTGAAAACCTCTGTTCGCTCGTTAGTGCTAACACATCGTAAAACGATAAATTCCGCAAATGTCATGGTCACTGGGTCAGTGTCGCCCGCAACACAATACGATATCGAATCCTTCGTCCATCTGTATCATTAGATAATCGATAATAATCTCCGGCAGAAGCTATTTCATAGAAGAAAATAGGTCATGAGGAGAAGTACAAATTTAGATTGATTGAGGTTGCATGCATATTTCTTCCCAAAAGCTACTTAAAGCATGGTATAGATGCAGGATAATTAGCATTGTTTTGTTGACGTTTCTTTCTAGAACAAACTGATCCTGAAATCCTCTCGAATCTGCGAATATGTGACTTTCGGTCGTTTTCGTTTATAAAGAGAGGTGATAGTTCGCCGAAAATAGGTCATGAGGAGAAGTACAAATTTAGATTGATTGAGGTTGCATGCATATTTCTTCCCAAAAGCTACTTAAAGCATGGTATAGATGCAGGATAATTAGCATTGTTTTGTTGACGTTTCTTTCTAGAACAAACTGATCCTGAAATCCTCTCGAATCTGCGAATATGTGACTTTCGGTCGTTTTCGTTTATAAAGAGAGGTGATAGTTCGCCGTTTTAAATGAAGAGATCATAAAAGTGGCGAAAGCAGTTTGCAAATGATTGTCATTTAAAGAACTAGACTTCATTATACAACATCAAAGAAAGCGATATATTTAAGAGCAAGGTACGTGTATACTCTGCGAATAATAATATACGAGGTGGAATCAAATGAAAATCTTAAACATGTTGTTAAACAAAATTTATTGAAACAATGTCAAAAATAAATATGCCATTTTTCGATGTAGTTCCTATGCACGTCCTTCAGCGTTTTGGAAGTACATACTTGAATATCCGAAGAAAAAATTCTTTTGGTCATGCACAGTCCGAATCAAGATATAGCTTGGGGCGAAGTCAAGGGAATATGGAGGATATGGTAGACACTCAAACTTCAAATCTTTCCACGTTAAACGTGCAGTATATGTCTGCGTGCTGTAAAAGAACGCCAGCAGGTACTCAGAAATCTGCACCCTTTGTTTCTGTTGGCAGGCTTGAGACGTTCTTTGGAGTTCTGAATGTGACACTAGTCAAAATTCGATTCAGGCATCACAAGGCGATTTACTTGACATAACATACCGACCAATATATCATGATTAAATTTATCGAAGGCTTTCGAGAAAACAACATCTAATTGTTTTCGCTTATTAACCCTCCGTCGGGCGCGCGCCTTTTGAAACGTAAGAGGTCGCGCTGTATCCCTCAGATACATGCGGTTAATAGTATATAATTTTAACTATTTACATGAATTTATTTGTTTATTATATTTATTTATTTAGATTTGTCTATTTAAAACAAAATATTACTGTATAAATAAATATAAATATAAATAAATATTGATGTAAGTCAAGCTGTTTCATCCTACTTAGGCTTAACTCGCATGTACCACTTTTGATGCGATTTTTGAATAGTTTTGTGTGGTTATGGTGTAGCTATTTTAGGTCTGACCATTTTGATAACGAAAAGATATGACAAATGAACATACTTATAACTTACGATGAACAAATATGACCGGTCGCGCTGTATCCACCACACACAAAGCGCATCTTCTGCTTCATTTGCTACACTAAAACTAAAAATTTATAAACCGCAGTAGTTGTCCTTTGTTGTCAAATGATCAGAAATAGCATACCTAGAAGGGCAATGGTTTTGCACACTAAACACAAAAATTGCAGTAAAAATATAAAGCTGTGTATCTGTGAGATACATGCGCGCCCGACGAAGGGTTAAAGGTTTCAATGACTTTATTAGTATAACATAACATAGGTTAGTGATCGTGGATCTTCCCGAAATAAAGCCTTGTTGATTTTGGGAAAGATGTGAATCTATGAATAGTGTAAAAAAACAGTGGACGTATAGTCCAAAATTGACTCCACATCGATTTCTTTTATGCGACTTTAAAATGCTCGATGGATGATTGTCTAAGAAACGTTCTGTGTTAATTTTAATGTCATTTTTACAACTAATAAATAAATTCCTTGTTTGCAATCAATTCTTCTTTTCGGTTCTAAGATATGTTTGTACAGTGGCGTCCATTAAGTCGTTACCCCTACAAGCTAACCACGCCCTTATTGATCTGCAATGGGAACAACGGCTATCTTTGTAAATGCAATTGGTTTAGGTGTCCCCACCCATATTGCTGCTAAGGGTTAAGTGTTCTTCGGGTCGTGAAGATTAACTTGACTATCAAGCCCAGCAGAGTGACGCAAAAAAGTTCTACTTGTATTGACAATATTATAACTAATATTGAAAACATTCCAAATGATGAAGTTAAAATTGTTGATTCGCTTTTATCAGATCATTTTGGTTTATATTGTAGTTTATACAATGTAACTTGTAAATCAGAAATAGATTCATGTTCTAAACCTTATCAAAAAATTACGCAAATAGGGTTGGATAAATTATTGCAAATGTTAAGTGTAGAAAGTTGGAATAGTGTACTGTTAAAAAATGAAGTAAACTCGGCATTCGAGTTGTTTCTGGATATATTCTTGCTATATTTCAATAAAGCATTTCCCCATAAAATTGCTCAAATAAATAAAAGTAATAAAAAAACCGAAATTAAATGGTTCCATGAAAATTTAAAAAAGAAACGCGACAATTTGAAGCTTTTGAATGATATTTATAACATCACTAAAGATCCAAAAATTAAAATACATTATACTAAACAAAAGCAGGAATATAGGCGAGAAATAACTGAATCAAAAGTTGAAGCTAAAACTAATTACATAAAAATGTCTGGAAATATTTCAAAAGCATCTTGGATAGTTATTAAGAATCAGACAAAATCAAATTTTATTAATATGGATGAAAGTAAACCTACGGCAGATAATTTTAATGATTATTTTACGACAATAGTAAAGAAACTGCAGAGCGGGATTCCAGTTTCAAATACAACAGCTGAAGATTACGTAAAAAATAAAAAAGGAGTTTGTCAATCAATTTTTTTGTCTCCGGTAGATATTCAAGAGGTATATAGTACTATTTTGCAAATGTCTAACAGTAGAAGCACAGATATATTTAATATCAGTCCTTATTGTATTAAATACGTGGCTGAGTTTTTATGTGTACCCTTGGTACATATTATCAATTTATCATATATGTTTGGAATATTTCCAGAAAAACTAAAGGTTAGTAAAGTGATAACAGTACCTAAATGTAACCAAACGTCGGATACATCAAATTATAGGCCGATTTCATTAATACCAGTTTTTGCAAAAATTATTGAAATATTAACAAGTAAACGATTAATTGATCACTTTCAAACACACAATTTATTCACAGATAGACAGTTTGGCTACATTGGGAACAAATCCACTATTGATGCGTTATTAGATATTATATCTTTCATTAATCTTAATTTTGAAAACAAATCATTTGTGAAGGCCACCCT
Organism: Dorcus parallelipipedus; assembly: GCA_958336345.1. Classification (NCBI taxonomy): domain Eukaryota; kingdom Metazoa; phylum Arthropoda; class Insecta; order Coleoptera; family Lucanidae; genus Dorcus; species Dorcus parallelipipedus. Next base: position 8,309,224 of record OY284476.1, read on the forward strand.
CTGCGACCTAACAAAAGCATTCGATTGTGTAAATTATAAAATACTTCTAAAAAAATTAGAACACTATGGAGTTAGAGGAGTTCCTCTAAATTTTTTTGCATCATATCTTACAAATAGGTCTCAGAGAGTGGTTTTGGATGGGTGTGTTTGCGAAGAGAGACAGCTGACAAGTGGAGTACCTCAAGGCTCACATTTAGGCCCTTTACTTTTTATTATTTATATAAACGATTTGCCGCAATGTTTATCACAAGCTTCATGCTGTCTTTATGCGGACGACACCACCGTATTGCTGTCTGGTAGTGAATTAGCAACAGTGCAGGAAAACAGTTCACAGGCACTATTAGAAATAACTGACTGGTTTAATTCCAATATGATGCTGATAAATGATGGAAAGAATCAAAATATAATATTCTCTACAAAAGAAGTAACAGATAGCTCAAATACCAAGCCGGTTAAATTCCTTGGGATTTACTTAGATTCCACACTAACGTGGCAGCATCATATTGACATTTTGACTAGTAAATTAGCAAGAGTTTTATTTATATTAAGAAAACTGTCTAGAAATGTAACTTCGGAAACAGTGCGTACTGCTTATTTTGCGTTATTTCACTTTTTAATATCCTATGGGGCGCTAATTTGAGGAAATAGTGCACATTCCAAAAGAATTTTTATCTTGCAAAAACAAGCGGTAAGAATAATTGCACGGGCTGAATATAGAGCTCATACAAAACCTATTTTTATTAAGCAAAATATACTCACTTTTCCGTGTCTTTACATGTACAAGTGTCTCAAATACACCAAGAAACACATTAAATCGTTCACGCAAATAGGAGAGATACATGATTATGAAACACGGGGAAGAGAGTATCTGGCACTACCAAAAATAAGATTGAGCAAAACGCAAAATACATTTGCAGTATTAGGAATTAAATTCTTTAATAAACTGCCTGAAAATATTAAAAAACTTGATTTAAAGTTTTTCTTGAGAAAAGTCAAACACATGTTGATAGCAAAATGTTTCTTTGATACCAATGAATACTTAATGTTTGATTTTAATGATGTTCTAGAGTGATATGTGAGTATATATATGTATGTTTATTACAGATCTTGACGCGGCTAAACATGTAACGTGTATTTAAGCCAAATAAAGATTATTATTATTATTATCAAATATCGGGTTGTACATACACAGGGTGTTAGGGTGACATTTTTTGTTGGTATCACAAAAAATACACTTGTCTGATATTCAGTTTTAATATTATGGTTAAGTATGTTTTTGAAAACTGCCACTGCCACTGTGTTGCCAGCTCGAAGGAGGTATCCATGAAAACAAGAAGTTTTGTCCTGAAGAAACGTTTGATTATTTATTTTATCGTTAAGAAAATAATACACACATGGGTATTTAAATGACAGTTAAGTTTAAGTTACTTTTTACTTTAATCATGCTATCGTAGGTACGTATTGGCAACACAGTCAGTATAGCTGACGTGACACGCACGTAACTTAACGAAAAAAAAAAAAAAAACTATGGCCTTCTAGGGTCTAAAAAGATCGTGAATAGATTATATGTATACAGATACATAATGAAAGCAATAACGGGATAATAAAAAAAATATGAGTCGTGAACTTCTCATAGTGCCATAAAAGCATTATATTATTTTTACTTTGCGTAATTACTTAGTTATTTGAGACGTGTCCTGAATACAAACAAAAGCAAATAGGTATCTGTAATAAATGAGAGTCACTGGTGTGTTATGGTAGATCGTAAAAGCAATTCGCTCAAAATCCGGGTGATTTTAATTATCTTATATCTACATAGTATATCCTAGCGAATACCACGAAATTCCAGCGCGTATCTACTTACTTATAGTAGAAAGCATTATTAATGCATTTGCAATAATTGCAATGCATCCAATGCACAAAATAAACGTGTCTTCAGTGGGTCTAATATGCATTCGGTGTGTATTGTAGTTAAATGAAAACGATGCAATTAATTTTTATTTAAATCACAAACAGCAATGAGTTTTGAATGGCAGTTAAAACGCATGCAATGCGAAAGTATGTCCTATATACAAAAGTAATTAATTAATTTCTCTCTGGAGAAAAAAAATTATTTTTCTGTTTTGCACAAAACGTAAACAACCTAAGTTAATTTACTAATGAACAGCAGGATGTTATAAATTCGGGACGCAAATAAACACACAATGAATTATTTGTGTATTCGATAAATAGACCATGTTGTGAGCACATTTTAATGTTTAGTGGCATAAATTCTGAGTAAACTAATATTGCAGTTACTAATAAGTAATTCAGTATATTTTTCAACCATAGCAGCAAATTATAATTCCTAAAATTTGGACGACTCATCACATCAGGTATATGCGGTTTGGATACACGAAAGCCAACAATTTAAAAATGAATATTTATATACAAATATTTTCTACCTAAATAAAGGCTATTATATTGTTTAATTTAGATATATCTTTCATTCTTCAAGAAACATGTTCTACATCAATCAGTCTGAAGGCCCCATCAGTAGCGTTATTGCCCTACTTGAACTCGTAAACATATCACAGCCGCATTATATGTACACTTCTAAACACATATTTTACAGTAATATTTCCGGTGTTCTGTTTTATGTAGTAATCTGGAACGTGATCTGTTTGTTTTGCCCCGTTTTTTGATTAACCATGCAGAAAACGTTTACGATAAACATCACGCCCTGTACATTGAAATTATGAGTAAAATTCGCAATTGTTATGTTGGCGATGATAAAAAAAAAGAAAATTTAAGTCAAAACTTTGTTTGCTTAAATTGTTATACTTTTTGATGTAAATGAAAAACAGACCTCGTGATTTACTTTAATAATTGTGGGCAAAATTTATTTTTGTTGTTATTTTTAGAGTTAACATGGATAGGTTTTCAAAAGAACTAATTCTTTATTATTATTATTATTCGATTAAATGGTACTTTAAAACCCGGTTTAGGTAATGCGGTGAGAACATGACTAAAAATTAAAATTCCAGAACATGTTACACGTGCTTTTGCAACTTTGTACGTCGTGAATGGAAATCTACTAAATTCCTTTTACATTGCTATTGGCTTTGAGGCAGTGAATGCACGTTTCGATACTAGGTATGCAGTATATCAGAGCAAACTCACAGAAACAATTTTCTAACTTTAGAAGATACCGACCAGTACATGGGAAATAACTAAATGGTATTAAATAGAGAATAGTTTGTTGCCATTGCTAATTTTTATTTCAAAGATAGAAATTCGGTTAAATTAGCAAAGATTCTCTGATTTTTATGGTGCTTCTAAATTTCTAATAAAAAAAGCAATTCCAAATGATTTAACTATCGGCGATGCGATGTGACGAATACAAAATCGACTTTCTGTAAAATATCCATTTCTATTATCACGCCTTGTCAAATACGAAAAATCGTTCATTTTAAAGTCGACACGTGCAATATACATAGTATATCGACAGAAGATGTGTACGCTTTTAAATTTCGAGAGGCATTCCGACAATGGGTACCGTAACGGCGTCGACGCCTAAGACTTCGTGTCAAATGTAGCAGAAAATAGAATAAGCTGTTTTTTCCCTCGGCAAAATCTAAGCAGGAATAAGTGTAAATTCGATCAATGCCGTTTTATATGCTACTTGATATTCGGTTCATATCGATTGGAAGACGCTTGTGCAGAAAACGTATTGACTTCAGGACTTATGACTAAAATAATCATTTTGAAAACCAAGTTGTTACTTGTACACACATAAAATGAAAAACTTAACGTTCCTTTTTATTGGTAGCGTTTAGCTACAATGGAAATGTAATAGATTATTTCATTTAAATAGATCATTTCATTTAAACAAGTCGTGTAAATTCACTTTAAATGCGATGCAAATGAAATAAATGGTACTGACACGCGATCATTAAATTAAATTTGAAACATGCAGATAATTGATTCCCTGCGTTTACGTGTGTTCTAACATTGCATGTTGAAGAGCTCGATTATTGCTTTGATCTGTCAGAAATATAACATGACACTGAGTAGGAAATTATTACTAAAATATTTCTTCATTTATTGGTGCCCCATCTAACGACCAGATTCTGTCACAATCAGAGGAGTGGTTTCACAGTAACTTCAAAGAATCGAGACCACCAAATACACTTGAAAGGAGGAAACTCATATCCTGAAAGAGGGAAAGATTCGTAGCGTCCAAGGGAATCCAGTCTCACATCCTCCAAATTCAAATTCATAAGGCTACGTCGAATCTAGAGCTTTCCCGTGCCATTGTCTCAAAACCAAGAGACTTTTTCGTCGAGAGTAGTGGAAAACGACGTACTATTGTAAAACTTACAATTAGTAACAATGAAGAACTCCTAATTTCCAAATTAGTCACTCTGGACGTCCCCAGAATAAACATTTCCTCATGAAACTCGTTGAACGCTACACGAAGATCATTTTATTTTTCAATACCTATCAATTCGACAAACACAAATGCGTATCCATTGGCCCTCACTTAATTCCCGTCATGGCCAATATATTTATGAAATACCTCGAAACCTACTGGTTCAGACACCTTCATTATTTGGCTCCATGGCAAAGATTCTCTGTATTACTTTTGCCATGGAAACTGAGCATTACAGTTCCCTATCCACCCTTGATGCTCTTAAACAAAAAGTCCACAATGAACTAATTCCTCTGCACTCTATGTAAAAAGCAAAAAATATCTAAAAGCCAATTCACACCAACTCAACTCAGTCATAAATACACTAGACGATTGGCCACAGAAGAAAAGATTTAAACGGCACGATCTGTTCTATTACAAACTCTCTCAAATTAATCCTTCACCCCAGACAAACTCCTCACCTAACCATTTAAAAGTCTTTATTCCCTACCTCAAAAGCGTCGCAGATAAAATCAGGCAAAGTCCTGAAAGCGATACTAAAACCATAACCTGAACTACGAATTTAATACCTAATCGGAAACCCCAAGTATCGCATTTCGAACCAATTCCATAGCATCTATGAAATTCCTTTTACCAATTGTTCTAAATCTTACCAGCCGATACGTATCGATCAGAATTAGTCGTCACGAATCAACTTCGTTCTATACCGTCTTCATACCATCGCCACTTCTTCCAAAACTTGAAGAATTCGTAACGTTCCAGTTCTCTCAATAAACGCGTTGCCAGTCAGCTATAGTGGAAGTCCATAAAATTTCGATTTCAAATCACTCATTCCAATCCTTCCACAGAACCACAAGCCATTACGCTGACGCCTTCACCTCTCTGCCATTCTCCAATCACAAGTCATCACATGGATAACTTCCGTTCCATTGCCTATTCGCAAGTCATTACACCACCTAATCTCTAACCATCACGAAGACAATTCCCTTTCCTCTCGACCAACAAGAACCAGATCCGTCAGTCGTCTCTGAGGAGTAAGCAGATTGAGGCCTCAGCGAAGCTCTCACTTTCTCTTGAGGATGGCTACAAAATCCCCATAGAAACGTGGGATTAACCTAAAACTAGGTCCATTCCAGAAACCTTACGTATCTCTTAATGAAGAAACCTTTCCGAATTATTTCGATTTTATAATTATCATTTAAATAAAAAGTTTCAATTTTATGGAGCAATTTCTTGTTGTAATTTGCGTCTATACATTTCAAATTAAAAAACAAACGCAAGTATTTTTTAATGGTTTGGTAGGTACATAAAAAGTAATTAATGAAACAATTAAACAATATTTACTTTAAATTGCACTTTTCTCAGCAAGATTAACATTTTCTAAGATTTTCTAAAAACCACGAGGGTTTTTTTTCTGTGTTCCGCGAATAAAAAACAAAAAGTATTTAAACGCGAACTTGTGTAATTGAGGGCAAATTGCGACCGTGTCGAAATGTAAACACAATAAGGAGGTAACTAATACAACGTAACGTAAAGGTTCATATTTCATAATAACACATCAGCGGAATTTGTTACAAACAGGGCCACGTGCGTATACTAATGACGCAAACAGACACAAAGCAAGCGACGAAAAATGCAACGCGCGTATGGGCAAGAAACGTGTATTTAAAGTGCGGGCCAAAATTGGGAAGCAAGTCGTTGCCACCGAACCGACTCAGTGGGCACTAGTGACAACCCACGAGGACACCCCCAACATTGCCATCGCCGCCACCCCAGCATCTGCCACTGCCGCCGACAACATTGCCGAAGTCCTGCCCTGGCGACGCTGTTCCAACCCGATCACCCATAGGCTGAGCAAGGACGTGTCGTGATCCAGCCAAGGAACATTGTCACTGAGACCGACCTTGACCCACCACGACAGTCGCGGACCAGCCTCGAATTTCGTCAGTCTTCCCCGGCTAAGGAACGGACGCTGTTCCGTCTTAGGCGAATCAACAACCCCAGTAGTCGCCGCGAGCGACCCAGGACTGCACTCCCAATTTTAACGGGCAAACCTTCCTCAACTAAATTAATTATTTGACATAATAAAGAGGTATTAATTTCTTTTAAATCATTGTCTTTAAAGCTCTACCCTCTGATAAACCTACGCAATCCAATTCAACCCGAAGGCTAAGCACACATCGCCGCGACATAGTGGAGGCTTAGCGCGACATGGTGAAGGCCCTTAGCGTGACATGGTGGAGGCGCCGGGCAGCTCCGGGGGTGGCGACGACGGCGATGCTGGGCGGCGGCGACGGCGTGGTTGGGCGTCGGCGACGGCAATGTTGGGGGTGTCCTCGTGGATTGGCACTAGTGCCCACTGAGTCGGTCCGGTGGCAACGACTGGCGTCCCAATTTTGGCCCGCACTTTAAATACACGTTTTTTGCCTATTCGCGCGTTGCATTTTTCGTCACTTGCTTTGTATCCGTTTGCGTCATTAGTATACGCGCGTGGCCCTGTTTGTAACAAATTCCGCTGATGTGTTATTACGAAATATGAACCTTTACGTTACGTTGTATTAGTTACCTCCTTATTGTGTTTACATTTCGACACGGTCGCAATTTGCCCTCAATTACACAAGTTCGGGTTTAAATACTTTTTATGTTTTTTATTCGCGGAACCTCTCGTGGTTTTTAGAAAATTCCCCCTCGTGACATTAGCACATACATTTTCATGACACGGTTTAACACGTAATTTATTTTCACAAACGCGAATATGCAGAGTATCTTTTTGTTTTTTGTTTGTTTTTAAAGTCCGTAGTAAAATTCCGAATATTTAAGTAAATTTGTTTAGTTCTACCAAAGTAGCAGAGGTGGATTATTTTGTGCGTATTTCTTACCTACGTTCTTCTTGCTAATGGTACCACTTCTTGTTGTCGTCGGTAATCCTGAAATCAATACTTCAGAAAATGTGTGGGAGGAGCAGGTATTCTGTTCATTATTTAGGAGGTCACAAATTCAATGTCTCTAAATGAACTAAGTCCATGTGCAACATATTTAGTATTATTAGCGTAATTTTTAGAATCCCCTCGGCCCTCATTACTACATATATAAAATGTTGAATGTTAGTATATTTTTAAGGAAGCGTCAGATTCATATTTTACCGTATTTAGTATCACAAGAGAGTTTTGCAGATTAAAAACACATAAATAGGGGTGCTATGAGTAACAAAGGTAAAGTCCTGGATTTAATTATCAATAGAAGTAATATCAATGAAAAGCATGAAACGAATTCCTCTAGGGAAGAAAACGATATAAAAATTTTATATGCCATTACTTTTACTGCAACTTTCCAATGATTGGTTTGATTATTTCCTTTCTCTTCAAGGCAAGAAGATTCAGACCGCAGAGAGAGAATTTTTTACGCAGCCATAAAGGAAATGTTAACGCGACATGGAAACCGCTGTGGGCTTCTTTCCTATAAAGTTTGCATCGACGCTGCGTGGCAAGTGTCATAAACTTTCAGGCACTAGACTGAAGCGTCACGACGACGGGGATGCTGGGGGCAATTTGATGAAATTCGGTGCGATAGTAGGTGACTTTAGTGACGACTGTTATCACCCTGCGCTAAAGTAACATAAAAGAAACGTAATATGCGAGCCCGACCATCGACAATTTGTAAATGGCTTTATTTCGTTCGGGAAACTAATGGCACGAATGTTAAGAGTAATCCTGTTGAGTGCACGTAAATTTAATTTGCAGTGGGAAATGGTTAAATTTGATTTTGCGTTGATTGCAACACCGGAAAATACGTTTTTTTTAACTAAACATGTTTTAGGCTCAATTGTACAATTCCAGTTCAACTATATGCCAACATAACATCACCAAAAGCGCCCGTAACGACCGACCCATCTTAAACGATTCGAATTCTTTTGTACGAGTTCATACGTTGCTTAGCGACCAGCGAATCTTGTCACGATGACATGGCAACAAACGTCAAGATGACAGACGTCAAGATTGACGACGTCAGGCAATGTCATATAGACAAACCGAATTTCTTTCGAAATAGTCTTGAGTCTTCTCGCCCTTACCTTAGTATGATTATTATTATTATTCTATGAAACTGTTGACTGTCAGCTGAATCAAATTATCATTTTCATTCCTCCCCAATTCGAAATCATTCGCGGTTTCTAACCCCATTACTATTCGTAAATAGAATTTGTAAACGTTTACGATAAATCAAATAATTTAAATACAAGTATCTATAAATTATAGTAACGATGAAAGCCATGAAATTCCCCCTCAATTGAAAAAGAAATCGAGCATAAACTGGGAACGATTGCACACATTCGATAGGAAAGTCATGTATAGTTATTGGGATTAAATGGGAACGTTTCTGGTAATTCACACACAATCAATGGTCGGCGTAGTCCTGTCCCATAGGATGAACATAACACTGCATCATATTTAATAAATATCAAGAGTAAAAGCCGTAAATAAAACGACCGACGAGGGAGACAATAAACGGATGTGTTATTACGAGCGCATATGATTCATACTTGCGTTGTCCTGGTGCCTGCACACATTTCATTCGAAACTTTCAGGATAAATAGAAATGTGATATGAAGTGACCTTGCTCCCTCTTGAGATTCCAGGACGTTTTCGGTGTCATTTCTGTATAAATTTACGTTTGCTTCGTAATTGCACGAGAATTTCAATGTACTTAATTACTTATGTATCTGTAGGCGTTATTTGCATCGTTTTATTTGACATTAAATACGAGAATGAGTTTGGGGAAACTAAGCGATTTTATCTTACGCAGAAAGAATAACGAATTTCGTCGGTGTACCACCAGTTATAATTTTGTTTTGGATGACTTAACAAAACCTGTCCCTCTCCGAGATTTCGTCGGATTTTCTTTGAAGTTTTGTTATTAAATGTCTTCCTTTTAGTTCTACTGGAGGGTTTAAGTTGCGAAAATTTAATATCATATTATTGATTTTGTTTGGAAATATTAAGGTACATCAATTCGCATTAAGGCTGCTCAGGAATATAAATGCCCGACAGCTGCCAATAAATAAAGTTGCCTCCACATTATAAGCCCCACATTTTATGCATTACTAGATCTTATGAACGAAGTTTTCATCTCCTTAATTTTTCACTTATCAAGAAATCAGGGAAAACGAAACGAAATTTGTGATGAATAATGTAATAGATATAGAATGAAAATAGAAAAAAAAATGGCAGTTTGTTTGTTATAAGAGATAATTGCGACATGAAACTTAATATACCTATTATTATGAATATGATCCAAAAAAAAATAAATAAATTTTTCTCACACCCAATACTCATTTGGTTTTTAATTTACCTCAATAAAAATAAAAGTTCCTAACGACATAATTGGTTGAAATATCTATCATAAGATAAAAACCAGACGCTCGAAAATTAATTTTTAATCAATGTAGGCCAACATTACAATATATTTGTAAGCAAAGCTATTTTTAGGTGAAACTTTACTTTGTCCAGATAACTTTCGCCTTCTCGCGCTGAAACTTATTTATTTTCTCTACCGCATAGTTATCATAGCCGCGCCTAATTTCAAAACTAAGATTTATGGCTAATTTTGGCAATAAAGTACGTGCACTGTTGAGACCGCAACGTAAAAGAGTTTAAATTGGAAAAGTTTCGCACGGAAATTTTCAAGGCTCGATTAACTAAGATATCCGAACTTCCTGGAATCTTCCTTCCCTATTATCAAGAACTTCAAAGCAAATTTGAAGAACCGAAAAAATTATGATTGTATTTCCGAAGACTTTTTTCAATCGACGGCGTTACGAAAGCCCTCAAGTGACGATGAGGGTTGTTTCGTTTAATAAAAGTTTGAAGTTTGTTTCTGCCCTGCTCGAGCAAACGCAAACAAAATAAGACGTTTTAATTAAGTGAATCGGATTATTCCAGATAAAAAATAGTGATTCGTAAAGTAATTAACGAAATTATCAGTGTTTAATTTATTCATTTTTTACCCAATGAGTAAATTAATTTTCTTTGTCGTTGACAAGACATTACTAATTAAGGCAAGTTAAGGATGCCGTTCGACCTCATCTACGGTACGTTTTAAAAATATATGATTCACCTTTCCCTTCGGTTTTCTCAAAACCTATTCGTTAGAAAAAAAAAAAACATACGAAACTTTTATTTCTTTTGTCGATATCTACCGACATACCGCGAGCAAATGTAATTTTTGTGTGCAATGTTCATTGCATTAAGGTGCAGATAGACATGCGAGAAAACTTTCTGTCTGTAACTCGCGCAAGTTTTCTCGCATGTCTATCTGCACCTTAATGCAATGAACATTGCACACAAAAATTACATTTGCGTCGACTCGCAACCTTATTTACATTAGCGACATTAGTGCTGGACAGTAACTCGCGCAAGTTTTCTAGCATGTCTATCTGTACCTTAACATTGCGCCCGTGTAAAGCCTGCTTAAGTATTGATCGCTGAAATTCGAGGGTATTCTTTCGATTAACTTGAATGAAATTTTTTATATACTCAAAATGGGTAGATAGTTTAGAGTACCGTTGTACGAACCGTTGGTTTTCGTTCAAAGTTATACATACTTCATTGCTGCAGTCTTTCACTGTAGTAATTACTGCTTGTTCGCATATACACTGGGGCATTAAATTGGGATTACCAAAAATCGATACTGTCCGCTTTTTATTTTGTTGTAAAAAGTTAATTCCGTCAGATGAAATTTAACGAATTTTATTGACTTGTGCGAGGTGGAAAAAATTGATTGGTTACTGGCATCCATTTAAACGTGTTAATTTTTTGTGGATTCCCAATTCCCAATGGATTGCCAAAGTTTGCATTTGTGCTTGATGAAACTGGTGAAACGTTTCACAAAATTTGTTTCAGAACAAATTTTTGTATTACATGTTTAGTTTTAAAATAAGAAATACATGTCCGTATTCTTGGTATTTTTTGCAAGCGATGAGCCAGCAATGCAGGGCGACGTACAGCCCCTTTTCGAGTAATGTTGGACCACACAGCGAGCCATAAATCTGCCAGCCGGGTAACCTTTATCTTTGCACTTCGAATTTCTGTACAAAAGTTGGTCGCGTTAAAATCACAGATGCGTGTACATTAGCGGAAAAGGCATATCGAATTACGCTCAAATTAAAGTGTTTTGTTTTTGTCTGTTTCTTTTCCAAGTCTGGCGTCATAATTCTGTGTCAACTCAAGAGGCTTTTGAAATGAAGTTAGAGAAAACAAATCGCAGATGTTGTGGTGCAGACGCGTTCCTTATGACAGTTTTGAAGCGCGTAATTTATAGGTGTTTATGAGAAAATGCATTCAGGGCGTGGGCTAGAATTAAAATCAACGGTTACCATTGGTCGAAGTTATTTTAAAATTTAGCTGAAAGTCCGAGGAGTGTGTTTAAGTTCTTTACTTGAAAGTACGGGACGCGAAAAACCGGGCAGATAGCATTGACGCTTTACCGAGAACGGTTCAGCGCAATTCTAATTTGGCTTAGCGGTTTTTCCTTAAGCGCTTGTAGTCTTTATTCATTTTATAGTTAAATCATTATTTCGGTACGGTTTAAATACAGTGTGTTAAGAAGGGCAATTAAAACAAATACGTGTGCGCCGGGACGTGAGTGTTTTAATCATGGTGAGCAGTGCGGGTGTAACACGGATTAACTGGTCTTAGGTAATTGACATTTATTTATATTCCTTCATAGCACCTTTGGTGGTAACAATTGCGTAGGGATAATTGGATTTGCGTTAATTAGTGACTAAAGAGTCAGTGAAGTTCATATTACCATTGCATTTACATAACTTGCGCCAGCACAAAATAAACAAAGAAATCAAGGCCAATTAATTGTCATTACGAATTTCGTGAAACTACGAGGCCGAACAATTTGAACTGCATAGTCATAGCCATTTTTTTTTAGTAAAGTTCTCTTTCACCCTGTATGCGTGTGAAACGAATTGTGGTATTTGCCGAAAGGTTTGCAGGTTAATTAGAAAGAAGCGATTGCCTACAAACTGAAAGGCCAAAAGCACACATAGTGTAGTGCCAATAAAACAGTCAAAAGCTGAGATCTTGCGCTATAAAATTAATTAGATAGGTTAGACGGCGAAAGAGCGACACATAGAGGAACTTGAAAATCAGGCAAGCGGGTACAGAATACCATCCTCGAAGCAAGGCGAAAGTAGTTCAGAAAAGCTCCTACTATTTCATTAACGACATTAGTGCTGGACAGTAACTCGCGCAAGTTTTCTAGCATGTCTATCTGTACCTTAACATTGCGCCCGTGTAAAGCCTGCTTAAGTATTGATCGCTGAAATTTAATACTTTTTATTTCGAAGTGAAAACATCATAAAAACAGTTAATTACTACCACATCTAGTTCTGTAATTCTAAACCTAATGCAGATCCTATCGTTTGCAAACATGTGCGGTGGATGTTTGATGATGTTAACAGTATCCGCAGGGAAGTTTAGTTCGGTGGTGGTGCCGCTGCAATGTAAAGCATAATTAGACGTTCTGCGAGTAATAATTTAAAATGAAGAGTATTTAATACTTTTCGCGAAACCGGAAAATCCAATTATGAAGCGGGTTTATGCGTTGCACTATTTTTGCCTACTGTGTAACATGAAACGGAGGAAACGTTGTTAATTAACATAAATTTCAGACTGGGCTGGGCATTATACAGCAGATTTATTTTACTTAGTACAAAATTTGACTTTCACGTTCACTACAAAAAGAAATCGCACACTAACAATTATAAGCGTAATTAATGTTTAAATTAGGCTTCAGCTTCGGCTTTTAATGGCGAATTTGACTTGTATGTATGTCAACAGTTTCCAGTAAATTACGAGTATAAAATTTAATTCGCCGGTGATGCCACATGACTTATTTTGCAGCGGATTTTAGATTGGTGTTCATTATGAACTAAATGAGGTTTCCGACCAGCATACAGAGTATTCCTCAAACTAATCATCTGCTACAGTTGCAGTTCTCGGAGTTTGTAATGCGAACTGTTAACAGAAGTGCAATCCAATTGCAGACTTCTAACCTTCGGATTCGAATCCATTTAGGAATGAATGTTCGAAAATTGCTTTACATTTTTTGTTTTGTTTCGTGGTACGTTTCATATCCTGTATGATATCAACTCGATCGTGTCAAGTTTTACTTTTTTTGGACCAAGGCGAAACCAAACTCTGAGTTTATCTTTGCGCAACCGTGGGGAGTCCTAATTTTGTTATATGACAGTATTGTTTTCACAGCAACGAATTTCCTATAATAACAACAAGGACGACGACGCAAATTGCAATATACTCTCATGAATAATGCATCGTGCGATTCGACTGCCCCATTTGATTGCATAAATCGCGGGGGCATTACGGCGACTTTACCTGCACAGGACGTTTGGTACGGGATCATAAATCTTAATAGCTCACACTGAATTTCTGATAAATGTCCGTAATAACTTTAATAGGACGGTGATTAATTACAGCATTCGGTTACTGATAAAGCAATATTATAAAATCTCATGTATATCTAATGCTATGTTATTTTAGTTTCGAAGACTGAAAGTTGTTGTAACAATATTATTTGTATTTATGATTTTAATGTGTTAATTAATTTAGCCGATTTAATCATTTATTTGATAACTAAAATCAGAATTACAGGGCGATTCATTTAAGTTCAAGCACGAATATGTGGGATATAGAATTAGAAAGCAATTTTTTGTATCAGATTTGGATTCGCGTTTCCACAAATGAATTGTTTTTACCCTTGGTATATACACTATTCATTGGCCATCGTTTTGCTTAAAACCTTAACCATGATAAAGCCTGAAGTCTGATTGTAACCAAACGTTTTAGTTCTCCAGGTTTTTACATTGTTTTTAAATTTTACGTTTTTGGAAACATTTAATGTTTTATTAACTTACATAATCTGCGCTTTTCATGTGAAATGCAACATTAAAAACAAATTTATATGTCTTTTAACTCTATTTTATAACAACTGTAGGTAATAACATTAAAAACTTAATAATTTTAACCGTGATGATATTTTTCAACCAACGTTTAATATTTGAATACTATTTTACTGAAATTTATTGATCATAAAGTTTAACAACATTCGGGATTGGTAACTTTAATACCTGCATAGGTAAAGTAAAAATTTAATGCGCCTATTATTCGAATAATTACCGATACCACGAAAAATCGATCCTTTTAATTAACACATTTGTATATTCTCATCAAACATAAGCCATAAATAATTACAGTTTTGAACCTTTACGACAACACCACAATAAAGTGAAAAATGTGCGCGCGTTTGAGAGATGGTCGGATCGCTACCTGCAAATTTTCCACGTCCTTTGATGTCATTTAATATAATAATATAATTTATGGCATTTGCAAATGTCGTAACATGACACCGGCATTTATAACTTTGCTTAACCTGTAACATATCCGAAAATAAAAATTTTACGGGAGCCCGACGCATGTGAATGTCAGAAATTCCACGCATCCAACTACCCTTTTAAAAAGGACTAGCTAAAATTACAATATTAACAATTTTTATTTAGATGTAGGCATTTAAAATTCATTTCGTTCTGAATGGATTACTATTAGGTACAATACATTGATAGACATCGACATAAATTATACATACTGAATCATTTTTGAATAATTAAGTAATTCGTTAGAACTGTTTTCTTCATAGAAAATAATCCATAATAAAAATTGAATTACGTAATATAGGACAAGGTGGGCCAAATGTGATCTACTTTTTCAATAAACTATAGCTCGTTATAATTTATGTAACTGAAATAAAGGTCGTAGCTCAGTATAACGAAACATTTATTTACATATATTTAAGGGAAACTTACATGATTTTGTCACTTAAACAATACACAATAAAATAATAGGGAATACTATCCTTCTGACTAGCTACCACTCTAATCATCCAATTATTATCAGTTCATCTGCTATTTAAAGGGGATTCGTTTTTTCTGGGAAGTTATGAACTTATGCCTTGGCATATGACTCATGAGGAGCTGAAAGAGTGTTACTCGGAATTTGCCTTGACATTTCCCAAAGATTCGTACTTATGTAATTGTTTGCGGAAAGCTTTGGCTGTCTCATTTTCCATCTGCGAATTTTTGCGTTGGTGGCATTCTAATTTCCTTGTTATGTTGGCTTCTTAATGTAAAACTAAAAATCTCCATACGTTAATATTGTTTTTTAATACAGCCGGTATTTAAGTTTACATTTGTCCCATCTCACAGTAGCGCAGATTAAATTTCCTAATGGGTAAAAATCGATTTTCTGATTGTGTCTAAGTAACTTAATTCCTATAAAAGAATGTTCTCGAAGACCCATTGTCTACACTCTGCAGCGTATCATATTTTCATGTTACTCTATAAGTGTATCAAATGTGACTAAACAGATGCGACAAGGCACTTATCACGAAGTAAAATTTTCTGGCGTTATTTAACGTTGTTTCTTCGGCGCGAAAAGATTTCAGATCGAGTTAAAATTCGTCTGTAACTTTGGAAAACCTGGCTATTCAGAATTTGATTAATGTATCTGTATGTATATGTATAATGACTGGCGATGACGCTTCGATTTCGTGGATCCAAAACAGCTACCAGCCCATCTCTGCCCACTTTTTCTTTATTGTAATTTTTATTTTTGTTTGACTAGGAAGCACCTATTCGATTCAACGAGAGAGAACGAAACATACAATCTATAATAAAAATGATAAACTATTCAGAATTTCGCCTCACTACTCTAAGGCTTAAGGAAGCTCCTTCTAAAGTCAAACAATAGGTTCGCCTGGCAGTGGCTCGATTCACAAGCGATTTGGCCAGAAGGTGCTGCAACATCAACAGCAAAAGGAATAAGTCAGCATTTTCTTGCAAAATATTCTAAACATCAGAGGACGTGCCCAGTTCTGAAAAAAAAACCAGATAGCGAAAATGAGGTGTTTAATAGGTAGCATTGATGAGACTTGCGAATCCTCGTGACACACCGATTGGTGTTGACCTTTGGAAAGAGTACGCCTTTTCTTCAATTGCATCCGTATTACATCTGCGTTTCTTGAAAAGAAATGAATAATTTAGAAAGGTCTTCTATCGCAATAAACGTTAATTTGATCTTCTTTACCTTCCACGCGAGGATTCCTTCCTTTGAGCGCCTTCTTCCAATATAATACCGGCTGGAGATACAAATGGCAAATCACAGACTCTAAAAGCCGAAAAGAATCACTAAAAGGTGGAGGATTATATCAAATTTCGGATGGTTTTTTGATGGAACAATTAAAACCTGTAGGAAATGGCACTACGAACGATCGGAATACCGTTGGCCGTTTCTTCAATGATCGGGAGAGCTACAGGACCCGATCTGGTGTTGATAGAATGATTCATTCTGCATTCTGCTGCTTAATAGGTAACCGTCCAAAGAAGCGGAAGAATCGAGGCGTAAAGACCTGAAGAGATTCCGCGAAACTTATACAAGGAAATTATAGCGCCGGCCAAACGAATAAAGATTTACTTAATTTATGATTTATGCATATTTTTGACGTCGCATACTAAAATACAAGGTTGAATAAGTATGGGTCAAAGGAAGTGGGAGAATATCAGATCTTCACCTAGAAAATGATACAGGAAAACTCATTCGAACAAAATTTACCTCTCCACATCCTCCTTATAGATTTTAAGCAAGCCTTCGATTCCACCAGAAGCCCACATCTCTATCAATCTCTACATAGTCGCAACATACCGAGAAAAATAGACGCTGCACAGATGGAAAACAGAGTCCTTGTGGAATTTCCCGGAAATTTCAAGTCGACAGAGGACTGAGGCAAGGGGACCCGCTGTCCATAACTTTATTCAATCTGGTCTTAGAAATAGTATTTAGAGAAACCAGATTAAATACAAACGGAATGATTGTTAACAGCAAACACCAGTGCATAGGCTACGCGGAGCGGATGACATAGTTTTATTAGCCAGATCGAAAATAGAATTGGAGAAAGTATTTAAACTGCTGGATTGTAAGGCAAACAAATACGGAATAAAAATTAATGAATCTAAGATAAAATATATGCGAGGGTTACAAGAAAGACATGTGTCTCTGAGGGTAGAACACAACAAAGAATATACTTTCGAGAATATCCAACACTTTGAAAATCTAGGAATCACATTAACTAACTGAGGAGAGAAAGAAATTGACAAAAGACTAGTGAAAGGAAGCGGGGACCCTGTAAGGAATGTTCAAGTTTCTAGAGAGGCAAAGCTACGTCTTTACATTACAGTGATTCGACCTACCGTACTGTGTGGAATCGAATGGATGATGACTAAGAAGGACGAAATGAAAATAGCTACATGGGAAAGGAAAATCTTAAGGAGGATGTACGAAGGCGGTCGAACAGAGAACTAAAAGAGTTGTTTAGGAGTCCGGAGGTAACCCAAGTAATAAGGGCACGAAGAGTGGCATGATTGGGACACCTAGTAAGAATGGATGGAAATTGGTGGGCAAAGAAGCACGAAGGAGAAAGGGCCGCCCAAGAAAAAAATGTAGGAATTGAAAACTGGAAGGAAAAGGCCATGGATACAACAGGATAGAGGAAAAATCAACATGATTCATATTTCAAATGATGTTATCACTGGTGAAACCGCTTCCACAGAAGGAAATGAGACAATTTTGAGCAACTGAAATGGTGCTTAGCACAGATCCTCCCACTT
Source organism: Dorcus parallelipipedus (assembly GCA_958336345.1). Classification (NCBI taxonomy): domain Eukaryota; kingdom Metazoa; phylum Arthropoda; class Insecta; order Coleoptera; family Lucanidae; genus Dorcus; species Dorcus parallelipipedus. Next base: position 8,327,379 of record OY284476.1, read on the forward strand.
TTGAAGCAGCTTCAGAAACCGAGCCATAAGAGACCGACCTTTCTGAGTCAGATCCGTGAGATTTAAATTTATCCACATTAAAGGCATTTTTTAAATTTTAATTTTAATGTAACTGTTGTTAATAATATATTTATTTTGCATAGCACTGTGATGCAGGGAATTCCACAGAAAACTACATTCTGTCATGGCATTAGTAGAAGTTTTATTCGTCTGTTCAGAACACGAAAAGAGACATTATATCAGTGATCCGTTCTTTTGATATTTTATCTGGCTTATTTATTGTCCAAAAACTTTTATTTAGCTTTAACTTCTCTTTCGAAACTTGATACACTTGATATTAGGAAAAGATTTTATATTACTATTATCAAATTTTATGTTCCTCTTATAAAATGTAACATCCCTTCAGAACTTGCGAATGAATCAGGTCTTTCTTTTAATTATAGTTTAAGTTTGTGATTAGGTTTTACTAGTTGCGAAACATAATGTATGAAGTGTTTTAACAGCGGAGAACTCGTGCTACGTGAATCCTATAATAATATGTACAAAGTAAACCTGTAACCGTAATTATCTAAATTCGAAGTTGAAGTCTCTCCAAAGTATAGAGAGAAAGCTATTTCAAATGAAACTTGAACTTCTCGTATAGTTTCGTATTATTTTTCATTTCTTTTCCTAATATGCGGGGTGTTTCAAAAGTCGCAACGAAAAATGAAAGGAGTTGTAGGGAATGGATTTTCAAACAATTTTTCTCATGTAAACATGTGTCCGATTTCCACTCATTTAGTAAATACAGAACCTCAAAGTTGTTACATGTAAACTTTATTAACAAATTAACATTAAACAAGAAACTACTGTCAAATAGACACTTATGGAATCTAATCAAGACATCGCCACCTAAAAAGTTCAAACGAATCCATTTCTGGGGAACAGTAGACTTTTGAAACACTCTGTATAATAATCGAAGGAAGGAATCTATCGCTTGAAAATCTCTAAAAGAAAATAGCAAACCAAGTAAAGCAATTAGAGGGGATTTCCACAACAATCGTGTGACTAACACAGGCTCTCGAAAATAATTGGTCGAGGGTGGAAGAAACCGATTCGCAGCGCCGAATAAATTAACAAAAAAGTGGGCTTTCACATAAAGGGAAGAAAAAAGAAAACGCAAGGTCCGTTATAATCACAAAGGAAAATAAAGGATCAATCGTAATGCGACTCAGCATCTATATGTTACAAATCGCTCTTTTTCGACCTGAATTCACATAGATTGATTTGGCCCGGTCAGTTAAGGGAATTTGCTGCGTCTGGAATATTTTGTTCCAACAGGCTTTTTGTTATTATTTTTCTTGCCTTCTTAGGGAGTAACCGCCTGGTCATATCGTGAATCAAGAAACTACATGCCCTTTTTAAATCACATCGCAGGATGTATTGATATCCAACTTATAAATGCCCAGGCCCAGTGCAGCGCTTAAAAACCTCATCCCTCGTGAATTTACTTACTTCCTTTTTTAGGTATTTTGTAAATTTCTCCAGGGGTTAATTAAGATTGGAGACTGTTCGACTTGAAAAACTAATAAAATCTTTAATGTAGCTACATGCTTCAGGGAGCTATTAAACATAAATGGTTTTATGGAAAAGACCTAATATTAACTGCAATGGCTTAATAACGGGGAGGTATTTGAGGTAGGTGAGTGATATTTTGCAAAAGTTTATAATTGACAGACTGTAGCTGACTTTGCAAGTTGTTCAGATTATACTGCACGTAAGTTTTCAGTTGGGAGAACATAAGCTCGTCGTAACCCTTTCGAGACCATATATTAAAGAGAACTTTAAATAAACTTAGGTAGTAAAGCACTCGACGAGGTATCGTAAAGTCAAATTCATAGAACTAAGTTAGCGCACGGGCCGCGCAAAATAACACAAAGCAATGGTTCAATTATTGTCCTTCCAACTCGTCGATACCTTTTTCGGTCTTCCTTTTAAAGGAGCTGCGCTAAATCAGCAATTATTTCGCAAATGCGCTGCCTCATTTATATTCTAGGAATTACGCCTTTCTTCCTAACAAAAGTCCATTAAATTTTAATTAAAATTTAAATATTCATCGATGTATTTTACTTTATTTGTATTTATTAAAGCGGTGCTTGTTCGAAAACAATGTTTTATGCAAGGATTTATACATAATCTACTTTTAAAAGCATGAATGCGGTGTTTTTTTTTCGTTCGTTTGTCAGGAACTACCCAATTTAGTTAGTAAATGGCACAGGAAGTTTAAATCGGGCGCTGTGTTTTGCACAAAAAGGAATTATAATTGTAATATGTTTAAAATCTGACAATGATGTAGAAAGGTTTGAAGAATAATAATGTGCACTTTTGTTTCTCACATTTTACTAAATAATCAATAAAACGGCCGTTAGTGAAAAGAATATTGATCTTGTTCGGAACATGATTGAGGAGGACCGACATGTTACCGAAAGGAGAATTCAAGCAACTCTAAAGATTGGTGTGAAAGCAATTAACACCATTTGAAGGTACGTAAGCCTTGTTCTCGTTGAATTCTCCACAATTTGACTCCAGTTCAAAAAGAAGACCGTGTGAGATGGTGCAGATCTACACTAGGTCACTTTGACAATGGATCGTCTCATCTGGTTTACATCATTACAGGTGATGAAACTTGGGTATACTAACATCAATCTGCAGGTAAACCAGTGGCAATCACCCGTTTTTCACGGACTCCCTTTTGGGAGGTGTTGGGTTACTATGATTCCGAAAAAAGCAACAATTGGTAGTTTGAGTCTTTGAGAATGAGCCGACTCCAACAATGGATGGTCGCCACATTTTTTGAAATTACTGAACATGCTTCCACTGTAGAACTAGAGGATCGTCGTACTGTTAATGCTGAATGGTACATCACAGTTTCTTTGTCTCAAGTTATTGCGCTACAAACAAAAATACGAAAATTTTAGACTTAGTGACTACTGCCATAACGGTGACGATACGATATCGCGCAAGTGGGAAGGATATCAAAAAAATCTTTCTAAAAGGAGTTCTTGGGAGTAACCTTGGAATATGTACCGTAGATATGCAGCTGTCTTTAAGAACTTTCGTTGAATCCGTTCAAGTATGGAGATACGAACTCTGTAAGTTGGTGACCAAACCAATGATACGAATTCCAGACGAGACCGGACGTCTGCCACAAAGAGTAGTTTCTGACTATCAAAATCAGAGAACTCTCTTTCATTTCTAATAAAAAAGAGATTGAACAATAGAGTCTATACGTTTATTGCATCAAAGATAACACCGAGGCCTCCAATAGTGTCAGATCCATCTATGTTATAAATCATGTAAAGGGGTTAGGTCTTCTGCATATAACTCATCTCATAACACTACATTTGGAGACATTTACTGAACTATTATGTCTCAACTTGCATTCGCATATTGCATCCAGATCATTTTGTAAATGGAGAAAATCTTCTATTAACTATAACACGAGATAGATTCTTAGATCATCAGCAAGGAGTAAAATAGACGCGTCATAGTTATCAGAAATGTCAGTAATGACCATGTTGAAAAGAAATGGTCCTAGCACCGATTCTTTGGGTACTCCAGCTCCTTGCTTGAAAAATCGAGATTTATATCCACTTAGTCTCACCAACAGATATCACTCAAGTAGGAGCTTAACAATTTAATCAATTGATCAGAAAAGCCAAAGCAATCAAGTTTATCCCCCTTGTATGTTTGCGTCACTCCCAAATATTCGAATTGCTCTATTTTCTGTATAGTATATTCCTCTTCCTCTTTCTTGGACTTTGCCATCAATACCATGTAATCAGTGTAGGTAATGGTGCCTATTTCCATACCATTACCATACCATTACCTTCTGTTCTGATGCAGATCTTTCTCAGGATCATTTCTTGTATTAGAATTGTAGATAATGGACTATTATCTTCACACAAAATTCCTTCGATCGCCTCATTTTCATCAGCCTCCCTAGCTTTCCCATTGCTTCGAATAGCTTCATGTTTTATTACTTATGTATATCTTGACATTCTTCCTGTACAAATATCAATATCCGTCGAGTCATAGTCTACGAAGAGTGCATGCAAGTCAATCACTTTCTCGTAATGGACGGCTTGTCGTTCTTTTAAAGTGAATATCTGATCTATTGTTGATCGGTTTTTCCTAAATCCTGCCCGGTACTTTCCCACGATGTTCTCCATCTCATCCTTTAATTTCTGGTTTAACCATTATTTTATACAGTACATCCAGCAGCGCTATTCCACGGTAGTCTTTTTTCTTCCAGTCTAATGGAATTTTCCCTTCTTTCCAGCGTAACATTATTAATTTGTACACGTCCTGCCTTAGCTTCTCTCCTCCGTAGTTTACTAACTTCGCCGGTATGTTGTTATCCCCAAGGCATTTGCTATTTTTCAAAGTTTTTAATATCTCATCTATTTTTTCCGGTTTTGGTCTTATTTCTTCTTCTTGATCTACTTCACTAAGTACCTTCTTCGCTGTATTTCTCTGGGTTTTCTTTTATTTCTTTTGTATTTCAAAGTAGCTTGCCCATGTCTTCATTTTTCCTTCTTCATCTCCTATAAGGTTCCCTTCTTTGTCATTGTAGTACCAAGCTTTTTGTTTAGGGCTTCGTCTTTCCGGTTTAATGCCTTGGTAAAGACTTTTCTTTTGTTATAACTCTCGTCTATACATTTCGTAATACTCTGTCGCTCTTTTAATCTACATATTGCTTTTTTGTTTTGCTGTTGCTCATTGTACTGCGTTTTATCCGTTTGGGTTCCATATGTCATGTACCTTATTCTTACTTCTTTACTTCTCTAAATCAATTACGGAAGTCACCACTACAAAATTTTTAGGCATTCATATTGACCAGAAACTGACGTGGGAACAGCAAGTGATACAAATAAGTGCAAAATTAAGTTCTTTAATATTCTTATTTAAAAACCTAAAATCATTAGTAAATAAAAATGTTCTGATACAAGCATACTTTGGCTTAGTGCATTCTATACTAAGTTACGGTATTACAATCTGGGGACACAGCAGATATGTAACGGAAATTTTCATAAAACAAAAGAAGATAGTCAGAATAATCGCTGGAGTAAAACCTAATTCACATTGCAAACATCTATTTATAAAATATAAAATTCCGACAGTTTACTCCTTATACATTTACCAACTCGTTATTCTCACATTTAAAATGAATATAAAAAGGAATAATGACTTCCACTCTTACCATACCCGGAATAATGAAGACATCAGACCTGAATACCAACGCATTACGATAGGCCAAAAAAATGCTGAATATTTTGGCCCTAAGAGTTTCAATGCTTTACCCCAGGAACTGAAACATGAAACAGAATTTAAAAGATTCAAACACAAATGCCACACTTACTTCCTAGAAAAGCCATTGTACTCCATAAATGAACACTTTACCATGTAATCTTGGACCTACAGCTTGGAGGACCATGGACGTTGTCGTTGCACCAGAAACAAAACCGAACCTTTTCACTGAATGATCTCTGAACCTAAAAACAGAAGACAGAAGATTAAAAGTACTTACCTAAACGAAACGATGGTCCACATCTTCACGGAGAAATGTCTTTGTACATCGCGTGTTGCTGATCCAACCCTGGACAATTTTTGGCCTTGTATTAATCTTAGATTTAGTTTTAATTATTTTTATTTAGAATTGTCATTTATACTTACCTTCATTTTATATGCAATTGTACTTCTTAATTTGACTAAGTCTTATGATTATACATATATGTAATCGTTGACTTAATAAATACTTACTTACTTACTTACTTACTTACTCACTTGGGCCTGATAGCATTCCTCGTCAAACCAGTTGTTCTTTTTTGTGGTTTTTGTTTCCTTTCCCAACATTTGTTGTACCACTTTCTTGATTTTGTCTTGGAGCTCTTGCCATCTCCCTTCTATCGAATTGAGGGTCTCGTTTTCTGCTTCTGCCTCTTGTTCTGTTTTTTTCTCAGTGCTTCGAACAGCTTCATGTTTTATTACTTATGTGTATCTTGACATTCTTCCAGTACAAACATTATTATTACTAATATTTTTAAAATTATTACAATACTTTCGAATACTGAATTTGGTTTTGATACTATAATGCCGTTGGACAAAAATCACTCTAATTAGAACTTAAATTACAAGTTTACTTGTTTGAGATCTTGTGCCTGATATTCTCAGATATTGCTTTTGAAGTAATAAACTTCTCATTATAAATTTATTGGTTTAACATATTTAAATGAAACTTTAATCCACGATCTCTACCCTAAACTTTAATGACAAGTTCATAACCAACTGACACCATCAGTTAATTCGCTCATATCCTTTAGCCTAATCAAATATTAAACACATTCATAACAAGTCATGCATACATAATGCCGATACTACATATACGAAACTATAACTAGCGCGCTGGAAATGCTCAGCGATGTGAAGGGGATTGTAATGTGACTTGTGACAAATTGTGTACAGTCACACTACGTGTAATTATCATCTGTTATTTTTACTGTTTCATTCGTCTCTCTGATACTTTATGAACTAACATAAATGAGTCGTTTAGTGATAAGATGTCTGTAAATTAATCAAGTTTGGCATGCTACATTGTGTGGTAATGCAACCCGCGCTAATCGTAATGTATTGTTGTTATAAAAGTGGTATTTCTGTAGGGGGCCACTGGGTATTTAATTCCTGCCCTAGAAGAGCTTTGTGGTGAATTCTTTTAAATTTGCTACTTGTTTATTCAATTTATTTTGAATCTTCAAATGCAGAAAAGGGATTTTTTAAATTCCACAATAATTATACAAGCAGTTTAATTTACCTTGCAAACCCGGCGAAACTCAATATGGCCAAGCCATTTTAGTTTACACTACCCTCGGGAACAGTATGCCATTACACGCATCCTGCGTTTTACTAAATTCTACATATTAATAAGCAATTTTGCGGGTGACTAGTTAAAGGTTCCAGCGATTTAAATCGTACAAAGCAGCCTACGCCGGTCATCTAATCAATATTCCATAATTGTTTCCACATTTAAACACGTGAATTTCAATTTTGATTAAGGGAGAAACGTGTTGAGATCAACTAACTCTAAGGGTAGATAGAATACTAACAAGTAAATGTACGCAATTTATGGGACACTTTGTTTAAAGAAAATTCCATTACCTGGAAAATTACTTTTATTTCTCTAAGACTAAGTAATCCCCTTCCAGCAGAATGTAGAATTCGTATCTTTAATGTTAAATCCTTCTTGGCGTATTCTAAGCAGTCGAGGAATGACAGGTTCAATATTTTTGCAAAGCGAACCCTTTATTTCAGAGCGACCGCACGATTCGATCCTGTCTGAAGAAATAAATATTGGCCAACCGATTGTGGTCTCAGCATGCCGTTTGTGTTCAACTAGTTGTACTTAACTACGATGGTTTGTTCCGAAGTTATCGTTAATTACGAGGAACAATAGTTCTGGAGTGCATATAAGTTTCGAAATGGAAGCTTCTGTAGTTTGAATCTAAATTATGCGATGGCACACACATATATCTGATTATCGTGTAACTCATTTTACGACAAGTCTCATATGATGCCAGACTAAAATTCTGAAACGTTATTGTTTTTTAATTTACTTCAACAACCCACCCACCCCCCACTGCTTTAAAGTTTAACTATGTAACAAAATTTTCATTTTTTTTAATAGAATACATTCTCGAGGGTATTCTTTCGATTAACTTGAATGAAATTTTTTATATACTCAAAATGGGTAGGTAGTTTAGAGTACCGTTGTACGAACCGTTGGTTTTCGTTCAAAGTTATACATGCTTCATTGCGGCAGTCTTTCACTGTAGTAATTACTGCTTGTTCGCATATACACTGGGGCATTAAATTGGGATTACCAAAAATCGATACTGTCCGCTTTTTATTTTGTTGTAAAAAGTGAATTCCGTCAGATGAAATCTAACGAATTTTATTGACTTGTGCGAGGTGGAAAAAACTGATTGGTTACTGGCATCCATTTAAGCGTGTTAATTTTTTGTGGATTCCTAATTCCCAATGGATTGCCAAAGTTTGCATTTGTGCGTGATGAAACTGGTGAAACGTTTCACAAACGTTATTACATGTATCACATGTATTACATGTTTAGTTTTAAAATAACAAACATGTCCGTATTCTTGGTATTTCTTGCAAGCGATGAGCCAGCAATGCAGGGCGACGTGCAGCCCCTTTTCGATTAATGTTGGACCACACAGCGAGCCATAAATCTGCCAGCCGGGTAACCTTTATCTTTGTATTTCGAATTTCTGTACAAAAGTTTGTCGCGTTAAAATCACAGATGCGTGTACATTAGCGGGAAAGGCATATCGAATTACGCTCAAGTTAAAGTGTTTTGTTTTTGTCTGTTTCTTTTCCAAGTCTGGCGTCATAATGCTGTGTCAACTCAAGAGGCTTTTGAAATGAAGTTAGAGAAAACAAATCGCAGATGTTGTGGTGCAGACGCGTTCCTTATGACAGTTTTGAAGCGCGTAATTTATAGGTGTTTATGAGAAAATGCATTCAGGGCGTGGGCTAGAATTAAAATCAACGGTTACCATTGGTCGAAGTTATTTCAAAATTTAGCTGTAAGTCCGAGGAGTGTGTTTAAATTTTTTACTTGAAAGTACGGGACGCGAAAAAACAGGCACATAGCATTGACGCTTTACCGAGAACGGTTCAGCGCAATTCTAATTTGGCTTAGCGGTTTTTCTTTAAGCGCTTGTAGTCTTTATTCATTTTATAGTTAAATCATTATTTCGGTACGGTTTAAATATAGTGTGTTCAGAAGGGCAATTAAAATAAATACGTGTGCGCCGGGACGCGAGTGTTTTAATCAGGGTGAGCAGTGCGGGTGTGACACGGATTAACCGGTCTTAGGTAATTGACATTTATTTACATTCCTTCATAGCACCTTTGGTGGTAACAATTGCGTAGGGATTTGCATTAATTAGTGACTAAAGAGTCAGTGAAGTTCATATCACCATTGCATTTACATAACTTGCGCCAGCACAAAATAAACAAAGAAATCAAGGCCAATTAATTGTCATTACGAATTTCGTGAAACTACGAGGCCAAACAATTTGAACTGCACAGTCATAGCCATTTTCTTAGTAAAGTTCTCTTTCACCCTGTATGCGTGTGAAACGAATTGTGGTCTTTGCCGAAAGATTTACAGGTTAATTAGAAAAAAGCGATTGCCTACAGACTGAAAGGCCAAAAGCACACATAGTGTAGTGCCAATAAAACAGTCAAAAGCTGAGATCTTGCGCTATAAAATTAATTAGATAGGTTAGACGGCGAAAGAGCGACACATAGAGGAACTTGAAAACCAGACAAGCGGGTACAGAGTACCATCCTCGAAACAAGGCGAAAGTAGTTGAGAAAAGCTCCTACTATTTCGACCTTAATTAACGCTCTGGTAAGAGGAGTAGCAGTAGCGTAGGCTCACTACACTCCACCGTATTAATCAGGTTAGCTAGAGATAGGGTTATCCAAGCACCTCCCACGGGAGTCCTTGAAAAACAGGTGATTGCTACTGATTTACTTGCAAATTGATCACTGAAGGCGGCTTTTGTATCACATACTTCTCCAGAACATCTGATTAATTCATTAATTAACGGAGTTAATTAAAGTACAGTTAAATTAAAGTACAGTTAAAGTACACTGTAGTCCCACTGTGACACAGTTATTAAACAGAACAAGTCTTAGGCTAGGTTGCATAAAGGATTTAGGTCAGGATTAAATTTAAGCCAACATCAGATTGTGACAGACACTATGCTGTATGTCATGAGAGTGTCACTATCTAACTTAGATTTAAATTTAATCCTGGCTTAAATCTTTTATGCAACCCATCCTTAGAGTACGATCAGAAGTGACGAACACTAGTACCAAGACTCGAGCTAAGTTGAAATCCAATTAATTGTGAAGCTAATTAAGGAGCAGAGTTCTCCAACCAATATCTGTGTAGACGTTAAACCACCAACGGTGTGAATCGAAAAAAAGTCGATAGTGCCGATATTAGAAAGTGAAATCTGTTAAGCAAGTTACACTGTACTTTTTGAAAATCGTAATTTTTGTTTATTTGTATTTAATTTCACCGCAAGGTTTTTTCGCTCATTATCCCGGATCCCAGAGTGGCCGGTACAAGGAGTTTTTACCTTTTTTTTGGCAATAAATAATTAATTTAACCTAATTTCGTGTTTTATTAATGTAATTAGCACCTTGTTCTTTCAAGAGTTTTTACCGTATGCACCAAGAGAACGGGTTATCACGACGTAGTTTCCTATTCACAACGACCACGAGCCATAATCAAAAGTATTATTAATTAGAGCGGATCCCCGCAAAGGCCATTCAACCGTAACCCAATCTGTAGATATTAACAGCTAGCGCCGGCCGGCAAGTAAATCACAGTAAGCGGGTAGCGTAGTTAAGGACGCATGAACCTCGGGAATTTAGGTAAACGGTCTGGACAGCCATTTTTTAGCCATAAATTTTAAGTTGTGGTTGTTTGTACATTTTTATTGCTTATTTACTTGTACGTAACAGTCAACAAACAAGGGTTTTATAACGGGCACGTTACACTGGTTGATTTTTGAATGAGGGCAACGTGAACAGATTACAATAATTAATTAGATGAAGAGGTTAGACATAAAAAAGAGAATCTGCAGTTACTTCATCTTAGCCTTTCTAATTTGTGTGGCTGCTTAGTTTCTTTATTGTTTCATTAAAATGGTGAAAAAAAAAGAAAATTAATATCATGAATTCTATGAGTTTTGCGGTAGAAAGAAAAAACCATTCAGATCATTTATTTTATTCTGGGAACAAGAGGGCTTTATTATTTATGTAAGCAAGACGAATTTCATCACCGGCGGTACACAATTCGAAGGAAAAATGAATCATACTTATTGGGTATAATATAAAAGGCATCGACTAACTAATCAAATAACAAAGGAAAAAGGACGTTCCGTGTACAGAATTTCGTATTGACTGGCGGCTTTCAATATTCCATAACGTACGCTCCCATTCAATAAGGAACCGAACCGATTTCAGACGGTCCGACAACAAAAGCGTTATTTGCTATAAACTTGTAGATGTGTAGCGGACATCAGAAAAGATTTAGATAGTTTATGTTTGGGAAACTCCACTTCTGGAAATTCACTTTTAAAGGCAATTTTTCAAGCTAAAATTTAAGAAGATGTCTTGCATTTATTTTTAATCTTCCATATATATTTTAAGGGAAGTGTACTAATGTATGAATTGGTTTAAATGGAATCAGTTACACCTGCAGTTGATTCCATACTATTTTAGGGGTGCTCAAAAAATACCATCTGCTTAATGCGAAACAAGCTGAAGTCTCTCCTGTCAGAAGCAATATATCAGTTGCGACATACACCGGCTTAAATATGGGAAGAGAAGTGCACTCCTGGGACACATAGAATAAAGAAGGGTTGTTACTGAACGTGAAATGAAAAATTATTTCGTAAAATTCCTTTAATGTAAAATTTGATACACGTTTACAAAGTGGAAAATAATGTTTCATAATTTAAAAACGTTTGTTTATATTAGTAGTATTAGGCATTTATTTATTTTTTTAATTTATTGTTCTAGTGCATAAAGAATTGCCCTATTCCGAATCCAGGGATGTATTTCTTGCTGCATTTGTCCTACAGTTTGGGTTTGAGATACACCTTAGTTTCGCTAATTGTGCGCTCCGAGAGGCCACAAGAAAAAGATTCTAGCAGAAATCTATCTCTTTCTCCTTTAAGGTCTTTCGTTGTTCATTAGTTGTAGGGCAAAGAGTAACCAACCATGTAACGAAACGGAGTAGTTCTGTAAGTTATTTACATTTGCTAATTAAATTTTGCACATTATTCAAATATTAATTACCTGAACATATCAGTAGATAGTTAATTGGGCTAAGTGTTGGTGTTGGTGGTAATGTTGATATATTAGACAAACAAGAACTTGTGTAATTTCGCTGGCCAAACAAGTTCGATCGTAAATCTCCAATAGTGGCTCCTAAGTAAAAACTGCTGTTTCATATTAATCGCCCCCTCCCCCCCAAACCTCTGTTAATTGCGTGCCACTCGCGAAACCCACATGAAAGCCTAAATTATTTGTCATTGTTTTGTCAACGGAAAGGTGCGCGCGTTTTCGTTTTAATAATTTATGGCATCCACCGACGCAATGTGTAAACTGTTACAGACAATCGCAATGCGTTGCTTTGTTCTTCTCTTTGTTTTATATACTTCATAACTGCGTGACAACTGCCGAGGAACGTTCAGCTATCAATTATCCGATGATAAAACAAAACTTTCTGCTATAAACAGATATACGGTCGTGTTATTTTCGGAATGAATATCACGACAATGTTTACTATTTTCCGTGCGCAAATATCTCATCTGTGTTGCTAACAAAACGTCCCCAGAAATATTAAGATAATTAAATCAGAAGGAACTGGTGTAAATTTATTTTAGGAAACGATAAAGTTTCAAAGTAAACATTATTTGGTCACGAAATAACAATTTTATGATTCGAATATCAACTTAAAAGTAAGCCCGAAAAGTTTGGTAAGTCCATATAAATCATTTTTGAGTAATTTGGAAAAATGTTAACATTTTTTATTTCAAAATGCATGTGTTCATTTAATATAACGGTAGCACTGGCTATGGAAATATTTTGTTTTCGTAAAGGCATGTCGTAGCTTAAGCTCGTCGCGAACAGAATTGTCACTAGTGTCATTCGTCCTGTCAACTGTCGAGTACCGGATACGAGTAACGGATAATACTGATTTTTTTTTTAATTAGCGTAGAGTTTCGTTAGCGTTTTCAAATAGGTACACTTATTTATTACATTATTTCAATCATGGCATCGTTTTGATATAAACATTGTCAGTTTATTATTTGTATGCAGGCGATGAGATTGTGAAAAATTTATTTCAATTTGTACGCATCATAAATTTGTTTACTGATTTGTGCGTAATTGGACTGTTGCAAATCCATTTTAATTTGAATATTTCATAAACTTAATTAACTTGTGGAAAATATGTCTACATGTACTGATTAAACGAACATACAAATTTCAAAATCAAAATACATAATAAAACCGCAATTATTTTTTTTTGCTTCATTCCATGTACTAGAATAAAACGATAACAAAATCTACACTGCTCAAAACAATTAACGGATATTCCACATAATTGATAATAAAAAATAGTGTCCTTTATAAGATCACATGAAAGCACAATAACTGAAATTTATGTTAAAGCACATTTTTTTAAAGTCATTTATGAAATATCCGTTAATCTTCTTCAGCAGTGTAATTAATTCCAGATTTAGATACACTAGGAATATGTTACGCTCGAAATTTAATAAATTATACATAAAAGTGCCTTGAAAGTTACATGTCGACTGATTCACCACCTACAAAATTAATAACTCTGCGAATCTTCCACTCAGATGACTTAGGAGTTGGTAACAATGATTGAACACACTGTATAAATCGCTGAATAAATGAGTAATTGAATTAGGTGCTTTCAGCTTAACACACAGTAACCTGTAGGATGATGAAATGGCTATTTTCTGCAGATCATGAAGTTATAAGTACTCCCACAGGCTTGAGACTGACAAGATTACTATTAGCAACACAAAATTGTTATTATTAGAAGAAACACGAATGAGTGGTCAATTGAAAGATGAGAATCAGTAAATGCCTTGCCAATGAAGACAGGAAGAAAACAAAGAAAGGCTTAAACTTAAATTACAAACAATAAACCCATACTTCACACGGTTACCTACGACGCTCTTCTTACTTCTTCTTTTGCCGGCAAGCCCGTTGGTGTTGTGGAATTCCTCTTTGTCTTGCCTTCCTGTCTTTCTTTTTGGTTTTGCTTGTTCTTCATTCGTCTTTTCTATTTCCGACTCTACTTCAGGTAGGTGGTAATCGCCTATCTCTTCTTTATGGCCAGTCTCTTCGATCGGTTCATTCTCGCCTTCACCTTTATCTTTAATCGTGGTTCTCCACAGTTTTAACTGGTTTAGGTGTGATGTTGTGATGTATCTGTGGCTAATTTTTGTTTTGTATTCTTTTGGACTTCTTCATTCAGTATCCACGTGCCAGTTTTAAATATATGTATACCTTGCTGGTGCTTAACGTCGACAAGTGGTCATCTATGTTGGGTAGAGCAAAATTGATTCGCACTGTTTGCTTGTTTAATCGTCTATAGTCCATAAGTAATCTTGACTATCCAGTTTTAATTTTGACTAAAACTACAGGGCCCGCATAGGGTGACGTTGTCTCTCTAACTATTCCATCATCTTTACACTCCTTCATTATATTCTTAATCTCTTTTCGTTCGTTATTCCTTGCTTTATAGGTTTGTTCCATACACTTCCTGGAATTTCTTCAATATTCATCTCAATCAGTTCTGTTTTTCCTAGTTCGTAAATGTCTTACGCCTCACAGTTTCGATATTCATCCAAAATGGTTTCTTCCACTGTCATGTCTGCTTTATTTAGTTCTTCTGTCGTTATGGGTCACTTGGTTTATTTTTAGGTCTTCACTCATGCATATGCTCATGGTTACACCTTCTCTTTCTTCAATTACGGGTAAACACATGTCTTCACCTTGATACTTAGTGTTAGTAAAATGTCTTCACTCGCTACTATCTTCTCATGTATCTTCTTGGTCTCAATTAAAGCTAGAATAGCTTCATTTCGATGTTAAAACTTCGATCAATTATGACGTCAGTTGGTTCCACTACTCTGACGGTAATCTTATCTACAGGAACGCCATCTATTGTAATTTTAACGTAAATCACTCGGCTTTAAGACCTGTACACAATGGATTTGCATAAAACATGAGACAATAGGACATAAGCCGTAACAGTAATTCGACCTATGTAAAGAAGTGCGCTGTAACACAATAGCTCCGTAACGAGAACAAAGGTTATGTGTTTCTTACGGCTTATGCTCTGTGTCTTACGTTTTATGCAAATCCATTATGTACTGGCCTTAAGTCAGCAACATACGTACTTGGCCCAAAACCCTTCAGATCACTTTTCGCCTTAATTATTTCAAAATCATCATCTGTCGCTGCAGTAGTTTTTATCGTGCATTCAGAACTCTTGTGCAAAAGTTTTCTTATTCTCAGATTCTCGTATTTTGTGCATTTTACTTCTTGTAACAGGTTTATTCTTCTCATATCTACCGTTCTGCTTTTCGACAGTGTAATCAGCTTTTGAACACTTTAAATATATCAGTTCTATTCTCGGTACAGTACAAATCTTCGCCGTATGTCCATACTTCAAAGAGTTCTTCTCCAGATTCATTTTTTATAGGTGGTCGAACATCTGACTTTCTATCAGTAGTCTGTGTCCTAGATTTTGTTGCTTGGCACTGGTTACTTACTGGCCCATAGATTTCTCTGTCTTAACAACAAGGTATCACTACTGACTTCTTCGAATTTTCCTGACTTCTGTTGTTGATTACTTATTTGTGTAAATCTTGCACTTCTGATACGATCATAACACACAACATCTTGATACAGGTCATCTTCATCAGAATACTGAGTCACTCGTATAAAGGTAAGCTAATTTTGACTGATAGTTAAAGTTAACTTGCCTTTATACAAGTGGGCCTAAATGGTTGTGCTCAATTCCTTTGACCATAATCCGATGACGATTTGCTCCTCTGTCTCTTCAAAGCTGAACAGTAATTCGTTGCACTCTGTTTGCCTTCTTTCTTGCACGAAGGTTCGTTTAAGTGTTTTTTTAATTGCTCCCAATTTTGGAATTTCTTTTGAGCATCCTTGGCTGCTGCTTCCTTACTGTTTCAAAGGTAAATGAATGTAAATTTTCAATGGTCTCAGCACGTTATAGCCAAAATTTTGCCGCATTGGCTCAATTTTCAGTGAAGAGAAGAAATTAGAAGTCCGTGAAAGAAATATCCTCAGACGAATAAGATATATGGAGGAAAGAATACAGATCACATATATGAAGGAGGGACGAATCCAGAAATGATAAATCTATACCAACCTCCATCACTAACAGCAGTCATTAGATCCCATAGAATACGTTGGTTAGGACATGTGAGATGACTACCAATAAACAGAGCAACGAGGATGGGGGCCATAGAAGGAAGAAAGAAAAAGGGCAGTCCAAAGAGAAAGTGGTTACAAGCTGTAGAAGAGGACCTTAGCAAATCAAATATCAGAGATTGCGAAAAGCAGGCAGAACAGGAGAAAATAGGAAAATAGGAGAAAATGGAAAATAATAGTCACAAAAGCCTTATGCCTACAAGGCCTGTAGAATTATATATATGTATGTAAACAGAGCCATGGGAATAGAAGATTTAGAAAGAGGAAGCAAAAACAAAATAAACTAGTATTCATACATCAATTTCAGAAAAAAATCTTTACTTTTAGAGGCCGTTAGCTGAAGACCGTGATGAATATACGTAGTTTATGGATTCAGGAGCTATATCAGTAAGGTTCGAGTGGTTCTTCCTTTGATATATTCGGAATATGGGCTTATGGTCAGAAAAAGTTTTGGCAAATGTACTGTACGTACCGGAAGTTAAATGGAATCAGTTTCCAACTGATGAAAAGAAAGCAGTGGTCGCATTGTAACAGTGGAAAAACCTATGCTTACACTTTGATTGTTTGAAGACTTAATACTACAATTACGCTGCAATGTAACTTGCTGACTTAGCAGCAATTAAACTTCTTAACTTATACCTTTCCCAGCTATATTTAAAATTTAATGTTCTAGTGATAATTTTTACCAAATGTATTTGTTGCTGTCAGTTTAATAAATACCAGCGAAATTTAAAGTAATGGTTTAACATACTGGAAGTGTTGACAGTTGTTTTCCATAGGTACTAACGGAGCAAAACACAGAATAATGAGTAGTTTAAACATGCTCCGTTGTTTACTAAATTGACGCGGTACTTAATCATTCAAGCCCATCCATTAGAATCACATATGCAATTCACTGCAGATTCGAAGTGGTTGTAAATGAATGTTATTTATGTTAACGTTTCATGTGCGGCTTGCACATGACACAAAACTGGAGCTAAATTTGAAGACGTGTTACTTAACCCAAATAATTTTACATTTTAGACGTGAACATATCTGAAGGGGGTTGGGTATAAGGTAACTCTGGTTATTTCCGTCTGCCCTGAAGGTTTAATATTGGAATTGTAATTATTTATACATTAAGTCTATTGTTTCTGAATTATCCGGGCAAACATTTTTATATTTAGAATTTTATTCTTGAAGATTGATTATTTTTACGTGTAGATATGTAGATGATAAATCGTATTATTTGTGATATTATTAACTTAAAGTTGAGTCATGCAAAACTTAAAAATTAATGCAAATCGAATGGAATTTAAATTAGTTTCCACTTCACTTAACTTTTGAGTTACGGTTACTCTGCTGAGTACTTAGTTTATATTCTATCAAACAATTTTCAATGAGTTTACGCTATAAATAGAACTTCTCTAGATAAATATACTGCGAATTTATCTAAAGAGTATTATTTATTTTACTATAACGGTTTCCTTTCTGAGATTTTATATTGAAGTAGAGTAGCGTTTATTCTCTGACTTTTCTACGGTACTTTAAGTTATTATAACTGTGTCACAGGACAGATAAAGTAGCTTTCATTAGAACTGACCTAGCATCATTTTCGCGTTTCGTCGAAAGAAAACTGTAGGGAGCTTAGATCGTAAAGCAGCGCTTTAAAATGGAAAAACCAGTGATAGGGGTGAGCGTTAGTAAAGCTCTTCAAAATCTAATAAAAGCTCAATGAGGGCTATCTAATCTAATTGAACTTCAACTGTTAGGTTTAATATCGTTGACGTAATCCCTTCGGATTGACATGGGAGTTGTATAGGATTCCGACATATTTAATATTATCGAATCGGATGCCGAGGAATCTTTATTTGCTTTCTTTCTTTCTTTCTTTTTTCAGAAACTTCTCTAAACAATATCCAAACGGCGGCAGATCAAAATTAAATTTCATCAGTTTCCAACATTGAACATTCCGCAAATAATATGAACTTTATAAGCTTATACGTGCATTGGTTATTTCTCAAATACAGGTACACGTCTATGTTTAGTACTTGTGCATATACAGGGTCTTACTAAAACTGGGTTATTTATTGGAAGTACACAACAGAATAAGAAAAAAAGTGTTACGTGACCATAAGTATAGATTAAATAGTGAACAAATAATCAGTTAATTTTAAAGAATCTGTTAGGGTGACAGTGGAATTGGAGTGAATGCCATTACTCAACAAAATGACTAGCAATAAATTCATAAAATCGTATATAATATCGTATGCACCGCTGTTGTAGATGCAAGGAACCAATTCAAGGCTAGAACAAGAATGTTTGGGGATGGGGGATCAGAGGAGAGGATTTAGAAATAGTTGAAGTGTAAACATCCATGATAATTCTTTTAATAAAATAAAAATATGATCAAGATGCTAAGTTGGGATGCTACTACAAACGAAGTATACCTACTCACGTATGATAGGTATATAGGATAGGTTGGTGAGATTGCAATCGAATGCTCGAGCTACTCTTTTATTGAAGAGGTCCAAAATAGGGCCGAAACACCTGTCCGGAGGATGCTTGAGTATTCCAATATCTTTAAATTTCGATATACTTATACAGATTGAAGACTTTGGCTTTGACCAATAGCGGTTTCATAAAGAGCAACAAAGAACATGCGATTTGCAGTACGATAAAAAGAAAAAGTATTGCACCTGCATTCTTAACGTGAGTAGTGAGCACAATCTGTGGCTTAGATGCGACTGCATCAGCTTCAATGTATAGGTGTCAGTATGTATTGTGTAGTCTAATCAGTGCTTCAGCGCCTCCCCATCTACATCGAAACAAACACGCCTACGCACATTATACCCTCTCTTTTAATCAATAAACGTGCTCTTGTTGCTCTTCTTTCTTTTCTTAACATTCCCAAGTTTAACGCTTGTTAGAGAGGCATGCTGGCTGGTTACGAATGCATGAAACCACTATTGGCTGAAGTGAAAGTCTTTAAACGATATGTAGTGCTCTTTTCGTTTCAATAAATTATTATAACTAAAATGAAGAAGAGGGTGTGTTTCAATATCCTTTTCGATTTAATCAAAATTCCAATCATCACTTAATTAATTAACCTTCGGTCCTTTATCTTTAGTAAATTAAAAGCATAATATGTAACAGATGCGTTTTTACAAAGTAATTCAGCATAATTTGTCGACCGGAAAATCGCCGGTGACAAATTTTATTGCATTAGGGTAAAGCAGAGTAACTCCTAATGGCGCCATCTAGCAAATTGCAAACATTTGTCTGGTGGGAGATAGAGACAGGCTTGCGGTTGCCGCAGCGGCGACTCCAATAAACTCCTGCTTATCTTACATAGGTTTTTACGCAGTTCTATAATTAAGCGAAGTGTTGTTTGTCCTAAATTAAAGCGCTAAGGGTACCAAGGCCAGGGGAGGTAAGCAGATACGATCTCCAGAAACTTTATAGAAACCAGAGGCAGCAGACTGCGTGTACAATTTCAATTTGTGTTTCTCATTGTTAGATACAAATTATTTTATTTTATTTCACCCGTCTCCAAAGAACATTTTTTTCTCAATTCGAGATATTGAAATCTGATTTTAAGTTTGGTTCGTAAAATTTGAAACACCCTATATGTTCTATATTCAAAATACATACAAGGTGGAATTTCTTTTTGTGCACATAGTCCTCTCATTGGAGACAGAATATGAATTCAAGTTTTCCATATAAATTACTACATCCAGAAACTTACTAGTAATGGTGTAATGTGGTCTGAGGCGTAAACGTGACAAGAATTTGTAGTATCGCTTAAATAATAGAATATTTTAGAGCACTTTTTCGCCTCTAGCGAGATACGCTCCACACTAAGCTATTAAAATTAATGTAGCAGCGTAATGTTCTTCCCGTCGCTAGACTTGAAGAGCGCCGCGACTAATTTTATACGCTGCGTTTGAGGAAGTTCATTTGCACGGGATCCTGGTGTTTGCACTATGACCTACATAACTTGATATTGCTTTCGAACTGCTCCTAACCGACTACGGATTGCTAGTAAAACTTTACCGTCTAAATTAGACCAACTGCCGAATTTTCGGGAAATAAACGGCTTCTAATTATCGTATTTGTGCTGCAGGATTTCACGGCCAAGTCGTTATCACTATAATTCACATTTAAATTCTAATTAAGTTTTTAACGATCGCAGTAACGTTATTACAGCATTTCTCTCACAATCACTTCACCTATACCTGTTACATTACACTAATCTCGCCTTGAGTTTGCTTCACCACTATATTAAATCCACCTTTTTGTTTATTTTCTTTTATTCAACACTTTTGTTATGTTTTATGTTTGTCCTTCCATATTCTCACAGGATTTACATCTTATTTCAAAACTAGACTTTTTAAATAATCTCGGATAAAGTCTAAAAGTGTTAAATTAGGAGATCTCGCATGGGACACCCTCGCCCTATCCATCTCCCATCCATTCCATCATGCATAAACCAGAGATTTTTTTATCTCCCAAAAGTTTCAAGCAATCAAGGTACGCAGGACCAGTTAAGTGTTGTGGAAAAACAACCGGTCCTAACAATCTATCTCCTAACATGCCCAACCAGACGTCTAGACGAAAACACTGTTGATGTTTGGACTCAACGACGCGACGGCTTGAGGATTATCATCAGATGAAACGTGGAAACTAAAAGATTCCATCTTTAGTAAAACCGGCTTCATCAGTTAGCAACGAAGTCTGGGCGCTCACTAGCTTCCCGTACAAACCACTGAGAGAATGTCATTCTCGTCTGATAATCCAAAGGAGTAAGTAAAAGGACGCTGTTATCTAGGAAACAGAGCGACTGGGCATTTCGAGAAGCACTTTATGGTGAATTTTAAAACAAAATTCATATGCATCCGTACCAGGTTCAATTGGCTCAGGAACTTAAAGCAGCAGATCACGCGCAGCGCCATGAATTTATCAATTGGCTAAAACAGCACCAAACAGTAGACGTCGATTTTGTGAAAAAAAATTCTGTTTAGAAGCGGGGCGCACTTTCATCCTAACGTTTGTGAACACACAAAAATGTCAAAGTTGGATGGCTAGTTCTTAAGAAATCAATATGTCGTAAAGGGTCACAGTTTGGTGCTGTTGAAGTGACAGAGTATTACTTCTTCGAAGACGAGGCGAGCAGTGTAGTGACTGTGAATGGTGAATGTTATCGCAATATGATACTGAGTTCTTGTGGCTTGAATTGGTCGGTTTATGATTCTACGAGTAGGACACTACGCAACCAGCATTGTAAGATTTCCTGGTCGTATCATCTTATGCTTCTACCACCAACACTCCAAAATGAATTGTTCCTGTTTTACCTACGTTTAACTAGGTGGCAAGTTTGCGCAGCTTTTCGTCAGCAGTTGCCCCTAGGAAAGCTCAATGGAGACGGGCGTGGTTTAAAGATGTCATTATAGGCGCTAGGGTGAACAATTACCCAGTTGAAGATGTTAATGCTAATATCTCGCATTCGCAATGAATCCAGGAGATTTTACTTTACTCACTTGCACGGTGAAGGTAGCACTACACAAAACACAAATAGTTACAATAAACAACTTGCTTTAATCAAGATGCACAAAAAATTACTCCACGACTAACACAGTAATCATATGCGACAGAAGGTCGCCGAATACACTACGACTAAAACGGTTCAAAAGTTGTACCCGTGTGTAAAATTCAACCTTATTCGACATTTTAAATATAGATCATCTCACATTTATTACAAACAAATATTATACCTTTCAACAAGATCAAAATTACATTTGGATGCCTTTCTGCAGAAAGGAACCAACCCGCAAATTGACAAAATCTGAGTTCTTCGGGCTATGAATGTGTTAAGCATTTAAAATTCTACTGCAGAATAGATCGAAGCCCTAAAATAATGGTAATAACATCTATTGGCCACTGAACCAACCTACATTCAATAGTTGTAAATAAATAGATCTGCAGAACAAAACCATATGGGTTGGCTCCTTTCTGCATAATGTCATATCAATGGCAGAGTATAAGAAAATACTCAGTAGGGACACTTAAACGTCAGTGTCTAAAATCACACAAGTATACAATAGGCCTCAAATTGTTTAGGAATTTTAGAATTGATCAAAACTTAGATCACTGTTTTCTCAGTTTGCCCATAACGTGGGTTGGCTTCTTTCTGCAGAAAGTCGTCCATTTGTTAATTGACGCACGGTCGAAAATTCGCTCTTTCAAGAAAGTGCAGCGTGAGGAAGCAGTTACTAAAGAAATGCGGTACCAACTCACACAATACAAAAGCATGTCATGTAGGTCGAAGGTCGCTTATATTTTCCGGCGGGTTGGCCGGAACAATCGTAACGAAACTCCATCAACACCTTCCTTCGATCGGACACCGCAATTGCTTCCAAGAAGGACGATCAATTAACCGAGGGCCAAGAGAGTATTCCACCAGAGGAATACCCAATGCAAATGTATACAAGAGTGAAAGCACCAAAACGTACACGAAAAGCCTGAATTAAGTGAAACACGTAATTAATAATCAAGCCGTTACCTTGATTTCAATAAAAGCCAAGCCTTGTAGAGAAAAAGGAGTCTTCGCTAGTCTCGTCGATATACCTAAGTTTTCCTAAACTTTTAACGAAAACTTCGATAATTTAATACACACGTGACACACCATTACCATCGTTGGATGAGTAATGCCGCCTTGAAACAAAGCGGAGTAAGAAGACGCCGAGTGATCGCAGATGTGGTCAGCGTCGACCAATCAGAACCCACTACCATCGAAATGTCCATTTAAGGACGTACAACGCGGCGATCAGTAATCTCAAACCTGCGCCTGGAATGGTCAGGATTACCACCAAAAGCTCTCAGATATTGCTAACTTATTCCTCACAGGATTTTGAACTGTAACAATGCACGGCTTCCAGAATTATATATATAGTATATTGTATCAAAATTTTAATTGAATTAAAAAGTATCTGGAAAAATAGAACATGTTCCATCTGCAAATCGTACCTGCAGCCCAAAAATTTCGGGTTCCATATTTTTATTTCAGAAATCGAATCTAAATTAAATGTAAAAGACATTCAATTTCAAGAAGTTGATATTGCTAAATATTCGACTTGACCTCTTGATGAAGCAACCGTTTGATCCGAATTCTTTTGCTTCAATTTTCCAGTAACTGATGCACTTTGGATCACGTCGGGTATATCTAATTTATTATTAATCGATTTTTTAAGATGATCATACTGGCACCAGAGTGCAAGTGTTGTTGAAGACCTTCTTAAGCAATGCCCAGCTCTGAATGTATGCAACTCATTAATGCGCATTTCGTAGTTTTAAAAACATGTAAGTTCTTGAATATTTTATTTCGACCAATTGGTAATTACGAATAACAGCTCTTAAAGTGCCGAAAAATTAAAAGTATTCCGTCATCAACTGTCAGTGTCAACGACTACGTGCTCTATTTTATTTCGATTTCACGAATTCATCATTTTCACGGATCGTTGGTTTAATGAGGCAAATAGACACTATCAAAACATTACCAATACAAGTAGAATTAGAAGCAATAGTACATGAAACTAACTCCTCCCCTAAATCAGATTTTGTTTCTGTCCTTCAGTAAAGATCGACGCAAGATCATCCAAGCCATCCCCTTCGAACCATTCAGTGAGTATCAATGTTTGAACAACTTATTTAAATCATTTAGTCTTAAGATCATCCGTGGTTACTGTTACCCATCATTTTTCTATTACAGTAATAAGGAATTTATTAATTTATTGCTTATCCTGATTTGCTTCTTTTTAATTTTTATCTTGTGTTCTATCTCCAAACTTTATCTGCAACCCTATTTTTTTTATATATCAAGATATTGTTACGGTATAAATCGAAACAAGGGGCATAGCTTAAATATTATATTAGAAATATGACTAGACAAACATTAATTATACAAATATAACTTAAATACTCACATCCTTAATTCACAACACAAATCAAAGTACAAGAAGTTACACGCTGTATTGACAGCTGATTATAATCTTATCTCTTTATGCAGATCGACGGGTTTTTATAGGAAGTGCAACTCGATCAATTCCGAATTCTAACGAAACCGGAAAGGTACGACAGATTACGAGATGATTTAAATCCGTTCCAACGTGTTCAAGGTTTTTTCACGCAGGTGTCAAGGTTCCGTTGTTTACGTTGACGAGTTGCATTTTCTCTTATCTCAAGTTTGCTAAATAAATCCAATGCATGAATTTACTTGCATCTTGTCATAATATATCATAAATTACAACAAATTATGATTTTCTAATATAAACTGTCACATAATTTGCCTATATTCATAAGTCTAAATACAAAATAATTATTGTAAAAGTTCAGAAGGTGTAGACTTTAGTATAATCCTTAGAAGAATCTCAAGTTTTCGATATTTTTGGAAAGTAAAACACCTAAAGATACAGTAAATAATAAAACCGTAACAGTACCGATACAAACGGAAATTTAAGGTTTCCAGTTAATGGAAACATTAAGTTTGATTTATGTGGATTGAATATTGAATCTGAAACAATTAATAATACAATAAATGTTTGATTTATTATCGTTTTAATATTCCTTATCGCAGTTTGAGTATCGCAAGCGCTTTAAACACACCCGCTAAAATTACAGTGTAAATTATTAACATTTTGATGCAGTATACGAATACACTGATATTTTTAGTCACAAAATTTGTAATTAGAATTGATCAGATAGGATGTTAAAATCAATTTGAAAGTCGACGTTTCGCTATAAATTGACAGCGTATTAAAATAAATAATTTTCAACCTGTGACACTATAATCAGACAATATGACAATAAAATCTATAGTAAGCAAAAAAATAATACACTGTCCATGAGAAAGAATTTTGTTGTATTTAAAACAATCAAAAAATAATTCCCGTTAGATTAAATTCTTGTCTCGTCAGTTAAATTAACAAACAAATCCAATGTCAAGAAAAAACAACACATTTTAACAGTGCCTCGCGTTTCCTGTGGAAGTGAACTGTAGGTAAAATTAAAATTGGATTCGTTTATTTTATATCGTTAGAGGCGAGCTATTTCAATTAAATCGGAATTATTACATATTGGAAAAACATCAACGTGAATGTAAATAATTTATGCGCCTGCATTAAAAAAAGTAACGAATCGAAACGCGTAATTTATATCGCGGACATGTTTATGTATATTTTGGAATGTATATCGTAGATTTTATTTTTGCGTGGTTTGTCATAATGGATCGGCAAATATATTTCTTTCGGTAAATAATGTAGCAATAATTCTTTTTTTTTTATGTAGGATATCGAAGTGAAGCTGCTACTAATCATGAAAACATTTTTTATTCATTCAATCTTGGACGTTTTCCAACCCATGATTTGTAGTAGCAATTTATGTTGCTAAAACGGCACTTTTCTTACAACTGATCGATAAAATTAACAGTTATTTTACTAGAAAAAAATATTTCAGGTCATAACCAATTATGAATACAGGATATCTTATGGTATTTCTTCAGCGAACTAACTCTTCAGCTTCCGCACTTTCAGATCTTGTGCTCTAAAGACCTAAATAAGTGTAATTCCTTTTTGTTTTTCGAATATATGTACATACAGAAAATAAAGTGATATATTCCACGCCGGTTTCCTAATGTTGATGAAATGAATCATTACGTCCTGTTATCCTTTTTGTCATATTTAATAACCGCGGTTTTCCCCAGAAAATAAATTGCTTCGTTTTATACCACGAGTGGCGAGCGGTAATTAATCAAACTTTTACGTTTTTAATTTTCCATTTTCGAATTATGTCTGTTTACCGAACATATAAGCGATCGAGTTATGTGATCCCGTCAGACGTTAATGTCGCTTGGAGAGTATTGTTTGCACTTCTGTTATGAGCTCGGATATTTACCCGATCGAATATTTACGTAGCCGATTCAGTACAATTACAAGCTTTTGGAAAACGAGACGTGTAAAGCTTTATTGAATATGTGAAGTTTTTAATTTATATTTCTTGTAATAGAAAGAGATATAAACTTAACAGATGCTTTAAGGAAACTGTCAATAAAGAATAAAATTACTATTTCCCCCTATTATTTGAAGTATTGATGATGAATTTTGAATCTCATAGATCAATTTCTTTGTTGTGGAGTGTATTTTATGTCATAACTTTTGGATGTAGATGGCACTCGCGAGCCTTCACAATCAAAAATATTTAAATATCAGAGTTGAGTGTGCGTGTGTGTGTATAAAAAATAATAATATCATAGAAAAAAAAACGTACAAATCAATTTATTGTATCACTTAAGATTCATATATAATTATTAGCACGAAGTTTTTTTTTAAGGAAATTTATATTAGGTCGGTTTTTCAGAAAACCTTCCCATTCCTCACTTGTCTTCCGTACTGTTCGTCCAGCAAAGGTTCTATTCCTTTTTGCTTCCTGCTTCCCTCGGATTCCGCGCGTCGGCGGTTTTAAAGCGTGATGGACTACCTGATACCACGTGATAACTAACACAGCGCCCTCACTTGCTTATTTTCCGAACTTCTTACTATAACTTAGAGGTTCCTTTATCACAATTATAAACTTAATTCCTACGTTAATTCCACCTTAAACAATCTAAATAATTTATTTACAATAAATAGTTAATTTTAAATTGATTATTTCTAAAAGTATTTACTTAAAATCAAGAGATTTGGAAAAACAAACATGAAAAATTTCTTAAATAATTCTTTTAAAATTCGTTGAAACACTAATTTATTTTATTTTCAAATTTTTCTCTTATATTAAAGAAACACGTACACCGTAATATGTATGCCATGTGTAAAACGTATTTTTAATTTTCCTTTTGTTTTATTAGTCAGATTAATAACTAATTGAAAACTCTTTGAAATGTTGTTATCAAAAGTACGTTGCCCGAGGTAATAATGAGTTTGTTTCTGAATGTAATTTTATATTCAATGTATACGTAACGATTTTACACCATTATTTCGACCAATGTGGACACAAACAGGAATCATAAATGTAAATGTTCTTTGATATCTTTGCCACTGTAAATATACAATACGTCCCCGGATTGAGTTTACAAGAGGAGAAAAAATTTAATTTTTAATTTTACAAAAAAAGTGCCAAAGGGAAAAAATTGTTTGATTTATAATGAACACATCTGTAATTAAAACTTCAACATTAATATAGTGTGTTCTTAAAAATCGACAAAAAAATCTTAAACTTGTGACGCGCCCACCAATTAGCCTTGTTTATTGACTATTACTTACAAGTAAACAAGCAATAAAAATGTACAAGCAAACCCCACTTAAGATTTATGGCCAATTTAAATAACTGTCCCGTGGCTTCCGAAAGGTCGCACCGCTGGTTAGTAATATTATCTGCACTACGGGTCTGACTGCTACCTGCTATTGTCTACTGCGGCCGCCTACGAGTTATTCTACTGCCCTAGATTTTCTGTTTACAGTTGAACGACCCTCCGGAGAAACCGCTATAAAGAATAATACCCTTAATTACCCATCGTGAATAGGAAACTACGTCGAGATAACTCTTTCTCTTGGTGGAGCAGTAAATAACTCTTTTTAGAACAAGGAATGTGACACTTTCAATAAAACTCAACAATTAACTTTAATTAATTATTTATTGCAAAAAAAAATGGCTCGAGTCTTGGTACAAGTGTTCGTCACTTCTGCTCGTACTCAAAGACTTGTGCTGTTCAGATTAATAATAATAATAATGAATAAAGACTACAGGCGCCTAAGGAAAAACTGCTAAGCCAAATTAGAATTGAACTCGACCGTTCTCGTCAAAGCGTCAATGCTATCTATCTGTTTCTTCGCGTCCTGTCT
Source organism: Dorcus parallelipipedus (assembly GCA_958336345.1). NCBI lineage: Eukaryota > Metazoa > Arthropoda > Insecta > Coleoptera > Lucanidae > Dorcus > Dorcus parallelipipedus. The sequence goes on from OY284476.1 coordinate 8,355,398, forward strand.
TTTCAAGAAAACAATTAAACCACCCCCTCGGACTTTACAGCGAAATTCTGAAATCACTTCGAGCAATGGTAACCGTTGATTTTAATTCTAGCCCACGCCCTTGAATGCATTTTCTCACAAACACCTATATAATTATGCGCTCGAAACTGTCATAAGGAATGCGTCTGTCCAATGACATCTGCGATTTGTTTTCTCTAACTTCATTTCAAAAGCCTCTTGAGTTGACACACAATTATGACGCTAGACTTGGAAAAGAAACAGACAAAACAAACCACTTCAACTTGCGCGTAATTCGATATGCCTTTTCCGTTAATGTACATGTACCCATGATTTTACCGCGACAAACTGTATACAGAATCTAAGAAAACACATCTAAACGTTGAATAGATTTGTTTTATGACGTCTGTGCAACCACAATGCCTCTGCCTGGCGCCCGCGATTTTAGCGTAACTAAATTATGTACAGAACTTCGAAATCCTCAGATACTTGAATATTCCTAAGAAATAAATGCCTTTCTCTCATTAGTACTCATACAAACACTCGGGTAACTATTATAATTGCCCATATAACAGTGATCTAGATCAATCAATGAATCAATTGTGACATAAATAACACGCCGGAATGTTGTTTGACGTTAACCACGTCGAGTTCAAAAGGTTTGCCGAGAAGGTGAATGTTTTCATACAGAATATGAATGCGTAAAATCAACAATAGTGATTTTGGTTATCTGAATTTAAATATTTCAGATAGCCTATAGTCATAAAACTTAAATTTATCTCAGATTTCTGAAGGTGCTTGAATAGCAGAATTTTTTGCGTAAAATTCATATTAAAAAAGTGTTTCCTCTCGTCAAGTTGATTCGTGGACACGTTGTATATTCCATAGCCTTCCATTGATATTAATAAATCTAAATTTGTCAAATTTGCAGCCTTTTGATGCAAACGCTCGTGTGTGAGAGCGTTAAATGCCGGTTAAGTTTATGGTAATTTGAGCATCAGAAGTACAACATTGTGCCTACAAAATAGTTACCGGCATGTGAGCCACTAATATCTGTCCCATCCCGAGGGTTCGGTGTCATGTTAGCAATCCCAAAGCGTCCAAGTAAACTTTCAAGATTTGACAGCCAACGTAATGGGAAAACCAACTTCGTAGTACGATGGCGTGTATTTAACTGACTCTTCTGTGCATGTCAGCGGGTTAATAAAATATGACACCAGATTGTTGCTTGCAATCTTTTACTATTGGTTGCACTAATAAACTTCTTATAAAAGCATCCGATGGTGATGAATATAAATAGCGTTTATCAGCCTATAATAATTTTTTAAAGGATTTGTTTGATGAAAGATTTAATATATGCTATTCTAAATATCTTTGTTGCTTTGAATTTTATGAGACATTTTTTATGCATACTCCTGTAATTGGCATTCTCATTCGGAGAAAATCGAAAAGCAAATATCTGAAGCGATAAAATATCGGAACGCGTTGCGGAATCAATACTGTATACATAAATCGTGTGGCCTTAAGTGTTTGCAAGCCAAGAAATAAGTGGACTTATGAGCGGCAAATATTGACACGAATAGTTTAGATTTCAATGTTTACCTTCGAGCACGTGCCAGGCAGAGTTCCAACCAGAAATACTCTTTTAATGAACTAACGTTTTCTTTGTTTGGTTTCTCGGCAAACTTAAGTCGTAAATAATATGCGAAAGAAGAAAGGTCAAGTGTAGTAACGAAAATTGTTGGCTAATTGTAAGACAATCTTACATACTGTATCTGTTTTAATTTTAGAAACATTTCATTTTGTTTTGTGCCTAAAAGTGTTTATTCCTTCTCCATCGTATGATCCTTTTCTGTTTTCTTTCATTTTTCTCCTCTCTAGTAATTTTATCATTTATTCTTATCAATTTGTTTTTTTTATTTTGTATTATTGTATTCTATATCATGTTGGAGCGTTTCTTTTTGTACATTTGGGTCAAAATAGTAATAACGTTAAACAGAGCATACCTCGTTCTGATAAACACTCGTTCGTTGGTTAGTCCCTTCTAGCTTTCTCTCTCTCTCTTCATCTCGCTCATCGCGCATACGATGCATCATGAGAAACGGATGCACATACAACAAACAATGCGATTTACATCGGATGTCCGAAAATACATCAAATACTACTCACCGGGGGTCTGCGTGCCCCCGCGGAAATCCAACGGTGCATCTAATAGCAACCATTCCCTCACATTGATAATGGACACTACGGAAGTTATCCTTGGACGTTGACTTCTTATCTTCGCATGCATTAACCCCACATTCACCTGTAATTCGGAAACCCAACCTCCCGATGGATATTAGCATACCTTGCCTCCTAAGCTTACGTTCTTAGGATCAGTTGATGTCACTGATCGCGTAAGTGTCAGCACACTCCGTTTCCGATCCAGTGCACATCATGTCATATTAGACCATTCTGGAGCACAATGCTTCAGCAGGTCAGGAATACAACCAACTGAATTCCCATTCACAATGAATATGGAATACTAGCTGACTGTTTCGCCGACATCAGCGGTGCTGACCACTGCGGCAAGTCACACACGGTATCGTATACTGGTGCGCAGTATGACCCCCTGCAATGTCCCGGATCATCGGCATCAGGACGATATTCGCTATATTAAAATAACTCCAACTCATCGATGAACCTCATTGCCAATAACATAAACAGGGTATACCGCGATACTACTTCTGCCAGAACATTGCCTTCTTAGGGCAATACTCTGCAGCCACCCTCTAGGTCACACATCCCGTCACCTCGACGCGTAACACAATTCCTCACGCGCTTTACCGACCGTTCTCAGTCTGCATCACGAGAAAACTGTCCTGCCTCTCCTCTTAATATTTTACGTTCCCTCGGCTAGACTTATCGTCAAAACATAAACAAACATCCCCTGATATACAGATATTTATTAAGCATTTTAAATTACAAGCTAACTCATTCCTTAAAAATAATTTCGGCTACGACATAACAATAAAATAAAAATACACAATAATAAAGACAAGGGTAAAAGCAGCTTTATAACTTGCAAGGAAATAGGCCAAGTCACTTTCCGGGGCACGAATTCATGTCGGAGTAAAACGACGGTCTAATATAAAATTCCTTAAAAACAATCTCCTTACGCTTTATTAAGAATATGTAAATTCGTCCTCTTCTGCCGGCTTCTATTAATTAAAGATTCTTGTGATGTCGCCAACTTTCGTTTAATTTGTCATGTTGCACAGAGTTTGCGTATTTTTCTCTTTAAATTTATAATCGCTTTTTAAGCAAATTTCACGTTGTTTTCTTTCTGTTCGATGAATATTCATTCACCGAAACTTACTTGTTTGCTCGCCGGATATCGATTGGCTCAGTCGTATACATATAGAGGAATCAGTTCAAAGAGCAGTAAAAGCTCACAAATACCCAGACATAACTTCTGCGCGCTTGATTTTAGGCTAACTCGTCACTATTTGTTATTGACAGTTTAAGAATACGAAAGAACTTGGAAGAAAAATTTAATGTATTTCATATAGACTTCGGCTTTTTTTGTGCTCACATAAAAGCTTTGTAGAGATTACTTCTTCTAAAATCATAATTGGATATTTTATTTTATATTCTAGCATCGTCAAATTCCGACTGGCTTCGAAAATGTTTCTGATTTTTCCGAAATTCCCAAACACGAACGCTGCTGTTAAAATAAGGTTTACAAAAATCGACCGCCAGCAAAACGAAGATAAAGATGAGACGTAGTTTTATGACCACTTGCTTCAGTAATTTCCTTTTATAAGGGCTTTCCAGATGTTATGACTTTTAATAATCTTTTAAACTCACCGTTAAGACAGTGATAAATGTAAGAGTGTCGTCGCACCCGCACAGTCAGTAGGACGTTTTTGCACTTGACTTTAATTTCCTTAGTGCCGAAATGACAGGCGCACGATGACATCAACGTACACCAACCTGCAGGTCTGTAAAATGTTGCAGATGTAAAAGTAGCTCGTTGAGATTAAGGAGATGCATTTCGAAAATAGAATTTCCACTTATAAATGGAATAGTAGAAGCGCTTAAATGACATTGAAGAATGGATATATTTTTGATAATAATTCTAAGCCTGAATTAGCCGCATTAAATGACCAATCTTTTTGGCAAACGCATTTGGTCATACATATTTTCCGTTGAAAACATATTGTGTTGATTAAAACAAAATTTTGACCAGGCTACAAATTCGTCGCAGAGGAAATGAGTTAGCTAGTAAACTGCAAGGTTATTTCTATCCAATTCGCCGTGTGAACGTGCTTGTGCACTTCCAAGCTGATTTTACTTCGTTTTGCAGTTATTTTTATACTACGAGTTGACAATATTTGAAACAGGAGATATTCCCTTGTACGTGCTTTCCAATTTGAACTAGGAAATTAAATATCTAGTTCTCAATTTTCTAAAACTAAACAAGGAAACAGGTTGAACTTTTAACAAAAAAATATACGTGTGTTATATAAAATACTAAAGCTTCTTGCTTTGAAATGAACACTCGAAAGCGATATCATTTTCAAAAGTTCTCAAACGAAAATAACTTAAAATAATTTACTTCTTTAATCTCGGCTAAGCGGAAGCCAGCGAGAGACTGGATTATCTGCCTGGGCAGGCAGTTGTTACAACAGGTGAATTAGCCTCACGGATTAAATCCTGGTAAGAAGGCCAAAGAAACCGAACTGAACAGCGATTACTGGTAAATTTATGAGCGAGAGAAGGTAAACGGGAATTGTCGACTTCCGTTTTGGACACCTGTACGTTCGCGTGTGAAATAAGTACTTCCGGATCCCATTCTGATAAACTTGTACCTGCACGTTATATTAGGGCTTTTGCATTCGACAGAAGCTTCTCTTGAAGTTGATTATTACTATCGCTTTAAACTATGATACGAACTTTTTTAAAAAAAGTAACTAAATTTACCTGTTATAATTAACAATATAAATAAATAATATATCAAACACGATTGCAGAGCTGAAAAAAGAAATACGAGTTGAAACAGCCCCGTCAAGTCTACTATTTATTAGAAAATATCGAAACGAATTTTTGCGTACTTGCATAGACGTTATAAGAAAAAGCAAATAGTTTTGGTATCCTTTATATAAGTACCCGAAATTCGGCGGTTCTCTTAAGAATGTAATTACTGCAATTATGAGCCAATGAAACTGCTCGAACTGAAGCTGCGCTGTTTAAGAGCCAATGAGTGAGTTTTTCTCAATACACGGACCGAAGGCGAAAAAAAATCAATTCATAACTAGACCAGCGTAAGTTCAGTTTTGTGACCAATCATGAACTAATGATGTCGTTTTAGCTCTACTCGAACCGAGGTCTAAATCGATCAGTTCTCATCATGGCGGACCCGGTACGAATGTTTTTGAGGTTTTGGTCCTCTGGATGCGATTGGTCGACGGTTTGCGCGGCAGCATTTCAAAATCGAAACGAATTTTTGCGTACATAGGCATTATAAGGAAAAGCCAAATCGTTTTGATATTCTTTATATAAGCACCCGAAATTCGGTGGTTCTCTTAAGAATGTAATTACTGCAGTCATGAGCCAATGAAACTGCTCGAACTAAAGCTGTGCTGTTAAGAGCCAATAAGCGAGTTTTTCTCAATACACGAACCGAAGGCGAAAAAAAATCAATTCATAACTAGACCGGTGAAAGTTCAGTTTTGTGACCAATCATGAACTAATGATGTCGTTTTAGCACTACTCGAACCGAGGTCTAAATCGATCAGTTGTCACCACGGCGGACCCGGTACGAGTGTTTGTGAGGTTTTTGCCCTCGCGATGCGATTGGTCGACGGTTTGCGCGGCAGCATTTCAAATACGAAACGAATTTTTGCGTACATAGGCATTATAAGAAAAAGCCAAATCGTTTTGATATTCTTTATGTTAGTACCCGAAATTCGGCGGTTCTCTTAAGAATGTAATTACTGCAATTATGAGCCAATGAAACTGCTCGAACTGAAGCTGCGCTGTTTAAGAGCCAATGAGCGAGTTTTTCTCAATACACGGACCGAAGTCGAAAAGAAATCAATTCATAACTAGACCAGTGAAAGTTCAGTTTTGTGACCAATCATGAACTAATGATGTCGTTTTAGCACTACTCGAACCGAGATCTAAATCGATCAGTTGTCACCACTGCGGACCCGGTACGAGTGTTTGTGAGGTTTTTGCCCTCGCGATGCGATTGGTCGACGGTTTGCGCGGCAGCATTTCAAATACGAAACGAATTTTTGCGTACATAGGCATTATAAGAAAAAGCCAAATCGTTTTGATATTCTTTATGTTAGTACCCGAAATTCGGCGGTTCTCTTAAGAATGTAATTACTGCAATTATGAGCCAATGAAACTGCTCGAACTGAAGCTGCGCTGTTTAAGAGCCAATGAGCGAGTTTTTCTCAATACACGGACCGAAGTCGAAAAGAAATCAATTCATAACTAGACCAGTGAAAGTTCAGTTTTGTGACCAATCATGAACTAATGATGTCGTTTTAGCACTACTCGAACCGAGATCTAAATCGATCAATTGTCACCACTGCGGACCCGGTACGAGTGTTTGTGAGGTTTTTGCCCTCGCGATGCGATTGGTCGACGGTTTGCGCGGCAGCATTTCAAATACGAAACGAATTTTTGCGTACATAGGCATTATAAGAAAAAGCCAAATCGTTTTGATATTCTTTATGTTAGTACCCGAAATTCGGCGGTTCTCTTAAGAATGTAATTACTGCAATTATGAGCCAATGAAACTGCTCGAACTAAAGCTGTGCTGTTTAAGAGCCAATGAGCGAGTTTTTCTTAATACACGAACCGAAGTCGAAAAGAAATCAATTCATAACTAGACCAGTGAAAGTTCAGTTTTGTGACCAATCATGAACTAATGATGTCGTTTTAGCACTACTCGAACCGAGGTCTAAATCGATCAGTCGTCACCCCGGCGGACCCGGTACGAGTGTTTGTGAGGTTCTTGCCCTCGCGATGCGATTGGTCGACGGTTTGCGCGGCAGCAATTCAAAATCAGCGGTAGAGCAAGAAATTAACTTGGTGTAAAGTTCGTTTCCTAAGTCCGGGATAACTTTCATACTCGTCTGTTTATTTAAATAAGGGAGCGAAAACAATACGCAGAAATAAGAAACAAAGTTAAATGGTTACAAAGTGTGCCTATTAATATAAATACGAGACAGCCAATGAGAACGCGTATCAGAGTCCGTACGAACGCTAATCCGAGAAGGGGAGGGGCTCACAAAGTCCGTCCGCGTATACACTTCGGTAAACGACAGTTTCACCGGTATTTTCCGCGCACTTGCACTTGTCACTCCGCGGTCACTTTCGTCCGACTTCTTCAGGAATCAAACAGCTGCTCCTGCGGCTCGTTGCGTTTCCTTTTATGTCTTCCGCGCACTTCTGCGGACCAATTACGACTTCAGATTACGAGAAACAGAATAAAAAATTCTTATTGGCCAAAATCGGCAGTTAGAGCAATGCACGTACCGAAACTAAATATCCATTTAATTTTTACGAACTTTTGGTCAACGCACGGACCGAAATCGAAAAGAAATTAATCCATAACTAGCCCAATGAAAGTCCAGTTTTGTAACTAGTTGTGAAATCGTTTTAGCACTACTCGAACCGATGTCTAAATCGATTAGTTTGAAGTTATAAAGCTTTAATAGTCCAGCAAACGAGCATTTGGTCAACGCACGGACCGAAATCGAAAAGAAATTAATCCATAACTACCCCAATGAAAGTCCAGTTTTGTAACTAGTCGTGAAATCGTTTTAGCACTACTCGAACCGATGTCTAAATCGATTAGTTTGAAGTTATAAAGCTTTAATAGTCCAGTAAACGAGCATTTGGTCAACACACGGACAGAAATCGAAAATAAATTAATCCATAACTAGACCAATGAAAGTTCAGTTTTGTAACTAGTCGTGAAATCGTTTTAGCACTACTCGAACCGAGGTCTAAATCGATCAGTTTGAAACTATACAATTTTAAAAGTCCAGTAAAGGAGCTTTTGGTCAACGCATGGACCGAAATCGAAAATAAATTAATTCATAACTAGACCAATGAAAGTTCAGTTTTGTAACTAGTCGTGAAATCGTTTCAGCACTACTCGAACCGAGGTCTAAATCGATTAGTTTGAAACTGCACAATTTTAAGAGCCCAGTAAACGAGCTTTTAGTCAATGCACGGACCGAGATCTAAAAGAAATTAATCCATAACTAGACCAATGAAAGTCCAGTTTTGTAAGTAGTCGTGAAAACGTTTTAGCACTACTCGAACCGTTGTCTAAATCGATTAGTTTGAAGTTATAAAGTTTTAATAGTCCAGTAAACGAGTTTTAATTTAAGGACACTTAAAAACATCATGCCACTTGAACGGTGACAGCCATTTGCACAATATTATCTTTCACGCATAATTGTAATGAATTGAACTAAACTATTTTTTTATCATTTACATGTTAATACACGTTAATTGACAATCTTTTTCAGACTAATCAAAATTACTTTAGATTCTCCTATTATCTATGATTCTAGCTCTAATTCTATGTTTAGTATTTAACCATCTACTTAACCATTATTTAAATGAAACAAAAGGGAAGTTGTTCGTGTATTCAGAAGGATATCTCAAAGTACTGAGAGAAAAATTGACGAAGGCTTCGGGAAAAAGAACATGTAAGGAAAACCGATACCACCGACAGAATGCGCTCGGTGAAGACTTCAAAGTAAATGTTTCGATCAGCATTCAAGAAAACAGACAGTTAGCTGGAGAGCAGAAAATTAGTCAATCTTCAGTAGCACAAAAATTTCTTCCTTACAAATTGACAATCCCCTAGGAACTAATAGAAGATTGTTTTGACGGAAGACTCCCGCAAATGAGGGATTTACTTTACTGAAATGTTCCAAGCATAGAAAACATATTTTCTTTTCGGATGAAGCAATCGGCAGAATTGTCTTTATTGGGCGGCCCGGTATCCACAGTAGATGGAGAAGGCCATACCCAAAGGTCAAACCAGGGATTGTTGGTGACCTAATGATTGAATTAATATTCTTTGACACAAATCTTACTGGAGCGAAGTATTTGGAATTTTTGCAGAAAGACCTAGTCCTGAATTTGGCTGTTTCATTTTCCGATCCTGTAGAAGTTGATGTACCGAATCGAAATATCTGGTGTCGACAAGATGGTGCGCCTCCTCATTTTGCAAGACCTAACCATGAGTATCCTTGGCTTGGTAAAAAGGGACACATCCAATTGCCAGCAAGACCTCTAGATCTAACACCTCTCGACTTCTTTTTGTGGGGGTATTTAAAAAGCAAAGATTTCAATACTAACCCAGTCTTTATTTTTAAAATTTTTGTGGTATCTTGGAAATGACTACTAATACACATTTAGTAGTGACGTAACACATGTTGACCAACGATGCAGAGTGACTTCATCTCCACTACGAAAAAGCCCTATAAAAGCGAGACCGCTGACGCTCCGACTTCAGTACGTCTTGACCAGCTATTGTCGGGAAAACCAAAGCCTACCGTGCAGCAAATTGTCAGGAGCAACACACAAGCCTTCCGTGCAGCTTATTGTCGGAAGCATATCCAAAGTCTTCCGTGCAGTTTATTGTCGGAAATACATACAAGCTTTCCGTGTAGGCTATGGTAGAAAGTACATCCAAAGCCTTCTGTGCACCCTATTCCCGGAAGCACACACATGCCTTCTGTGCAGCTCATTGTCGGAAACATTCATCACACACATACATTTCTTGAGCAGCCTTTGTCGAGATTCCTACCCATGTAAAAATAAGCACTTGTTGAGGAAACCGATCAAGAAGCGAATCAACGAATAAGAAACGTGGAATAACAACAACCACATGAGATTTCCAATCGAAACTAACTACACAAAAAGGCAAAGGCACAACCATGAGGTGATTAAAATATGAAAAATTGAGAAATAAATCTAAATGAACACTTTCATTTTCCAATGAAGCTGAAAACTATGCAATCAATATTTAAATATGTAAATTTTGTAAAGCAAGATACAAGTTGCAATTGAAATTGGAAGTCGATTTATAATTATTGAGTAATCGATTTTGAATTGCAAATTCATCGAGTTAATTTTGGCATTATGAAACAAATTTGAAACATTCGGTTGCCTTCCGAAATTCGATGTAAATTTGTTCCTCGGAGGCCCTGCTTCATTAATGCGAAACTTCGTCAAACTAACTTCGGCATCAATTACATTGCTGAAACGCCGCCATGAAATTAAACTTTTACGCTTTATGAATATCGGTTCTTGATATTATTTATTCAGACAATTGAATAATTTCGGCGTCACCGACCCCGTCAGGGCTCACGCGTACAAGGGCCCTTATACTCACGTTCGCAGTTTCCCGTTTATCTCGATTACTTTCGCGCTATTCCCGCTTTTCCAACTTCTATAAGTACCGCTTCCCCTCGGGCGTTCATCACAATCATTCCTACTGAAATGCGATATACTTTCTGATTTCTGGCAATTTTCCCCCATTCTGAACTCCTATCTTACCCAATTTGTTGTACTTTACCGTGTGTTTTGAACTAGGCGTGCCCCTGACCTATCTTAGCTTTCCTCAGCTTTTGCAAATGTTCTTTTACGACAAACAAACAAACAAGTATAATTGAATGTAAGGAAAATTTATACACGCCCTTAGAGACTTTCCAATTAAAGCTGTGAGCAAACCACTACGTGAACTTAAAGGCCTGCGCCTCATTGATATTCTTAGCATAATTAATAATAAATATTCATTTATGTTAATATAGTTAAATTAGTGGCAAAATATAATTCTGTTTCATTTTCCAGTTAGATGGTTTTCATTAATTAATAATAATTTGTGGTTGCATAGCCTAGTTGGTTGAATCCGCTGGCAACGGGCTTAGCAACTAAGCAAAGGTGTTGGTTCGAATCTCTTCTTGGTGTGAGAGTCAGAGCACTTCTTTGACGCATTGTATTTTCAAATCATATTCACTCCTTTGAGCTAGGTTTCTTATGTTTTCATGAACGCCTCGGGGGTTGCATAGATCCAGTGGAGTGATGGAGATTACAATGAGGGATGTCTTCGGCTCCGGGTAAAAAGTCGTCCAGGGAGCGGCGATCTGGTCGGTCCTTTTGGATGCGTCGGCAGCAAGTGATTTCTTCGGCCTTCTTCGAACATTAATCGTAAACTGTCCTCTTAACTTATTTCCGATAAAAACTATACTAAGGTAGATTATGATTATAATTATTCTATCGTGACAATATACCAGGAAAAGAAACCAAAAGTTAAAATTCATGAAAACTAAATCTGAACAAGTCTGGAAAAAATTTGAAAGTTTATGGCAGTTTTTAATGATGTATATGTATATGTTAATTTCCGTACGTGCAAATGACGCGACGCATGGAAATATTTACGAATTTCTAGTTAATAACACTATCTAATAATACCGCGTGATAAATAAATTTTCCACGGTCACGCACTTTCCGCATTACAAGTTCATATGAGAATTTCCACGATTTTATAAATTACCTTCATTCATATGTTCATTACCCACATTCAAATAATTCATAATTAATAAGATTTTAATTAGTATTTATTTAACGAACTGCATTAAAGTTCAGGGTGATGTAACACATGAATGCCGATTAAAAATATTATTTATAATCAAATAAAATTAATGATACAAAATGATATTTTAAATGAAGTGAAAGAAAAGCTGAGTCAACTAGCAAGAATAACTTTATTCCCACAACCGGTTTCGCCACAACTGGCATTATCAAGTGGAAGAATCCTAAAAAAGTAAAAGGATGTCGCACAAATTAAAGAAAATGAAAGAAAACTGACAATCAGCAATCCATGAGGTTGCATCGGCACAAATATAAAATTACAGAGTTTAAAAACACTAAAAGCTAACTAAAACTAAAAACCTTAGCGAGGGATCTGTCAGCAGACAGCAGGGTTACCAGTTCCAATTGACAGATTTGAAAAAGTTGGTATTGGTTGACACAGTTTGGTCATTAAGCAACATGTTGGGAGTTAACGAACCGCGAAGAAAAATTTCTAAATTCTCAGCTATGTTAAGGATGTTACCTTTAGGTAGGTAATGTAATATTTTAACGTTGGAATCCGGATTAAAAGTGTGGGAATTGTCATTAAGATGGGTAGCAAAAGTAGAGTCTTGTTTACCTAACCTAAAGGATCGAATATGTTCTTTGATTCTTGTTTGAAAGTTTCTACCCGTCTGTCCAATGTAAACGGCAGAGGAAGAGTCACAAGTTAATTCATAGACTCCGCTTCGTGAAGTAGATTCTATCGGATCTTTACAATGTGAGAAGAAATGTTTAAGGTTATGTTGAGGTTTCAAAGAAACTTTAAAACCGAGTGACTGAAGGTATTTTTTCAGCTTGATGGATACCATGCCAACATACGGTAAAGAAACATAATATTGGTTGTCATTATTAGTAGACTGGGAACTGGGGTATATAATATTGTTCAGAAATTTGTTCTTAATTTTGTTAAAGAGATTAAAGATGGGTTTGAGTGGAAAATCATTCAAGAAAGCTATTTGTAAGATGGTGCTGATCTCTGCCCTGAAATCTGCCCGAGACATAGGGACGGACAGGGCTCTATGAAAAAAGGACCGGAATGCTGCAAACTTGTGCTCAATGTGTGGGTTTCCTGTAAATACGGAATTGTAAAGTATCAGTTAACCTAGTGATGGTAAGGTCTAAGAAGTTAATAGATTTAGTGGCTTCATTTTCTATTTCTAGGGTAAACTTGATGTTGAGATGCAAACTATTGAACTCTGACAACAGGGTATCAAGCGCGGATAAAGGGCCATCAAAAATAAGGAAGATGTCATCAACATAACGGCTATACGATTTAACGAACTGTTTGACAGTACTATCGGAGTTAAAGAAACGTGATTTCAACTCATTCATAAACAAATCGGCCAAGAGGGGAGAGAGGTTGCATCCCATGGCTAAACCATCCACCTGAGAGTAACATTTGTTATTGAAAATAAAGAAAGTTTGTTCTAAAGTGATTTTTAACAAAGTTTGTAAGAAAACGGCTTCATTGTCTGATAAATTAGAAACATTAATTAGATTATTGACTATGTTGAGGCATTCTGAGGAAGGAATTGAAGTGAAAAGATTGCTGACATCCAAAGATATTAAAAGACTAGTATCTGAAATTTTAAGAGAATAAAGTTTGTTGATAAGGTCTTGCGTAATATTGATGGTGTATTCAAAATTAATATTAAGGTGTTCCCTAAGAGCGCTAGTTAAAAATTTTGCTGAATTGTAGGCAGGAGAGCCACTGAAGGAGACAACAGGTCTAATGGGGCAACCCTGTTTATGAGATTTGGGGAGTCCATATAACCTAGGTATCATAGGGTTCATTGCTTTGAGCCTGTTAATTTTAATGAAAGGGTTGCCTGAGTTGTCATTGAGAAACTTGTTAAGTTTTAGGCAATAAGATGATAATGGGTTATGATTTAACGGGACGAAACCATTGTTATTTAAAAAGTCTTCAACTTTATCGCAATATGTGGGTCTATCTAAGATGATAATCGACTGGCCCTTGTCAGATTTAGAAACTACAAGTTCGTTGTCTGAAATCTTATTTTAATTTTCAATATGAATACGATCCACTAAAGTCACATTCATCCGAAGAAAAACACCATCCCTGCATGTGCTTTTTTAATTTAGACATCATAGTCAGGCTATAGGGTGGATGTTCCATCCCTCTAAAGCCGCACCCGTTGAATATTTCTAGGATTTGGCGAGCTTGGTGCAATTGTCATGAAGCAACATAATCTTTTGATCACAGATCTAGGGCCTTTTTACTGTAGAGCCTTTTTTTCATAGTTTCACTTAGGTAGTAAGATTCCTTCCGTATCCCAAAACACCGTCGCTGTCAGTTTTCCTTGTGAACCCACTTGTCGATGGGTACCAGAGCGGGTGTATCTCTGTTATAACTTTCGAAAAAAGATTTTTCTCATTGGCCAAAACCCCCAAGATTTCCTCACATGTTTTTACGCAGGAGTCCTATGTGCTGACACCTTATTCAACTTTCTTTAATTGGTTAATTAAAGATGACCCAAGATGCGGAAGGCCTCTTGAAGCCTTCCGCATCTTTGGTCTTTTTGAATTGACTCTACCATCGAAATTGCTTAGACCAACATATTTTATATCATAGGGTAACCCCAATTCAACAGCTATTTGGTACTATTTTGTTAGATTTTTTTGAATGAATTGCAATACCAAGTGCAGACTTTCCGATTAGAACTGGAAAACAATATCTATTAACGGCCACCTCGGAATCTCTTACAACAAGAAAGCCCTATTTCACAAATGGTAGCTCCGATATTGTCCAAAAGTGCTTGATCGTTCCTGGAGCATTAGCGTAGACTTTATCTTTCACATAACGTCACGAAAAAAGTCCATCGGCATTAATTGGATGGGCAATTGATGTCTCCGGAACGTGAAATTGTTTCCCAACTTGTGTGACACATAGTCCCATCCTACTAACATAGACATCGTCCAAATCCAAAGCATCAACCTCAAGCCAAAAAAAGTTAATCGGTATTGATCGATAAGGCATTCACTGTTACAATGGCACCTGCTTCACTTTCGAAAAAAATACGTCTGCAGCCCAAAAACTGCGCCAAACTGTTACTTATAGTGAAAGGATAGGAACACATTCATATACTCGTACTTCCGTACGCAAAGCTACGGCGTTTTCTATGGCTTCTATTATTGCACCAATTGAACTTTAGAAGCCTTCAAGCCAAGATCTTTAGTTGTGTAAAATACGGTGCAAAGTGCAATGTGAAGTGGCTGCGCACGTCTTATTCACACACCTGGACTTTCGGCAACACTTTCAGCTGCAGTTGCAATGTTTGCTGGTAATCTGGCTGGATGAGCAATGTTTCCGCTTTTCACATCAATAATCCTGCCGAAACGTTCAAATTTTTGAGTCAGTCAGTAATAGATGAACGAGAAGGTACTTCATATCGATCAAAAAGCATCATTTTTGTGGCGTAGTTTGCTACGGTTTTAAAATTTATTATAATTATTATTAGCTTTACGAGTCAGCCTGTATATTGTGGGTTTTCTTTCATTTCATTGCACAACTAGACAAATGCAATGACTTCCGCCACACGGAGATGCTCTAATGCGTAATTCAGCCGTCATCTCTTAACAACCCCTCTTGCAGTGTTCATTTCGTAAACCCCCACTCGTGAATGACCGCGCCAATTCCGCTCAGCATTGTTGCTTTTGGGCTCTTCCGCCAATTTGATACATTTACCAAACTGTTTTGTTCAAACTGAAGTTCAAACGGGGAATATTATTTCGAGTTTTTCTCAGACCTTTCGAAGCCTGATTTCTGCAGATAATCAGGTAGGATTTCTACAAGCAACTAGGTGCGTAGTTCGAGGTGTAGCGCCTGTCTTCATTCTCTCATCAGGCTTTTGTTTGACTGGAATCCTTTTAGCGGGGTTTTTATGTTTCATTGTTGAGCCATGGTAGAAAATTCTGAAGCACTGTTGCTGTTCATTTCCGGACAGATGAATTAGAGACCGATACCCCCGTTGCTTGGCTTCATCGCCGGTAGAGGGAGCTGGTTCTCCGGATCGCTGGGTGACGCACGCGACCCCCCGGGCGTTCGTTACTCGGACGATCCTTGTACAGCTGATACGCATGCGTCTTTGGATGACAGAAGGTCGGATCCATTTTATTCTTTTTAATATTACTTTTAAGGCCAGACTTTCCATCTTCCCCTATAGTTATCTGTCAAATAACTTGATTTTTATGAATTGTTTCCATGGTATTTATTCATCAGTTACTTTATCAAGAGGTGGAAAGACCGGCCCTTAATCATATTTTTGGCGTTGAACTAAACCAAGAAACATTGATACTGTGGAGTTAATTTAGATATGTTATTCATTTTTCTTTTGCTTGTGAACGAAAAACGGATCCGACAGTTTAAAAATGGTACAATCGCTCAACGCCACCAATTAAGTTGTACAAATAAAAAATTAAAGTTTTTTTTATTAACACAAGTTACAAAATGTAATTTGTGCAGAAATTTAAATAAATATTGGAAGCAACTATCGATAATCACGACTCCTAAGTCCGTTCCCTAATGTTCAGTAACTTACGAGAGATTAGTCTCCTTTGCTATTCTCTCACGAAAACAGCTTATAACTTTGTCTAAGCTCATTGCCTCGTCGATTGTTTAGATAATCCTGTAGACGCGTCTTGTAACATACGTATCTCGTTTTCGCACAGTTAAAGTTAAAATCACATACATACATGCACACACGTACTCACTGAACTGTATCCTCGTAATATTACGCCTTTCTTGTAAAGCCTCAACCGAGCTTTGCTGATTGACGCGTTGCAGTTTTGTGCGCTAATTGCAATTATGCTTTATACAGGCTGGCTTTGAATCGTATTAACGGAATGGGTGAAGTAAGCGATAAATCTGCGGCGACGTGCGCCATATTCGTTTCATTGTGCGAAAACATGTTGTGCATTACGTTCCACCGTATAGATTGGACGAAGTGAAACAATCGAAAGCGCATATGTAGTTACCGAAAATAAACTAGTTGGCTGTCCGGTTCATGGCAGTTGCTGTATTTATTAGCGCAGCGTAAATTGCATCGCGACAAAGATTTATCGATGAAACTAAAAGGAATAAATTCTACTACTGCTTGTCCGCCGACAAAAGTTATAATTAAAGCGGCGAACGTGTAATAACTTTAACAAATTTCGCTTCGCGCAGTTCTGCATTGCAATCTGAGAGTGTTTAGACATTTTGACATTTGTCGAAAACCATCCCATCTCCTGAGGAGCGAAGGCCAGTGTTGTTAACTGCAATTCAACCCAAGTTACGGTGATGGGAAAAGAACAGTGATAGTAACCCATTTGTTCTCCTTTCAGAAGTGTACATTTTTGCTGTTCTACAGATATCCTGGTGGTATGGTTACGGAAATATTATATGGTGACATAAATGAGGCTCGTAGCTCAGTAAAACTTACAGGGTAACTTACATGGTTTAGTCACTACGCAATAAAACAGGGAGTATTTCCCTGCGCCAGGCGTACGCTAAGCGAGGAGCAACAATGCTGAGCGGAATTGGCGCTGTCGTTCACGAGTGGGGGTTTACGAAATGAACACTGCAAGAGGGGTTGTTAAGAGATGACGGCTGAATTACGCATTAGAGCATCTCCGTGTGGCGGAAGTCATTGCATTTGTCTAGTTGTGCAATGAAATGAAATAGAACCCACAATATACAAGCTGACTCGTAAAGCTAATAATAATTATAATAAATCTTAAAACTGACTAACTATCACACTAATAAAATCTACAAGTCAGTTTGTTGAGTAGGTATATAAAGAGTTTGCGTTTTTAGAAAGTTTGCTGTAGAACTTGATGTATTTCTGCCTTGGCATATGAGTCATGAGGAAAATAATATTAAGTAAAGTAGTGCAAGATATTTAAAAAAAATTGAATTTAATGAGATAAATTTAACTAACAATCATAAGGATCTACTATCACCACTGGCGAATAACAGTTTCGAGTCATCACAATGTTGACTTACTTCTAAATGGTTACTTGCCAGTGGTGACAGGTGCATTTATTCGATACGCCCCGTCAAGCTGATCCCTCATCTCCCCTAACTTGAATTCAATCGGGGCAGATTGAATCTCCCTTGGATATCTCCTGGTCACGAGGACAATCTTTCCAGGGTGTAACTCACGAATATCCGGTTGTAATACATTTTCAGTTAGAACGATTTTCTATCGCGCTTTGAATCTAGGTTATGCAAATAAAACTAAACTGTTTTTTATTTTTATTTTGAGAGAAAGAATTTTATATTTTATTTCTTCCAGAACAAATATTCTAGTTCAGTATGTATGCTCAAAGTGTGCCATACATTAAAATAGAACACTGCAAATTCATTCATAAAATGAAAGTGGAATCAAGAGATAACGTAAAGCCTGACAGGTTTTAAAAAAGTTTGTGAAAGTAAAAGAGAAAGACAACTTTATCAATAACATCCTCTCTCTCCAACATTTTATGAACTCCTTATTGAGATATGTCTTTCACGGCAACAGGGTCGGGGCTTCCTTCGCCAAATTACATTATTACAGCTCTTAAAATTGGATCCATATTTTACAGTTGAGTCGAGTACAATTGGTATTACCGTCGAAGATATTGGAAAAAATCGTACTCGTGAAGGAACTTTATATTCGATCACCCTCTTACAATATCCGTTCTTCCGACCTTTATACCGGCAGCGTATCCAGTAACACTAAAAACCCATATACGGATGACGTGCTGCTTTAAAATTCTATTTATGTTTTAAACGAGCAAACCAGTCATATGAAATATCAAAGGGATTCGCTTATTAGGTTATATATATATGCTTTATCGGAAAGGATGTTGAGGAAAGTAAACACAAAGTATTAAGTACGATCCTTTTGTTAATAGTCTTCCAATTAACTATTACGTTTAAAGCAACTACAATCACGCACAATTATACATACAGGGTGACTGTCAATTAACTCGATAAAATGAAATCACGATAAGAATCACTCTTCTGCCATCTTCGAGGTACATAAGCCTCCTCTTCTTTATACTTGTGACAGCAGTCGAGATGTATATATACATTTATGTAATTATATTTGTCGTCGTCATTCTGAAGGAAATTCATCTTTAGTTAACATTTAATATTGAAAGGAGGAAGAATTTCTTTTTTACATTCGAGATAACTTGGAATGCAAATCAATTCAGTAATTCTGGAAGCGTCTACAGCACCAACGGTGGCGGTAGCATATCGTATATTAATGAAAACACAATATGGTCACGTCCGCCTGTTTTGCATGTACACACACATAATTTGCATTCGTGCTACACCTTCATAATAAATTCGCAGTGCCCGAAAGCGAGGCACAAATATCGTTATCATCGACACAAATTGCTTTAATTGCAGGTGACCAAAGTCATCATTTTGCCGAACCGAGCTGAACCGAACCCGCCACCATACACTATTGCATTATTGTATCCTCAATTGAGGTTTGATTTCGGGGGACGGTCCTAGAATTTCCATAATTGCTGGTGTTAGTTATATCGTGCCGTAACGGTCGAAGCCGCTAATGAACTTTTAAAAGCTGTCGGGGATTATCAGATGGTGCATAAATCAATAACACGGAGGCCCTTTCTATTCAAATACTTTGCCCGAGATAAAACGGCGTTTTAAAGAACTAATTACGCAACGTTCATGTAAACTTTTTAGTCAGTCGCTCGCTGGAATTTCTTTGTGTTCCAAACTCTAGTTTTATTCCCCATTCGAGCTATCTTTTCTGCTGTCTGTAGATAAGTTAACTTTTGAAGTTTACAACTTCGGGTTTTGTTGCATTAATAAACTGCTTCGAGTTTTTATTGTAATCGAGTGCCTTTATATTCTGAATAAAATCTTTGTATGATATTTTATATTCTCGGCCAAAACCAAACGCATAACCGTTTTTTTTCTTCTAGTGAATAATAAAAAGGAAATCCCAGTTTTATCTACATTTTCCAAATAATATAACTTCGCTTCTCTTCTTGTGCTTTAAAAGTGGCTACAGTAGTTGAAACTTAATTGATTACACCCTGTATAAGACAGCTTCAGATAACTTTGGATTTAGAGTTCTGGTAATATAATGTGGAGCCAAAAGAAAAGATTGTAATATTTAGCACCTGGTACTAGAAAAGTGATTAATGTTATTAACATAATTCTTTGCAAGATTATTATTAATCTTTAGTAGTCTAACACTTGAGATGCTACAAAAACTTGCATGTAAATGAAACGTTTAAACCTAAACAGCATGTTTGTGTCTGTTTCTAATTTCATGAGATACTGCAGTTGTAAAAGTTAATGCGCTTCGAATTGAATTCATTTGTAAAGGAGACGACGAGACGCGTCGCGACGGGGCCTTACTTCTGGCAGGCAGAAGTTTTCCCGCTGTTTTACATGCAAGTCGCACACTGCGTTCGGAAAAGATCACAACCATTGAGATATTCAAACCAATAACGAGGATTCTTTACGAGATAACAAAATACGCGTCCTTTTTAAGGTGGAATCTGATAACGTCAAATGGATTTCAGGGACGTTGTCCCTTTTAGAGAAATTAGGAATATTCGATAAAATGTATCATACTACACACGAGAGGAATTTCAATTGCAAATTTCTTCGAATAACTTTTTGTCAATTCCATCACTTCTGACTTTAAAGTACATATACGTATTTACAATGAAAATATTTTGTTGCGTATGTTATTTATCTTTCATAATATGTAACAGTTTCAGAACATTTGTTTTTTTTTTTGGCCCTGATTGATTTGGTAAATTTGTCAAAGCCTTTCCGCGTCAGCGCAGCATAGTTTTTGTACGAAATCGTTAAAACCCATCATCGAATCAATTAATTCAACGCATCCTCGTATATATGTGACGAGGGGTGGCATTTATGTAATTATCTGCTCGATGTAACTGAAATGGGTCCTTTGATCATGAGTGCTACATGTCCGCACCACATGGTATGCACCTGTAGACACATGCGGCTTACCTCTAATTGCCTAATAATCGCTATATCGATTTATTTGCACATTTAAATCGTTATCGGCAGATCGTTGCTGCGTTCCTGTACGATTAAAGGTGTTCAGGAATCAATTGAGTTAAATGTTCGTTTGAGTTTGTAGCTCACATAGTTTGAATAGATTTGAATAACAATTTATATTCATGTAATGCCGTTTAATCACATTTCATGGTATTTCAGAAGCAAATTTCATGTTAATTTCGCACAGATTCGTTAAACATTTCAAATTATATACAGGCTGTTTTATGAAACCACTGCAAGAACTTCTACCGATCAATGGGAAGTAAAAGCTCTGAAGTATTTCCATCCTAAGGCATTAGGTATGATACTCTTTCGTCCTTAATCGAAGAAATTATAAAATATGTTATTTCCCTAGTGACACTTCATTAATTTATGAATAGACTTACATCACATACCGAAATACATATTCATGACCAGCCTTGTCTAGAAGTTTCGGAATCTGATGATGCCAAGCTTTTTTGCAATCAAACAATAGAAATGCAATGGAAAATTAATATAATCAATCTACAGGATGTCTCAAAAGTAACGCCCGTGCTTGTGAAATTCGATTCAAAAAGGTGTAGGAAATAGAAATGAAAAAATGACTTTTTATTTCAAACAAAATGATATGAATCTTTAT
The DNA here is from genome assembly GCA_958336345.1 of Dorcus parallelipipedus. Taxonomy (NCBI): domain Eukaryota; kingdom Metazoa; phylum Arthropoda; class Insecta; order Coleoptera; family Lucanidae; genus Dorcus; species Dorcus parallelipipedus. The sequence continues at coordinate 8,376,736 of OY284476.1, forward strand.
TTCTAAAAGATAGTTGTCAAATTCTTGATTGATTAAGTACATCCAATTAATCACAAATCCATTGGAGTGAAAAATACCAACAACTAGAAATGGAAATCGAAATTACTTAGACCATTTTGAGTACTTACATTAACATGACTAAAGTGCAAGGCGAACATTTCGATCAAATTTAAAGTTAAATATAAGCGATAAATAAAACATTTCTTTTGAGACAGTTCAGCTTCCTGTACGCTCAGGACGTTTATTTATCGTGGCGCTGTGGCGTAAACTCGGGTGACAGGGCAAGGAACTATTGAAATATATGTTCTGCGCAATTCACTAGTAAGTTAACGAGAATTTTATTTGAACTACAACTTTCAAGTTTATAGTGTGGCTATGATCTGACGGCTTCATGTAAGGAACAAACACAGGAAATGAAATATTGAGTCATAAGTAACGACCGACTTCTTTGTTCCATGAAATTATAAAATTGAAGCAGAAACATTCATTTTCGCACTTACTTTCTAAAAATTTTATTCATTGTAGAGCGTTTACCATCTACATATCTTAATTACTGGCAAAAAATGTTGAGGAGATTGTTTGGCGACTGGGGGGCTTTTTTACTTGTTTAATTATTATTTGCCATCACCCATCACAGAATTGCAATTTTCAAGTGTGTCCCTGTCACTGTTAACAATTCATGATTTTCTACTGATTTTTCCCTTCCCCCTATTGTGAGTTTTCAAGATCAATAATTTGCGGATGCCAACAGAGAGTGGACATGAACGGATATTGCCTTCCACTTACGTGAGATATCAAGATCGATAAATAACAGATATTAGCAGTCAACTTCGACGGATAGTTCCTTCCCTTTTACATAAATTCGCAAGATGTGAGTGAGCCTAACAATACGGACCTTGTATTAATATAACAAAAAAATCCTTACTCGGTAATAACGGAATAAAAACTGAGATTACTTAAAAATGTGTTAAGACCTTGTTTCGCAATAAATTTAATATCCAGGATATTGGGATAGTGCTTGGTATAAGAAATATTACTAAACATCTCCTGTAAGCAGACGATATAATGATAGTCGAATAATAATAGAAGTGGAGCACGTATTATTTGGACGTACGAAAGGGCAATTCTCACTGGGAATTTATAAATACAATTATTCTGATTCCATTCAACACCGAGGTTGACCACCACTCCATACTAGCATTTTAATTAATTTCCTTTATGCGAAGTTAGTCGAGCCCTCAATCTCCATTCACGTTACGTACATATATATGTATAAACGCCGGCTCTGCAGCAATAAACTTTTGTGTTGCAAAAATAAATATGCCCCCGCGACTGATTTCAAACTTAAACACGAGAGTTCAACGAGCAAAATTTATTTAATGCCCGCACGTTACAATTTAGCTGAAGGCTGAAGCAGATTTCTGAATATCTGACGAAAACGTCTCGTTACATATTCTAAATATAAATCACAAAATCCACTGAGATAACTCTAGGACATACTTTGTCATAATTTTCAAACGTTATTATTTTTTTCTCGACATTCGCCTTTGAACTTTGCTCAAGTCGTTTAAGTAATATGTTGAGTAATGATCAAAAGCATTGCAATGCGCCCACTAATTAGCCTTGTTTATTGACTGTTACGTACAAGTAAACAAGCAATAAAAATGTACAAACAAACCCAACTTAAGATTTAGGGCCAATTTAAATAACTGGGCCGACCGTATGACCGGGGAGATTCCGAAGGGCCACCCAGACTTTACTACGCCACGTGCATGCACTCTTAATCGCCCTTTCCGGACGGTCGCTACCTGCTGAGTACCTAAAAGTCTACCGCCAGCGCTACAGCTAAAGAGGTTAGTTTTATTGGCCTACTTCCGTTTACAGTTGAACGACCCGTCGGAGAACCCGATATGCAGAATAATACCTTTAATTAGGGCTGACGTGATCGCTGTGAATAGGAAATTACGTCGTGATAACCCGCTCTTTTGGTGAAGCACTCTTTAGAACAAGGAATTTGACACTTTAAATAAAACGCAACTTTAATTAATTATTTATTGCAAAAAAGAAAATGGGAAAAACTCCTGATATCTGCCTCTGTAGGGTCAGATATCGTGAGCGTAAAACCCTTGCGTTTGAAATCAATACAACTAAACAAAAGTTAGGATTCTCAGAAAGTACAGTATAACTCGCTTAACAACTTTCACTTTCGAACATCGGCGCGATCTACTTTCTTTCGATTCACCCCGTTGGTGGTTTAATGTCTACACAGATGTTTGTTGGAGAGCTCTGTTCCTTAATTAGATTACTAAATAATTGAGTTTCAACTTAGCTCGAGTCTTGAGTCTGATCGTACTCAAAGACTTGTTCTGCTTAATAAACCAACGCACAA